>CANSNZ010001381.1:0-515759 GCA_947646795.1 Beta lomatogona | reverse complement strand
GGGGCTTAATCGGGTCGTGTAGCTGAGAAGGAGGAGTAAGGGAGAATTCGCTAGCAAGGGAAGTTTATATAGGATCAGTGGAGGGTAAAGGAGCAAAATCATCATCAATGTCTACCCCGATATCAACAATGTCCTCTCAATAATATTAACACTTTCAGAGAGCCAAAAGGATACACATCCTCAAAAATTTAACATCCTTAGACATAAAAATTCCTTATTCTCTCTAGATCAAAGAGACGCCAATTCCTTTACCAAAAGGATATCCCACAAAAATACACTTGGGAATTTTTGCAAATTTGTCACCATTAGTTTTGTGATTATGAGCAAAACACAAGTTCCAAACACCTTAAGAGGATCATACTAAGGAGATCGACTCCGCTGAACACTCAAAAGAGGTCTTATTGCTCAACAAAGGAGTGGGGGTGCGATTAATCAAATGAGCTGCATAAGAACACATTCACTCCCAAAAATATATAGGAAGATGAGATTGAAAACTAAGTGGTACGGCTTACATTCAAGATACGGCGTGTTTTCTATCAACCTTACCATCTTGTCAGGAAGTGTGAACACAAGAGGTTTGGAAAAGGACAATGCTGGCAACAAAGCAGGTCACGAAGACAAAGCAATTCCAAGTGTCATTATCACTTTCAACAATTTTTCCGGTCTTAGAACATTGTCCTGTCACCATAGCAATAAAAGACATAAACATAATCGACACTTCAGCTTTTATCAACCAAAAGATAGACCTATGCTACCCCTGAAAAATCATCCACTATGGTTAAAAATATCTAGCACCACATGAAGAAACATGTCTATATGACCTCAACTACAACAGAATCTTCTCGCAGAGCCAGTATTATACATTAATAGGAAAAAGAATCCTATAGGATGTCGGGTATAAAAACAAATGTCACAAGCATTATTAAAACTAATTCTGAAATGACAACAAGAGGAAGTAATCTCACAACTTTCGCGGAAGGATGCCCCATACGATTTGTTACAAATCAAACACCGGTTCTTCACTGCACCGCAGATATGTTGAACCGAACTATGTCGCGCAGTAATAAAGTCCATCTCCGCTTAACACCTGTTCCAATCACCTCCATCGACGGTCCTCGTATATTGCACATATGATAATCAAATTGGACAAGATAATGCAAAACCATCGCATGCACACCGAGAGATGGATAATAAATTGCAACGCACCGTGGTACATAAAGCACATGAGTAAGAACGATAGTGCTAGATAAGCGAACATAAACTTTCTTTGTTAGCTACAACAAGATTACCATTCTTAAGCCCAACTCGGACAATCAATAATATCATGAACATCAAACAACCATGAAAAGTCTCCACTAATACGGGGAGAAGCACGAGGATCAAGAATCCAAGAGCGAGTGTCAAACTTACCCGTCGATCGGCTTTCAGAATTTTAACATTACCGAACATTCCTAATGAGAACCTTCCATTATTCAACAGAAAATAAAGAAGCAGTGTGGGAACCCGCTTGTGGAAGGAGTGTTCTGCAGGTCGCCAATGGCAAGAAGATTGCGCCGGGCAAAGAGCCGGCAACGACCCCTACTGTGAGGGAATCACCATCATGTCGCGACCTCCACCCTCCTACCAATGAGGAGGATACCCCATGAGTTCGCTGTGGCGATATCACGGCCTTTTCTTACAAGAGACATCACATAGGGTGATCTGCCTGCCTCCACGTCCACTGCCCCTGACCCCAGTCCACTGAATCGTAAAACCCACAACATCATGTCATTGTACTGTTGATCAAGTTGCTAGACGAACATGTTCGCTTTGATCACCATTTGATAGACCCGATCAAGAGAGGGCAAGTCTCAAGTGCTAGAAATTCCAAGCCCGAGTTTGCGAGTAATAAGTGGGAATAAAGCCCCATACAGCCCCTGATGAACTTTATGGGCTTCACATTACAAGTAAAGATGGCATGCTCACTGTTGTCACATGCAGGACAACAAGAGTTGTGCCAAAAGTGGTTCATACCTGTGCAATTTTCCCACAAACGTGGAGATGAAAGTAATAGGGGTAGATCGATATTGTTTTGGGATTGTTCGTGATCACAATCGAAGCATGCAATTGGATGAATCTGGGGACTGTTGGCGATTGTTGTAGCGAGCCAGGGAGTATCCCAAAGCCGACGAGGGTCTTAATTTTGGAATGGAAGTTTTGACTAGAGTTATAGTATTCATTAGCCACGAACCAAGGATGGCCCCGAAGAGCCGACCAACCGTCACAGCACTAGGAGGCTGAGCAAGTGACGCCACCATCGAGGAAGTAGACTACACGCGAGCCCGAGGGCAGATTGAATATCCGCCGCCCAATCATCATCGTAGTTATCTTTCACGCAGGGCGATTTGGGAGGAGAAAATCGCCACGGTCTTGGGGGCCAAGGTAATAAGGAGAAGAAGAACGATTTTGGTGGCGGAGTCTTGCCTACGGTGAGATCATCACCACCCATATTGAAAGGGAAAAAACGACCTAGTCCGATACCATGTTAAGGAATTAGGTTGATTGAATATAAAGTGCATTGACTTTCTCATCGACACAATGAATTATATACAAAGAATATTGTTCCTACTCCGATAAGGAAAGTCACTATACAAAGCAAATCAACTTCCTAAAATAATTGGATGTACAACTCAACCCAAAAGATATCCTAGACGAAACCTCACCCCCCAAAGAGCCCCAAGCGGGCTTGACTTCTACGACCTTGAAGTCAGCGGGGCCAAACATTTACTATTGAAGCCAAGCCTTGTTTCTGGTGGTTTCTTTTAGAACCCGTTCAAGATGTTTATTATGTGAGTAGCCCTCTTAATACGGGTATAGAGAAAATAACAAAATAACATAGGGCTTGGGGGACAATGTTACCTAAAAAGGAAATAGGAACCATCTTATATGGACAAAGCGAGAGGTTATACCACCACAAAACAAGTGAAAGAAAGGCCACCATAAACTATGATACCGTTTTTTTTCGGGTTATTGCATTTTTTTAAAAATGAGAATTGGGGTAATCTTGTAAGAATGACTCGAACTACTAAGTAACAAATGATGTGAATCATCGCAGAGGAGGGATTTTATGTGTTTTTTTATCCTTAGGAGTTTTTCGGGACTAGGGTAATTTGAGATCATGAAAGTTAATTGTTTAGGTTCATAATAATGGAATAAGATCCTATGAGGGTGGTCTGCTTCATAGTTCAACGGTAGGAATGCATGAACATTGAAAAATAAGAAGATTTTTTAGGTGTTATTTAGTATCATAATTTAAAGACGGGAAATTTATGGACCTGGGAGGAAGTCATAATTTTTCATTGTCTTACTTACTTTGCACCTCCTAAGATTCTAACTTCGCTGCATCCTCTAGTCGCTTGTGTTATGAGTGGCAAACTATTGTCACCGAAGAATAGATTAGTCATACCTTCTTTAAAAATTGGGTCTACTTTTCTAAGTCAATCGATATAAATCATATAGTTAAGTAAAAATCACAAAATTTCATGTTTTGAAAACATCAATTCATACAGATTCAATAAGGTTTCCAATAACGTTTACATACATATAAATTACAAAGGAAATTGAAAATAGAATATGTGAATTTAATACAACAAAAGTGTAAAGTGAGCTGGATATAACAAAAGGCGTGTATATTATTTCCGGTACAATTTATGTTTAGATAACGTCATTTTAACTCTACAGAGTACACTAGTTCATTGAGAGTCCGCAAAAGGAGAAGAATTATATGGCAAAGAGTACGGGATGTGTTCAAACGTTCATCGATGTTAGTGATCGTGTTTACAATCTACACCATAGAAGTTGACTAACAAAAAGAGGGTCAAACCTGAAACCAGTAGCATTTTAACCACAGTATATATGTCAGTATTCATAATGCACCTTCTTTTTCTTTGTGTTTGTATCATTGTATGTATCCCTGCATTTTTTAGTGTTAGAAAGATTGAAACCTCAGCTGATCTCCGCCTATCCTTGGGATCTTCCCAATAGTAATTCTTTTCGTTTTTTTATTAGTTGCAAAATTTTGACTGTGTTATATTTGTTTACTCATAATTTTAACTTAAAACTAGTACGTTGTTCCAGGCTGCCCCGAGTGTTATCTTTTTCTTTCTTCACAATCGAGCATGTATTATTTCCACTTTATAAAAAGTAATTTTAAAAAATCTAACATTTAATTTACTTTATGTTTGCAATGAATATATAACATTATGTTGATTTACGAAGACTATAAAAGCTGGTTAGGATTGCAAGTTAACAAACTTCTCTTTACAAGAGATCGATGTTCAAAATCTAGTGATAAGGAATATTTATTTGTAAGATAACGTGAATAATCTACACAGGACATAAGATGACGTACAGGAAGTTACATGGCACATATATAGTGAATAAGTGACATGTAGCACCGTTCCTTTGATAGAACACCTTTTAATATATTAATATAAATATCTTTGTTTAACTAATAGCAAAAATCATGGAGAGGCGCTATTTTAAAGATATTCACTAAGATAAACCCAATATACTAAAATTTATTCTATAGATTATAAAAGATCTCTACACAAAGCTAGTAAAAAAAAAATGAATAACGAAAAGTCAAAAATTGTAATCGATGAAAAAATAAAGAGATTATAAAACTACTAATTTAAGAATGTGAGATAAGTAGATACTGATATCTTCATATAAATACTCCCTCCGTCAAGTTTATCATTCTCACTTTCCCCGTGCTTTTATCTCCTAATACACCTCCTCGAACTTAAAAATCTTTCATTATATATTAGTAAAAATTCAAACGATTTAATATTAATAAAACTAATTAAGATTTAATTAAAACAAGACTATATACTGACTATATTTTTTCTTATAAAAAGAGAATAATTTATAAGATTCTCTCTCGAGCATTACTAATATTTTGATTCTGAGAAAAGATAAAAAAAGAAATGAAAGATCGAAATTTAATAAAAAATGAAGCACCACAAAAAAAAAAGGTTAAAACATGACTGTTACCTAACCCATATGCAATAATGTCAGCCCAGAAAAGAGGCCCATTTAATAGCATATTTCGATGGAGCAGGACTATGTTCTTGAGAGATGAATAACTGGACCCTACTGACAAAGCGGCCTAACAAGATAAGCACTTTCAGTCACCTGATTCAACTCTAAATATAACATGTTTTAACATAATTATCTGTCAAACCATGAAGGCTAAAGCTCCTTTTCTTCCCTCTTTTGGGGCCCACAAGACAAGGATTTTCAACACCAGTGGAAAAAGAGAAAAACAAAAAAGAAGGAAAAGATTATTCAAGTGTGAAAATGAGTAAAATATTGGTTTTATTATGGCTGGACTATAGTTTCTAATGTGGCCTAAGAATATAAATGGGCAAAATAGTTCTTGAGTGGACCCAAAATGTCACATTTGCAAAAACACGTAGTGCCTCCTTACTAATCTAAATTGAAGGGAAAGAAGATGGTGAATAATGATCCTCATCATAAATACTTCTCTCGTAATGTGGTAATACAACAATTGTAACGATCGCCCAAGAGCTCCAAATAGCTCGAGACGAGATGGACCCATCAATTTGATGAACCCCTTGAAATATATCCCAATGATAATCGGTCAACAGGTAACATAGGCTATTGATCTTCTTTACTCGCCCCGATACTTAACTAGATCTTTGTACACGTACTGTGACATTATTCTGTGAAGTATAATATATTCAATTTGCTGTGATTCTTTCAATTACAAAAAGACAAGTAAGTTGAAGTACTCGATATAAGTGCAATTAGGCGTAAATACAAGATGAAATGAGGCCTAATTCACAACAATAAAATTATGTTTACATAAATTTTAATTTCGATAAGTTCGCCTTACAAATGTGTTGCGAAACGATGTTATGCAAACATATATAACAGGTTGTTGTTATTGCCAAATTGTAGTACAGCAGATGTCGCTGTTGTTTCTTGTATCCAATGGAGGATATAAAATACAAATACACACTTGGTATATCAGTAATAAATAACTGTTGCATAATGAATTTGTTGGTGTTAAATAGCCTAAGACCACAAGAACCACAATACATATACAATATAGAAAGTAACAAAATAACAACAACTAAGAGACAAGTGAATATGAGGAAATTTTAATTAATTTCTCTCCTCAAAATATATTGTATTATTAAGTTCCTCCAATATAATATAAACCCTTTGTATAAACAAATCAGGCTTCAAGTTTGGTTCCTCTACTCCATACATAAGCTTAGATATTATAACGGACCAATATTGACCTTGGAATCCTAATATATATATATATATATATATATATATATATATATATATATATATATATATATATATATATATATATATATATAGAGTTAATTTTAATGCATCAAGTACGATTTGGAAGAAAAGGGCAAATTTGCTATGAATTTCTGTATGATATTTTTGCTAAAAAAACTTCGAAATTAAATTTGATAGTGATAATAGGAGGGGAAGCAAGGAGTATCAAGGTTGCAAAATGTCCATACCTCCCATGTGCTACCCCTTCTGTAAAGAGAGTAAGTTAAACTCAAAGTGATGGTGATGTTATAAGGGCATGAAATGACATTGCTAGGGACAATTTAAGGTGAAACATTATGAGGTTCTAGACTGCATGCTTTAATTTGGTTGGTAATTTGGGGAGGAGGATGCAATTGCAATACAAATAAAAAGTTATGATTGATTGATTAATCCCCCCCACATTATGAGGTCCTCATAGCTATGCTCTTGAGTCGTGATGTTTTCAAAATTTAAATCATTAACGAAATTTTTTGGAGCGTAAAGGATATGATTATTTTTTTTCGTTCCCACCTGGGCACTACTTACATTGTGCTAATTAAAAGCTATCATTATGAGAAACTTAATGTGGCTTCTAGAGTTGTTTATGGACCGGGCCGATACTAGGGTCGTGCCGGCGCGATACATGTGCATGCTACTAGCCCGACCGAGCTTGAGAGGCCCAATTGTGGACGTCGGTTGCCCAAGGACATCATCTCTAAATTTTGGCTAGAGCCCGACACGGGTGCAACAGCCGGCCTACTCAATTTCAACCAAAAATGAAGAAAATACATAATTCATAAGGGGGTTTGCCAACACGGCACAATTCGACTTGGCATGTATAATACGTATCCCGCACTTTAGAAATTTTGGCATGACCCCACCCATTGAGGAGTGATAAACCTCTAGGTTAGAGGGCAATCGCCCTCTCTAACAAGGACCAAAGTGCAAATTTATAAACCCATATTTGTGTATCAAATTCACTTCATATTGATAAACCAACCCACGTTTATGCTATTTGAAACACTTTTTACTTACAAAACAACCTTTATTGGGTGAATTTCAGTGTAACTTTTGTCAAAAAGTCAAACCGTGATTTATGACAAAAAAGTAAAAGTTGTCTCGACTTAGTGACGTTTTTGCGCCTTTTTCCTCGAAAAATGCAACCTTATTTTTATGAAAACCCATGTTTGTGTGTTTAAAACACTTGTTATCTATACATCAACACATGTTTGTGTATCCTATACACTTGTTATTTACAATTCATCCCCTATTTGTGCTTGTTAATATGTATTGGGTCCACTTTATTTTGCACTTTGGTCCTTGTTAGAGGGCAATTGCCCTCTAACTGTTAGAGGTTTATCATTCCTCACCCCACACGTATTTCCCTTGGCATGCCTTTAGGGCTCGCCTACTTGGACGAGGTATGCCCGCCCCGACTCGTGAGCGGCAAGATCCAATCCGTGCACCGCTTTGGACACCTGTCAAATTAATATATATATATACCTTTTCAAAAAAGGTCTTCTTATATGGAATCTTCTTGTGATAGAAAGTTGATCAAAGTAGGAATAACTTCTTGAAACGGAGGAGTATCAATTTAGTAAATATCGATTAAAGAGTTAATCGAACCTCAATTATCACATTTATGTTTTTTTTTTCATCTCTTTTCTCAAATTTATCTTTATAATATAATGATAATTAAGCTATGATGAAATAAATGAAATGCACACTATCAAAAATATATGGAGTTCATAAAGACGGTCATGTTCTACTTTCTACACACTAGAGTAGAGTTGTATAATTCCAAAACGTTAGGAAGTGTCCGTGGAGCAGTGGAGCGAAGAGATTCTGAAAGAAAAAGACGTACTCCAATGAGGTAATGATGTAAGGTCACAGTTGAGACTTTTTGTGGTACTTTTAGTACAAAGCTAATACACTTGAAAGATTGATGTCATGTGTGAGTTCATTCGAGTAGAGTAATGGTAAATATGGCTGGAAAGCAACGCCAAATTTTGTAGTTGAAGTTGCGCGTGGAACAAATTGAGGATATCTAGCTCTCCTACTGACGAGTGCGTATAATTCTAATGTAATCAAGTTTCTTATTTGATCTTCCATTCATGGATATAGGTTTTAACTTCTAACCAACAAATTTTAGTACATTAATCTATTTTTTTATCAGTTAAAAAAGGTAAGGCATTGCACAACATAAATTCTAGAGAAGTCAATTCTTATTCATTCTTTTTTTTTTGGTTGCCCACCTGGTTCACCGGAGCTTTGCTCCGACTACATCCGAGTCGGACCCGGGTCGCACACCTGGCTTTGGTGGGTGAGTCTCCCAACAAGATTTTCTGCATATGGTGAAAATTCTTATTCATTCTTAGATGTGATAAAAACAATATTTTTTCTTGGTTTGATAGAAGTAGTGGGAGTGGAGGAAGCCCTAGTGCCAGGTGATTCCCTAATTCCGTGAAAACCTATGTTATGAGAAGGGAGGATGAGCTAAACTCCTCATTAGTACTAGTGATAGGACTTGAACTTGAGGCCTTCAAGACACCAAATGACAATCATGTCTTAATGGTAACAAAACGAATATAATTTTTTTAACGGAGCTAGCTAGGTACATTTTCTTCATTTTGATACATAGGACACATTTCAATTGTCACAACTACTATTATATATTAGTCCATTAAGAATATGCGTGAAAGAGAGTGATACACAGTGGTCCTGAGTCCTGATCATGCAATGAAGATGAGTGCTGAAAAGAAAATATTACGTGTATTTTAATTTCAAAGCATTCAAAATAGATAAAAATTGAATGTACTTCCTCAATTTAAAAATAATTGCAATACTTCATATCTTGAATCATTTCTCTATCTAATGTAAAATAAATAGTCGAAGCCATTCAAAGCAATTTAAGTCATAAACATCAAGATTTAATGAATAGGAAATTGGAAACATAAGCAATACTGTCTTTTTACCATTACTTTTAGTAGTTTTCAGGTATATAGCACGAGTATCTAGTTTTTAATATATTGGTTAAGTAAGGGATACACGTAAGAAGAAATATTAAGTAATACTTAAGATTACTAATATCAATTATTGCGTAATTCGTCATAAGTTCCTAAACTCGTACTCTCTAAAACTATACTTCACACATTTAATTCATACCATTAACTCCTAATGATGTTTGAGCGTCGCTTCAAGCGAGTACCAGTTACACAACACATGCAAGATAAAAAGATGGGGGGTATAGCATAGGAAGCTAAAGGATTACTCCTTGTGCAGTGAAATTGGTCAAATGTCCCCTTCTTAAAAGTTAAAACCCCACATATCTCATTTTCAGCCCAAGTTGTCCTAAATAACCTAGCCATATAGGCTATTTGGATGCCATTTCTACCTCTCCATGATTGCAAGTCCCTACTCTCTTTCAAGTGTTCTGTTAGCTAAAGAAGCTAACGTTTCCCACCAACTACTTCAATTATTATTTCATCTTCATCCCAAAATAGGGAACTCAATTAATTGATTAATTTCCCTATGATTAGTCTAATCAATTATCATTGGTGATGATTGTACCTAATCTCATAAGTGCCGACTTTCCTGGTCTCGCCAAACAATGGGAAAACGATTAATCATTTTTGCGGATCTAATTAAAATATTCTTTCAAGTTCGGTATATATATATATAAAAAACACTATGTATCGAGGAAAAAAGAAGTAAAATCGATTGTTAATCCTCGTAACAAATAACATATGGAATACCCTTGTAATTTTATACAATTCACATGAAAGATGTAATTAGTATTATGTGTGACGCGTCTCAAATCTCACCAACCATATGGTGATAAATGAAATTGTTTATTGAACAATGAGTCTGATCTTGAGTTTAACAATGACTAAAATTTGAAGGTTATGAGCCTAAGTTAATGAACAATAAGTTGATCACAATGAGTCTAAGATATTAAACAATGATCATCTCATGTTTTTGAACATAGGAGTCTCAACTTTATGAGAAGGAATCCGAGTTAATTCTCAGCATAACATAACTTGACGGTAACCAAGTTCGTCACATTCGATGCTACAAGTCCAATAGCTTTGCTGGACTTATAGGGAAGTTGCAACAGGGCTTTCATGAACCATCAAAGGAGAAGAGAAAGCGCTTAGAGCTAAAACAAGTGGAGTAGAAGAACTGCTGGTTGTATGGTGTGACATCATAATTCGCAGAAGAGAGACCCAATGAATTCAATGGAAGGAGTGATCAAGTCGGAAGCAGATATGATGGGATTATATTGCTGAGATCCCATAACAGATTACACGTGGACGTAAGTGTTGTCCTACAACCTACATTAAACACGAGGAGAGAAATAGACAATTTTATAAGTTTAGGAGTTACTACTTTTATCGCCAATCGATTTTAGAACCTTTGTTCTACTCATAAGTTGTCCAAGCTCTCCTCCATAAACAATTTAACTAATTTGACATGATATTGGCTTGTCCGATGTCCAAGACATCATTTGTTAGAAGGTGTAGCCTAAACCCATTAACACTCGACTTAATTTAACACGGTTTATAGTTAAATCCCAAGGAAATTAGGTTTTCTATAATGGAGAATATATATATATATATATATATAAAATAGCACCGACGCTATACATAGGGCACTTCTCCTTATTAATCTTAAAAAATAAATACTAATTATTGCACTATTGAGGAAAAAAAAGCTTATATTTACTGCAATCTATTAATCTATCTATACTAATATATTAAAAGGCGTTCCTAAACAAGTATCACATAGCGCTCTCCCTAAGGGTATTTACTCCATGTAATCCACATACAATAAAAAATTTAAATCAGACAAGATAAGGTTCTGTCCCGCGACTCAAGCTTTATATACTAAAGACTTAACCACTAAACTAAATGACATTTAAGATATCATTTCAAAGATAATATTAATAAATAAAAAATGCTCCTTTATCCGATATATATCCCGAAACTAATAACTAAGCATGATTATTAAAATTTGTGCCCAAAAGTCTATTATTTCTATTCCAAAAAAAAAACAAATCTTTTGTCCAACGTATTTATATTGTTATATGTGTTACCTATTTATATTCACCCATTATTAGATGGTATGTGGACCCTCGCATATTGGCGCTTCTCACTGATAGATTGCTCAAAGTGCGTGATCTTAAAATATTGATCAGTCGCTTTCTAATTTGACTAACATAACTATGAAATATAGGTTTTTTCTACAAGGAAAATATAGTATATAAGATACTTCTACTTTACTGCCTTCGTCTGACTCGTCAAGAAATAATTGATTGAATTGTTTCTAATTAATTTAGTGAAATTGGACCAACATATAAACGTGTATGATACATATATACAAGTATGGAATTCCGAAGATAAAGCTCGGACGGGCTTCAAGGAGGCACTAAAGATATATGTTTGGAAGGATAGGAGTTAATTAATGTAAGATGAAAGACTCCCCGCCCGGCGCCGTAGCTCGATTCTTACCCCCAAAGATTATCTTAAATGTTTCAAGATGCTATTTACGCTCCTTACCAACCAACGCTGTTGCTGTTTCCTACAAGCGCTAAGAAATTTAGGAGTTCTGCTAACGACTTAATTTCCTAATAAAAAAAAAAAAAAAAGATATATGTTTGGCTATCCAATTCTCACGGAAATGCAAAACTTATTTTACAAAGAAGATGATCATAGCTCCTGCGAGCTAAAAGCATCAATAATCTCAATCTTAGTATCCAAATTATAATCTAAGTTAGTAGTTTAATCAATAATACAGGAGGCGGCCTTGTAATTCTTTTTTTACTAATGCATGGCATTCTTAAATCTTAATGAGTTGAATTTCCCACAAGTATTGATAATAAGATATAGAGATAATTCTGTAACGTCATCTTGATAGACTTTGGTGCCGCATGCGCATCTAGGTTCGGCAACTGGTTCCGTTATCTTTCTTCAAACTCATATACTTTAACTTTACATAAGTTCACTGTAACATCCGGAGACCTTATGGGATACTAATTGTCACCAAATGCACATTTAGGTTCGGTAACTGGTTCTGTAAACCAACTCATATCCTTCAGACGCATTCTCCTACCACCCCAAAACCTCTACAAGTTAACCACACTAAACTATGGCTATCTTAGTATATGAACTCCCTTAAAGAATGGTGCACCTAGTTTGTGTTAGTATCATTAAATTATATATTTCAAATCATTGATGGGGATATTACAATCACACACAACTACTCAGCTACAACTTCATTTGATGACAAAAATTCAAGAAAATAAAATGTGTTGCTTCTTCCAACCTCATGTAACATACTTTTTTACCACTAATCCCATAACACAACTAATGATAACAAAATAACCTAGCTAAAAAGAAGAAATATCGTGCTCATAAATCTTAAAACATTGATGATCAACTTTTATTTGAATGTCAATAGGTGTACCTCAACTCTAATCATTAAGTCATACTTAAATTGATTTAGAAAAAAAGGGTGACAGATAATAATTGAAAAAAAAAGTGAAGATTTTAAATTACCAATTTTCAGTAATCAAAACAATTACCTTAAAAATTAGTTTATTAACTGTATTTTGATCGATCAACCAAAATGTGTATTCAATTGTGATTTAACATATTAAATGATAATATCTCAAATACATTAGTAATCTCAAACTACATCCAATTCAATTTCAATTATAAACTATATAGATTCACTTTTATTCCATGAAATAACTAGTTGATGAACAAAGAGTAGCACCAAAATTTGAGGAATGCCTTTTTAATGCTGATAAAAGGAAAAAGAAAAGGATCAAATAAACTTTAATATACTAAGAATCATATTGACCTAGGTTTACAAAATTTTGAAGTGACAACATTTTCTTTTCTTTCTATATTCTTTTCTCCTATTCCTTACTATCTCCTCACAAGTGTCGCTTTTTCTCTCCTCTATAGTCTATAGTATCCAATCCATGTTGTTTGGTTATGTGTACAGAGAGCTTTTAGCAATAAGTTGTACAAGAACCTACGATTGTGACTGGAAATGCCTTCACGTGAATACTTGGTGCATTTCACGTTGTGGAAATTGTTTAAAGTATCAGTGCAAATTTGAGACCATTTTGACTATCAACTGTCAAGTGTCAACTACTCTCCACTAAAGAGGATCAGGATGATCCTCTTTCTTCAATTTTGTTGCCATATACATCCATTACAATATTACTGTTAAATTTAGTTCTCTACTACGTACTTGTCTACTTAAAAGAAGAGGATTGGAATTAACAAGCAATACAAGTATAATAAAGAATACACTCATATTAGAGCTCCTTTGTATTTTAGATTTTCCAATATATTAAATTTAGAAATATATTTGTTAATTAAGTATTTGATTAAATATAAAGAAAATATAATATTGAATGATTATCACTATTTCAAGTATGTAGTAGGCCAGCTAGAAAAAGGCAAAAAGCTAAGAGGGCGCTTCTTCCAAAACCTAATTCTCTCTCGCCGCCCCGCCCTCCCCCGAGGAGTGATAAACCTCTATCAGTTAGAGGGCACCTTGCCCACTATCAGGGATAAGGTTGTAATTTTGGCATATTAACAAACACAAACAGGGGTTGAATTGTAAATAACAAGTGTATAAGATACACAAACATGTGTTGATGTATAGATAACAAGTGTTTTAAACACACAAACATGTGTTTTCATAAAAATAAGGTTGCATTTTTTCGAGGAAAAAGCTGGCAAAACGCGCAAATCGAGACAACTTTTATTTTTTGTCAGAAACTACAGTTTGACTTTTTGACAAAAGTTACACTGAAATTCACACCAACAAGGGTTGTTTTGTAAGTAACAAGTGTCTCAAACACATAAATATGGGTTGGTTAAACACAAACAAGTGTTTTTGATACACAAACATGGGTTTATAAATTACAATATTGTCCCCGATAGTGGGCAAGGTGCCCTCTAACCGATAGTGTTTTATCACTCCTCCCCCCCTCTTCTCCCATTTCCTATCTTCATTAGTTAGGAGATGTCATGGATGATTTCATTCATGGTAAGCCCATTTTTCTCTCTTGTTTTCAGTTTCTAATTTGTTCTCTTGTTTTGTTGAATAAATTAGTATATCTGTATGAGAGTTTTCTCGTGCCTTGCTATAGAAGTGCACTCTTCTCTATTGTGGAGGTCACCTTCTACCTATGGGAGTTGAGTCTAGTTTGTTTGTTTGTAGATATGGGAATTGTTCTCATTGCTTGAAGTTCAAGACTATCAACATGAAGGTATTGGAAACTCGAATGCGATCAACATGGTCAGATCAAGAATGTTCTTCTCCAAACTATGTCAGAATGGTAGACGGTTCCATTAATAACTGCTTGATTAAGCAAATACAAGGTCATGCGCCACATTATTCAATCTGGTTCACTGTAGTTTCATTGAAGACAAAGTTGATTTGATCTTATTTCATTGTATATTTTTTTCTTTAATATCTATTTTAGATGTCATTTGGCCTTCAATTAATAAAAAATTTCTTGTTTTTTAAAAAGTATGTAGCAGGGCTTGTCCAACAAATTTCTTCTAATGTAAGAATTAAGGGAAATATTAAATTAGGATTATCTTTGAGAGACAAATACCTAGTTCATAAGATATAATACTGTAGACATACGGGGAAAACATGATTATTAGTAATGAAAGTGCAGAAACATAATGTCCTAAAAATTTACAATCCCACTAACCGCTCAATTAATCTCTTCATACTTCATTATTACATGTAGGCCCTGTTCTTTTGAACTTATTTTGGGTCGAACCGAACCGAACTTATTTTATTTTGGCTGAACCGAACTTATTTTTTTGAATTGAACTTATTTTTACTTATTTCGCTGAACTTAACTTATTTTTTACTTATTTTTCCCGAACCGAACTTATTTTGGCTTAACCGAACTTATTTTTGCCGAACCGAACTTATTTTTGCTGAACTAAATCTGTATTAACATAATATTATCAATACTTATTATTATAATAATCAATAAATATTAACATAATATTATCAATACTTATTATTATTATTTTATTATTTTATAATAATAAATAATAATAAAAATAATAAATAATAATAATAATAAATAACAAATAATAAATAATAATAAATAATAAATAATATAACAAATAATAAATAAAAAATAATAAAAAATAATATTAATAATAATAAATAATAAATAATAATAAATAATAGTAATAAATAATAGTAATAAATAATAAATAATAATTATAATAAATAATAATAATAATAAATAATAAAAATAATAAATAATAAAATAATAAATAATAAAATAATAAATAATAAAAAATAATATTAATAATAAAAAATAATAAATCATAAAAAATAATATTAATAATAAAAAAAAAAAATAAAAAATAATAAAAAATAATAACAATAAAAAAATAATAACAAATAAAAAATAAATAATAATAAATAATAACAAATAATAATAACAATAATAAATAATAAATAATAATAATAAATAATAAATAATAAATAATAAATAATAAATAATAATAAATAATAAATAAATAATAATAAATAATAAATAATAAATAATAAATAATAAATAATAAATAAAAATTAATAATAAATAAAAATTAATAATAAAAAATAATAATAATAATAATAATAATAATAATAAAATAAATAGATAATAGATAATAAATAATAAATAATAATAATAAATAATAATAATAATATTAATAATAGTAAATAATAATAATAATAAATGATAAATAATAAATAATACAATAATAAAATAATAATAATAATAATAATAATAATAATAATAATAATAATAATAATAAATAATAATAAATAATAAATAATAATAATAAATAATTACAATAATAATAATAATAATAATAAATAATAAATAATTAGAATAATAATAATTATTATAATAATAATAAATAATAAATATAAATAATAAATAATAAATAATAAATACTAAATACTAAATAAAAAATTAAAAAAATAAAATATACAAATTCATCATTATTATAATTATAATATTAATAATAATAATAATAATAATAACAATAGTAATAGTAATATTGAAAACAAAAATAATAATTACAACATTAGACAAGACTAAACTTATTTTTGCTGAACCGAACTTATTTTGGCCGAACCGAACTTATTTTGGCTGAACCGAACTTATTTTTGCTGAACTGAACTTATTTTTACTTACTTTTCCTGAAGTGAACTTATTTTTACTTATTTTTGCTGAACTGAACTTATTTTTACTTATTTTTGCTGAAAATAAGTCCAAAAGAACAGGGCCGTATTGTATGATGCTACCAACATAATTTTTTTTTTAAAAACTTACATTATATATATATATATATATATATATATATATATATATATATATATATATATATATAAGCCAAGGGAGGAGGTGTGGTGTCCCCCTTTGAAATGACTAGAATACCTCTAATAAATTAAAATAACGTTTTCTTTTTATAAAAAATTAAAAAAATGCGAATCAATGTAACTTGCCATATGGAATAAGTCAAAAATGGAATATGCAATTACCATTAATAACTTGACAAAATAGATTGACACAATCAATTCACGAAATTAATTTGAATCTTCAATAAAAAAAAAAATAGCGATATATCCTAACAACATAATATTTCGTATTTACAAAGTTCAAAAAATATAATTTATCAAAATTTATAATCGTTAAAGAACTATACTAAAGCAGCTGATAAGGAATTATTAAAATATCGTCCAAATTTTTCAGTGACGGTGTTGAACAGTTAAAAATTGGTCACCATTAATTTAAAAAGATAATAGCATCTACAAAAGAACACTACTAGAAAATGAGCCTATTGCAACATTTATTGTGCAACACTTTTAAATTTTTGTTGCATTTGTTTATCAATATGAACACTTTTTAAAAAAGTGTTGCTTATTCTCATGTAATGTAACAATTTTGAAAAGTGTTGCATTTCTACTATATATAAAGCAACATTTTACCTAAAGTGTTGCCTTATTATTTTAATATATGCAACATAAATAAATGTTGCATATGCAATACTACCCAACAATTATTAAAAAAAAAAAAAAACAAATAAATCATGGCGGTATTTCAAAATTTTCGTTCACCGCTTAGAAGTTTCTGGCATATTCACTCATAATTCATATCACTTAAAACAAAAACAAAAAAAAAACCAAAGAACGAAGAAAGAAAAACGCATACTATCAGCTCGTTGCTCTACTCTACTTCGTCAAATTCGCCACTGCATTTCATCAAGTTCGTGAAATTCGCCCAAACTCTTTGCTCTAATTTGCGCAATTCGTCCAACTCGCTGAAGTGCTCCAATTCACCCAATTCAATTCACCCAATTCAATTCGCCCAATTCCAATTTTAGGGTTTGCTTCATCATTGAGTTGTAATTGTAAGTCTTATATCTAAGTTAATTGATTGATGTTGTTCATGCTAACAAGTTTATAGAATTTCTGTTTGCTTTTTAAATATGCAATTTCATTTATATTTATGAGTTATGTATTTATGGGCTTTGCAATTTTTATCTATGCGATTTTGATATTGCAATTTATATTTTGTGATTTTGATATTGCAGTTTTTTATTTTGTGATTTTGAGTTGATAATAGTTATGTAATTTTGAATCAATGTATGCGTGCTTGATATTGTGATTATGATATCTGCAAATTTTAGAATGTGCTGGGTAGTTGGCTTTACTTTGTAGATTGGAGGAGAGACCTGATTGCTAGCTGCGATTTGTATGTGTGATGCTTGCATTCTGTAGATGCTATATTCTACAAAAACTATATAATTCTAAAAGACAAAGTAGACAATTAACTAGCAGGCAAAAAACAACATAATAGACATGATAGACTGATGAAACCAAAAGGAATAAAAAATTGAAATTGACAAAAGTTAATAACAAAGAATACGAAAAGCAGTCAATCCAGGACATGAGACGCAAATTATAGCAGTTGAACTAGTCTACATGGAGATAAGAAAGTAAAGACTGCAAGATCGTTTGATGACTAATATAATATACTTCATTCGTATACTTCATTCGTATTACGGCTAGGACAACTGAATGAGAGGGAAATACATAGGATTATAGGAAGACTTTTTATTTCTTTCCTAATTAATTCTATATTTTATAAATTATTGGTTTTTGGAATTCTATGTTATTGGTACAATATTTTAAAGCGCTTTTCCTTTTTTTTTTTATTTTATTTGGTATGGTCACAAATATAATGCCGAACTAGATTTTTAATGTAGGAGTCTTTGAGGGTTAACATGATATACTTATGAAAATACAAACACTTTCACATTGATTACAGAATAATCTATAATGGGGGAAGATAGAAGTTGGATGTATTTGCCTAGACGATTGTCTGAGTTTGAAAATGGGGTAGTTGAATTTCTTAATGCATCGTTTTCTAAGGCGTCACAAGTGGGTCAAATAAGATGTCCATGCAAGAGGTGCAAAAATCGTTATTGGCACAAAAGAAATGAGGTTTTCAATCATCTTAAAGGAAATGGGTTTGTTGACGATTACTATGTATGTAATTTTCATGGAGAGGAACCCTCATCATTGAAATATGCAAACGATTCTTTAGACGATGATTCAGACATGTATGATGATTGTAGTGATTTATTACATGATAGATTTAGAGATGCTTTCGAAGGATCATGCTCGAACCAAGGTCCAAATAAGGATGCTAAAAAGTTTTATGATTTAGTTGAAGAAGGAAAACAAGAGCTATATCCTGGTTGTAAGACTTTTTCAAGGCTCTCTTTCATCCTTCGAATTTTTCTTTTCAAGACAACTCATGGGCTAAGTAATGTGGCATTCGATGATCTTTTGCAATTGATAAAGGAAATCATTCCTGAAGCAAAGTGTCCTAAAGATTACTATGAAGCTAGGAAAGTTGTGAGGGACTTGGGATTTGACTACAAGAAGATATATGCTTGCCCTAACCATTGCATGCTCTTTTGGAAAGAGAATGAGAATCTTGAAGAGTGTAAAGTTTGTCATGCACTAGTAGAAAAACGCAAATTTGCGTCAGTCTATGTGCGTCGCATGCTAGAAGCACTGACGCAAATAGGCTATTTGCGTCGCACATTAGAGAACGTGCGACGCACAAGATGATGTTTGATCCTTATTAAGTCATGTGCGTCGGATGAGTGAGTTTATGCGTCGCAGATGACCAAAGGATTTGCGTCGGACCTCATGGCCCATCCGACGCAGATCCTCGGCCCACGAATAATAAAAAGAGCCCAACCAAAAATTTAACCTAAATAAACGCAGATGAACCTCGGCTCACATGTCACGCACTCACGCCACTCTCTAAATCTCTCTCTCTCACAACTCTCTAATTCTCTCACTCTCAGTTTCTCCGTCGAGCCTTCTCACATACCGGCGAATCATCTTCCGTTTTCTCTCTCACTCTCACACACTCCGGCGCATCTTCAGTGGACCTTCATCAGCGAGCAAATCTTTAGCACACAAATTTTTTCGAACGAATCACATCTTGCGAACGAACCTTCAGCGAGCAAATCTTCCGCTTTCTCTCTCGCTTTGACAGGTTCAATTTTTTTTCATTTTTAAATCCGATATTCTGTTTTAGTTTTCAAATCTGAAAATTCGTTTCTTCATTTTCAGATCTGATTTTCTATTTTAGTCTAGAATGTCGTTTTTTCATTTTTAGTTCTGATTTTCTATTTTAGTTTTCAAATCTGATTCGTTTTTTCATTTTCAGATATGTAAAAAACTTAGTTCATGCAAATGAAAAATAAAAACTTTCATCCTTTCGTTTTTATTTTTTATATCTGATTTTTTTTTGTTTACTTTTTGGCATTTTTATGGTTTATTTTCAGATCTAGAGTTTTTTTTTCAACTTTCAGATCTGGAATTATTCTCAAAGTCGGCTCCCTCAAGCTCCTCGAAAAACGCCGGCTGCAAATGTTCCTTCATTGTTCTAGTTTCAGTTTTAATTTTACATTTTTTTACATATTTACAATGTAATTTGTTTGTATCTATTGTATATATTTTTTACATATGCTTGTATCTAATATTTACATATTAATGCAGAATTTTGTTTGTATCTAATATTTACTTATTAATGAGAAATTCAATTGTGATTTTAAGTCATGTTGTGGGAATTATTTGCTTTTGGAATCATATCTTGATTTACCATTTAGTACAAGCAATGTGAGTTTGAGAGAACAAAAAGCTGAAAAAAAAAAAGGAAATGTCACTCATTTGCGTCGCACATAGTGCCACATGCGACGCAGATGACCATCTTTTGCGTCGCATGTGGCACTATGTGCGACGCAAATGATTGTTGCTTGGGTCAAGGGTGTGTCTCCCATCTGCGTCGCATGTTGAGCTACATGCGACGCAGATGATTAACCAACTGCGTCGTGTGCTAGTCCGACGCAGATCCTGTTTTCTCATCTGCGACGAGGCCTGTGCCGTCGGACCCATGTCCGACGCAAATGGGCGCCTCGCATCCGACGCAAATCGTCGATTCTGTACTAGTGATGCCTCAAAGTGGAAAAGTTGTGACAATCAAGAAAATGAAGATGGTGGATTCTTACAGAAAACGTCACGTATCCCAGCTAAGGTATTGTGGCATTTTCCATTAAAACCTAGGCTTCAAAGGCTCTTTATGTGTTCAGAAACCGCAAAATTCATGACATGGCATTTTGATGGCCGGTGTAAGGATGATAAGTTGCGACATCCAGCTGATGGCCTAGCTTGGGAGAAGGTTGATTCCACTTATCCTAGTTTTTCTAGAGAACATAGAAATGTAAGGCTAGGATTGGCTAGTGATGGATTCAACCCCTTTCGCTCAATGAGCATTTCTCATAGTACGTGGCCTGTAGTATTAGTGAATTACAATCTGCCACCATGGATGTTTATGAAACCAGAGAATTATATGTTGTCATTGTTGATTTCTGGTCCTGATTCTCCTGGTAAGAACATTGATATATATCTACAACCTCTAATTGAAGAGTTGAATGATTTATGGAGTGAAGGGGTGGCGACATATGATAAATATAGAGATGAAACATTTCAATTGCATGCAACTTTATTGTGGACTATTAGTGATTTACCTGGATATTCAATGTTATCTGGATAGAAAACGAAGGGAAAGTATGCGTGTCCAAGTTGTATATATGAAACTGAAGGAGAGTATTTACATGGTAGTCGAAGATGTGTTACATAAAAAATCGTAGATTTCAAACCAAGTCACCCATGGCGACGTAATAAGAGGTCATTTAATGGTAAAACCGAAGAGAGGCTTCGTCCAAAGCCCATGACTGGGGACGAAGTCTTAAATGATTTGTCGGGCTTTGAGAATGCTTTTGGAAAGCAAAAGAAGAAAGATGATCCTTTGTGCCCTTGGAAAAAAGTTTCCATTTTTTTCCAATTACCATATTGGAAAGATAATCTTTGTCCTCATAATTTAGATGTGATGCATATTGAGAAAGACATATGTGATAATTTGGTTGGGACATTACTAGATATTCCTGGAAAGTCAAAAGATCATGCTAAGCTAGACTTGACCTCCTGAATATGGGCATAAAGGATGATCTCCAACCTCGTCTTTCAAATGATGGTAAACGTGTATTCTTACCTAAAGCATGCTACTCTTTGACTGCTGAAGAAAAAAGCACCTTTTGTCGTATCTTAAAGGGTGCAAAGTTGCCATATGGGTGCAGCTCAAACATTGCACGATGTGTCAACATGAAAACAAGAAAAGTAGCGGGCTACAAAACCCATGATGCACGCATTTTGCTACATTACTTACTCCAAGTTGCTGCTAGGAAAACACTTCCTAAACATGTTGCTATGCCTTTGATAAAACTGAGTGCTTTCTTTCGCAAGGTGAATAGCAAAGTTGTGAAGCGTGTAGATCTTGATAGTTTGGAATCAGAGATTGCCACAATAATATGTGAGCTTGAGAAGATTTTCTTACCATGCTTCTTTGATATAATGACACACTTACCTAATCACCTTGTGGAACAAATTAGACTTGGGGGGCCTGTACATGGTCGAATCATGTATTTCATAGAGAGGTATCTTTGTAAGTTAAAATCTTATGTGCGTAATAGAAGTCACCCAGAAGGATCAATTGCAGAAGGTTATTTGATAGAGGAATGTTTAAACATGTGTTCTCTCTACATGGGTGAGGAGGTCAAAATGAGACTTAAGAGATATTTACATAACATGTCAGATGTAGAATATGAGGATGATGAAGATGAAGAAGAAGAAACTGAGCATGTTTTTGCGAATGTCGGTCATCCAATTGGAGGCAAGAAAAGAAGAAAGGGTCACTTGTTTACTTTGGATGTTGAAACAAGTGAACAAGCTCATCGATATGCTCTATTCAATTCTGACAGCAAAGAAGTTGATCAATATATCAAGTAAGTTATTCTAATTTGTGTGATGATTTTAATTATTTTTTATTATTTAGTGGTGTAAATCTTACTATATTGTTACTTTATTTTGTGATAATGCAGAGAGCATCAAGTTTCTATCGTTGGTCGAAGAAAAAGAACTAGGTGGGCTCGTGCGCAAAGTCATTGCCATGATTTTGCTAATTGGTTGAAAGAAAAGGCAAATAACGAGAATGTATCGGACTATATCTTTTGAAGCCAAGAAAAGAGGACCTACAATGATGCATCGTGTACACACACGACCTTTAGAGAAACGCAAAGTTATCATTTTAAATATACTTGGTCAGCCCATCGGTCCAGTTACAGAGGAAGAAGATACAGCTGGGGAGTTTTCTCGTTTTCTAGGCACAATAGCTCGTGACTATTCTTATGCACCATTAACTATTAGGAGGTGGTCTAAAGTTCCTGACAAAGAAAAGATGTGGGAATATGTGTTGGTATGTATTGGTATTTCATTATTTTGTCATTCTTTACTTTACTTATTAGTCAAATTATGATATGCAACTAATTCAATATGCTTTCGCAATTTATCAAGTTGAAATACATTGTTCCCATTGAAGGAAAAGAATGGGTATTGAAAACTATTGGAGATGCTTGGAGGGTATGTAAATGTCGATTCAAAAAGAGGCATTACTACAAGTGGAAAAATGACAAGGAAAGATGGGAGCATCGATCAAACCGTATTCCAGATGATGAATTTCTGAAGTTGCTAGCAATGTGGAAAAAGAAAGATGAGCAGGTTACTTCATTAATACTTTTGTTTATGCCTTTCATATATCGGTATTTTAATTATAAAAACATCAATAGCTTACCTAAATTTGAATTTTTATGTAGCAACGATGCATGAAAAACAAAGAGCATCGGTTATCTCAAAAGAATATGCACACTGCTGGTCCGAAAAGTTTTGCTAGGATACGTGAAGAGATGGTAACTTTGAAAACGTTATCATTTTGACATAATTGTTTTATTTCTATCATTACACAAGATAAATAAATTTTTATATTCACATTTCTATTTAGAGAAATGAACACCCAAGCAAAGAGCTTCCATCCTTATCTGCTATGTTTGAACGTACTCGTCAAAGAAAGGAGGGTAGGATATATAAAGATACCTATGATGATACAGCGAAGAAAATTGTAAGTTCATATTTTTTGAATTTATAATGAAATTAATACCTTTTGTGGATCATTTAAAGGCTAGAATTGAAAATCTTATGCTTTATTATCTTTCTAAATTACAGGAAGCTATGAAAAGTTATGTTCCTCCTGAAGATGGGAATGGTCCTTTAGATCCTTATTTGGGTGTCATGAGCAAGCTTAAGGAGACTAGTGGACATCGTAGAATATATGGTAGAGGAGTTACCGATAAAAAGTTAAAGAAACTTGGTCATGCTGAGACATTGTCCTATGTAGTACCAGGGGAATTTGTGGAATCACTTAAAGCAACAATTGTTCAAGAGGTTCAAAAAGATATGGAATGTGAGATGGCAAGGTTAGATGATACGAGAAAAAAGTTAGAGGAAGAACATATGAAGAAAAAGGCTGAGCTAGAAGATAAGCAAAGGGAGCTTGAAAGTGAAAGGGAAAACATATTTGAAGAAGTGATGCGAAAGATTGTTGGTCGTCTTCCCCCAGATGTAGCTAGGCAATATTTGTTAAGGTAAGCTCACTGACTTTCACTGATAGTTTTTCTTATGCCTCCTGTTTTCCTGAATAAATAAGAAATAAAAAGTTATGCATTTTGTTTCATGCCGATCATTATGTATTGGGATGTCTTGTTGTTTGTTCTGTTTGGATGATCATATTTGATCAATTTTGCTGTCCAATTTACTGATAATGTATATGTTGTTTGGTTGTTGGTTTATACTTTTGGATGTTGTAGTGGTCAAGTGAAATCATTCTTGTAGGCTTTGATTTGTGGTTAAATGTGCACACATAATTGTTCCAAGCTTCCAGCCTTTCCTCTGGAAGGATCTCTGAGCATCAATTTGCCTGTAAGGTCTTCTTAAGAGTGTTTTTGGAGTCGGTGTGATAAAAGCATAGACCTTAGTTGAAAGACCATTCTGATGTAAGCTTCTGACTATTTACTTTGTTAGGAAAGGAAACTCAAAACTTTTATAAGGTCCCATTCTTTGAGAAAATCTATGGTTATGTGGTGTCTTGTATCAGTTACAGTAGTGATGGTCTTTGATTGCCCCAGGAGAAGTTCCTCTTGTTTCCCCGGATTTTTTCTGCATTTGTAAGTTATAATTTCCTAAGGGTGATTCTGAGTCTTAAATGGTGATTTTGTTCTGTTTGTGTGAATTCTGTTATGAATTTTTGGGGTGCATTCGAAATTGCTAGCTTTCAAACGTGCTGTGATCCCTGCTTTGAAACTATTCTATGATGTTTGTTGTATTTGCTAAGAATACAACTCTATTTGCTAAAATATATTGACAACTTACTTTTGTACATTACACTTTGTTTTGAGTAAATAGTATTTTCACCAAATGAATTTCCTGAAATTAAGAAAGTTCTATCAAAAAAGATGCAAAAATGTTTCAGCCATAAAAGTCTGCTTCAAAACAACGAGGCTATTGAAAAAACAAGAACTGATTCAAACAATATATTTCCTCCGGTTTTGCTTTTCTATTTTTGATGTACAACATTTACAAAAAACGGAAATTTTCAATTATGTGCTGCTACTGTTGTTGTTGCTGCTGCTACTGTACGACTTGGTTGCGCAGATCCCAAGGACCTGCCCAGCTCTGCCGAGCTGCTGCTCCCCTGACAGTGCACTGTGCTGCTGCTGTCTGTCTGGCCGTCGTCTTCTTCAAAAGAGGTGGCCCAATCAGGCCTGATTTAGTTCATCTCTTGCTGCCTCCAGTAGCCGGCACCCCCTCTGTTTCAATCTCATGCTTGCCTGCGCAGATTTCGGAGGAAGCGGGTCTCGATGCTGCTGCTGCATTGGCCCATTAACTCCCTCATTGGATTCCTTTACCTTACCCGAAATCCCATCTAAATGTTTTGTGAACCTGAGGCATTGGCCCATTATTTGTATCATTTTTTTAGCGTTCTACTTATTTGTTGTCTCATTTTATTATGTTACTTTAGCTGGCATTATGTGAACTCCAAGTTCAGATTTGGTAAATTTAAATTCTCATTTTCTTTTAAATTTATATAGGTAACTCTTGTTCGAGAATTTGGATCGAAGTTTGTAGCTGAAAGTGGCGTTTTTGTGAAGGCGAAAGGATCCGAAAAACTACTTTTTGGAGATCATTTGTATGTTTGTGTTCTATCTACCGTGTTAGATGGAAAAACTTTGGATGAACAATGAAGCTTAATGTCTTCTTTTGGCTAAATATACTTATGTTTTGTAGATTTACAAAGGCCTTTATCGGATAATGTATTATGGATATATATATTTTGAGATGTTATTAGGTTTTAAATGGATATGGTTATTTTAAATTATGATATCTTTTGTACTAGTATACAATAATAGTACAAAATTAATAGTAATTGATTCTACTAATCTTAATACATTTGAAAAAGTGTTGCAATTATAGATAATATTGTTGCTTTTAATTACAAAAGTGTTGCACATGAGAAAAATGGATTGTTGCAAATAAATTAGAAGTGTTGCAATTAACAAAAAAGAAGTGTTGCAACGAATCCTCAAAGTGTTGCATTTGATTTCAAGGAGTGTTGCATTTGATATCAAGGAGTGTTGCAATTAGTCACCAAAGTGTTGCCTTTGAGGTAAAGAAGTGTTGCATTTAAATGAGGGAAGTGTTGCAATTAGTTACCAAAGTGTTGCCTTTGAGATAAAGAAGTGTTGCATTGAAATGAGGGAAGTGTTGCATTTGATTTCAAAGAGTGTTGCAATTAGTCACCAAAGTGTTGCCTTTGAGTTTAAAAAGTGTTGTACTTGATTGTAAAAAGTGTTGCATTTGGTTTTCAAAAAAGTGTTGCATTTCCTATATTAATGCAACACTTTAAGAAAGTGTTGCTTTAGATACAAAAAAATGTTGCATTAGGCTAATGCAACGAGACTTTATGCAGCTTTTTTAAAAGTGTTGCACTAGCCCTTAGGCAACAATTTAAAACCTAAATGCAACACTATTGAAGCGTTGCCATAGGCTTAATTTACATCACTACCAAATAATTTTTAGATTAAAAAGAATATATCCATTCGTACATAAGGTTGTTGACGCACGCATTGCGTGCATATATGATAAGTGCATATTCTAACATAATTTAGTTGCATATTAGGTGCATTTTCATGTAGCATTAGAGCATTTACGTTGCATTTGTGCATATTTAGGTCCCTTTTCAGAAGCTACGATTCTTTCACGGGTTTTTTGGTCTTTTGATGTAATCTCAGGTACTTTGAACTCCTATTTGAGGATATGACGATTAAGGCACTTGGATGATCTTTAAAACGATATATCATGTGCCCAAAACGGATTGAACGTGAAGAAGATACACACGACTCTGTGTACTTGTGCGAAATATGATACCTCTGCACCATTTCACTCATAACTTTTGACAAAAGAATGATAATGAGGTAATTCCAACTGGGTTGGAAACTAGACTTCAAGAGCTTTCCAACGATATATCACATGTGTGAAACAAAGCTCTGGATCAAAAGTTATAGCTGTTCAAAGTTGAGCTGAATCCACTATCTCGCCCGCACGCCCGTGCGGATATGTGCTCGGCCGTGCAACCTGCAATCAAAAGTCACGAATGTTTCTGCCTTGTTCGCACGACCTAGCAAGATTTCGCTCGACCGTGCACGACCCTGCACGCCCGTGCGCCTAGTTGCTTGCCCGTGCAACCTGCTGTAATGTCGTATCTTCCGCGTGACCTAACTTATGTCGGTTTATATTAATCTTAGCTTATAAATAGGACTTTAAACATTATATTGAGGAGTTTAGAGGAGATATCATCATTATTAGTTTATACTTATGGTTTTTTGAGAGAGAAGTTTGAGAGAGAAATTTGTAGATATCCATTATTCTCCAAGACTCCACCTTTCTTCCATTAATTCAAGCATCTCTTTTCTTCTTCTTTTCTCCTTGTTTTATATTATGATGTTTTATTATTCTTCTCTATTTTCTTTATTTATTTCAATTATGCTTTCATAGTTTTGTAATCTATGGTTAAGTTGAACCCTAGTGTGAATTTATTCATGATTATACCTTTAAATTCCCAAATTAATTGCTTAATTGTTCTTGCTTAATTGATTGTGCATATTCCAATAATAGATTAGGGATAACTAGTATTGTTATGCTTCCATTGTCTTGATCACAACGGGAGTTGGGTTTTGACGGATTTGAATATTTCAATTAAGGACGTGAAGTTCTCCACGGGAGTAGGTAGAATGGATTGTTAAGAAGTTAGAGTGTCGCGTTTAATGTCTTTAATTTGCATGATTCCACGGGAGTAGACTTGAGTGCATATTAGAGAAGCGATAGATACTCGGGAGAGATTTATGGTATATTTTATAGGGTATACTTTTCCTTGTGAATATTTAATTGACTAGTTTGGGGTAGGAATTATCATTGTATTAATTTATGCTAGTGGGGATACTTAACTATAGAGTCTTTTATTTATAGATTGAATAGTATAATTAATTCGACCATATTTGATATTAACCTCCTTTAGTCTTACCGTTACTTAACGGCTAATCATAGAACAACTTTCTCTCTGTGGGATCGACCCTGACTTACCCTACTACATACTTAGGAGGATTAGTTAGGTTATTTATTTTTGTTAGGTGCGCGACACGCCTATCAATATACGACTAGAGACTACATTGGCCATGACTTACAACCTTGGCCAGACACCAGTGTTCATAGTTGAAGCAACGACACTTCACAAAGGTTTACAACAAGCCGCTTAACTTGGATTCCACAATATTCACATTGAAGGCGACAATCTCCTTGTCATCAATGCAGTCAAGAATACATGGAGTGCTCCATGGCCAATACAACCCATCATCAAAGACATACAACTTCTTTTGCGACAGTTCAATTCGGTTAACATTTCACATGTCTACCGGATTGCAAATGTAGGACATTTAGTTACAGATTCTTTTACTATAGATCTTTGTAATGCTCCTGATCTTTCCAAGATCCTTGTAACAGACGCATTAGGAGTTCCCTGAGCGGAGGGTCTCCTAATGTTTTTTTTTCTTACCTTAAAAAAAGAAAGTAGACTATATAATATAGATATAATCTTACATATTTAAAAAAACCTACATATTTACATATATTCTACGACAATCCGTCTTGCGTGGACCCGATTCACATTAAAAATAGTGTGGACCAGGCCTAGACACGTGCCCCACTACAAACTAGTCACTCCCGCTTTTCAAAATCCGCTCGATTTTTTCTCTCTTCAATAAGATTCTCTCGCTCTAAAATTTTAACAAAAACAGTTGTTTAGAACAAACATATATTATATCATTTTAAAATACACTATATCATGTCAAAATACACTATCATGTCAAACACTATAACGATCGATTATGATAATTTTGTGTAATATACAAATAAACTACACTATAACATTCCAAAATACACTATATCTTGTCAAAACACACTATTATGCAACAATATCATGTCAAAAAACACAGCAAAACACTATCATGTCAAAATACACTATATCATTTCAAAATACATTATATCATGCCAATATACACTATATCATGCAACACTATCATGCCAAAAAACACAGCAAAAGACTATCATGTCAAAATACACTATATCATTTTAAAATACACTATATTATTTCAAAATACACTATATCATTTCAAAAATACACTATCAGGAGAGAGAAATTATCAGAGGAGAGAGAAGTTATCAGGAGAGAGAAAAGAGTGGAAGACTGAACGCGGAAAAACGGAAAGTTATAATCATTAAAACTCACGTGAGATGGATCAGGTGCACACTAAGTTAGTGTGCACCAGGTTCATATTAGTTTTTTTAATTCTACAAACTAACAAAAACAATAAAATTTCAATGATTGACACGTATACCGAAATATGGAAACCAGCCCTTATGTAATGGAATCCACTACCTTGATGAGCAAAAAGTGTAGCCCTAGCTTGGTGATGGGAGATTGGCAAACAAAGGGACTGGCCCCCCACTATTATTACCCAAGACGAACTCGCCTTACATAGCTTCGACTGAATCAAATCCAGCGACCTATAAACCATCTTTATGGATCTACCCTCAACCATTATCATAGAGACATTTTTGACCAAATTAATGTAAGTACATTGGAATTTAGAACAAGTAATCCCGATCCACATTGTAGTTCTTGTTAACCATTCTTTCTTTTTTTCCTTTTCCGATGGAAGGAGTGTTTAAATTGAACAAAGCATCTTGCATGAAATGCGTAGGTCTTGTTGTCAGTTTATGGGAATAAGACTATCAGTTTATTATAGGCATAAATTATCACTTTATAGGCTTAAATTGATAGATGTTATGAGTTAAATTGATAGATGTTTGAGTTAAACCGATAAATGTATGGATTAATTAAACTAATAGATATCTGACTTAACGTGACTGAGACATTCTCGCACAAGACTTTTCGTAAATTGCAAGATTGATGATATATCAAACAGACAAACACAATGCACATTATTAATCAATAGGTATGCAAATTAGCTAGTAAGACTAGACTTAAACAAATATTTTCTTTGTCTGACATTAATTTGTCACGTAAATAGTGTGATATGAACTAATAATATGAGATCTGATTGAGATTCTAAGGGAGTTGGTTTATTTGACTTCAAGGTTTAGGTGATAGTAGCAAGTTTGTACAAGTATAAAAGAGAGTTAGTGCATGCATGCATCATGAACGGCCACTTGCATGAGCCCCAGCAAAATCTCTGATGTTTAAAATGAGAATCCCACTTCACAAGTACCCATGTCGGTAAACATAGAGAGAGAATTCCAGTATGTAATTTTTAGCTCAACCACAAACAGAAAATAATAATAATAATAATAAGTTGGAGATTTAGGAGAAAAGACAGTTTTGTTACTCCAAGAATATACACTGAATTTTAGAAACTTTTGGACAATACTGTACAATACTTAATCGCGAACATTTTTTTCCTTTACGTACAGAAAAACCTATTTAACTAAAGGAGTCCACTCATGGTACACCCTGGTAAGCCTAGGGGCATTTTTGTAATTAATTAGAACTTTAGGTGCTCATTTGATACCAAGTTTGCTCATTTTGCTCATTTGCTCATTTTGTTATAAAAGTGTTTGCCCATTTTCTTAAATGAGTAGAAATGTTTGCTCATTTGCTCATTTTGCTCATTTGCTCATTTGGAGAAAATAGTATTGGGGTGTACCATGCTCATGGTACACCCACGACTATTTTCTCCAAATGAGCAAAATGAGTAAATGAGCAAATGAGCAAATGAGCAAAATGAGCAAAAATGAGTAAATGAGCAAATGAGCAAAATGAGTAAACATTTCTACTCATTTTAGAAAATGAGCAAACACTTTTATTACAAAATGAGCAAAATAAGCAAATGAACAAATGAGCAAAATGAGTAAAATGAGCAAAATGCCCAAATGAGCAAACTTGGTGTCAAATGAGCACCTGAAGTTCTAATTTATTACAAAAATACCCCTGGGTGTACCATGAGTGAACTCCTTTTATCGTCTGCTTCCGTTTCTTCATAATCAAACAATTTGATATATTCCCCTAAAAAAATTAATTTGACCTACATACAATTAATTACATTTTTTGTCTTTTAGGGTGCGTTAACTTCACCTAATTGTTCTCAACTTATCTGAATAAGCTTATATGAACTTATATTAAATTTTGTCTTCGAAGGTATTAAAAGTTATCAGAACTTATTAAAACTTAACTAAACTTATCTGGACTTATCAGAATTTATCATCTAAACTTAACTGAATTTATTAGATCTAAAGCTTGTTTTTTTTATGGAGAAAAGAATGTACTCTTAATATTAGTAGAACTCGCTAAATAAATGTGAGAGGACAACATGTTTTAGAAACCAATTTTTATTTTCTTTATCTTAATAATTTTTTAGAGTATTGAATTTGGACTATATATTTGGGGTGTGCAACTGTGCAAGTATCATCTATGGCGAAATAAAGCGTTGCATGTTTTGATAACTGTGGCAACCTTCTTATACACATGACAACTTGTCAAAAGGATCATGCAATGGGATCATGTATTTCTTCCGTTTCATAATACTACTTTTCATTGTGGGAAGTTTCACATTACTTGCTACACTTCCTTTTTGGGCAATAAACTCTCTCTATATCTCTCCTCTCACATGGATCTCTTTTCTTTTTACTCTTCTCCAAAATTGCCCTGGAGTCAAGTGAATTGGAAGTGTAAGCGAAGTAAAATGAAACAGAGGAAGATAATGAATCATTATTGTACCATTATATCAACGTCATACTCATGTATTAATATAATCTAAGAACCTTTTTTATTGGGAAAAAAAAAACACTATCCAGGACCATTTTATAATATAAACAGTTAGCCCGTATGGTAGATAAACTAATGGCTTACACAATTTCATAATACTTTAACATACACATGATACGGCTAACATGAAACATACCATATTAATTAATCTTAATAGCTTGTCGTTTGACATACAAAATCATGATGTTAACATACTGCATTAAACAAGTTAACATCCTTGGATTCATTCTTATTAAAATATAATTGCTGGCATTTAAGAGTACAAAAGAAGATTTGCCTGTTTTGGCATATTAGTTGTTCTGTCTTCCGGGCCCCCTCTACACCTTTTTTTATAGTTATGTGCAACACCAAAGAGTTAAGTTAGGGAGTTTTCTTTTGTTTAAGCCTTGACTAGCTATGAGACACAAGGTGCTTTATATTAATGGTTTTGTTCGAAACTAATATAGTAAAAGGCGTTCCTAAACAAGAAGCTATGTCACGTGACACTATTTCTTAGAGTGTTCACTTTATGTACTCCACATAAATAAAAAATTAAAAAATGCTTGGTATAAGATTTGATCCCATGACTTCAAGTCAATATATTAAAGTTTTAACCACTAAACCAAGTAATATTTTTTGTTATAATTTTAAAGTAAAATATTAATAAATGAAAATTATAATTACCTGGGGCATATCTCGGGCCTAAAAATTAGTTTTTATTTAAATTTGTACATAAAGATAGTGAATACAAACCGATAGATTTTTGTAATAGTATCTTTTTTTTCCTTTTTTTTGTAACACAACTTCATCCTCTCAAAACACATTACTTATTATTTTGTCATTTTGATAATTTTCAAAATACTTTAAGCATTTCCTTAGTGGACTAAGGGTCCGTTCTGTTCAACTTATTTTAACTTATATAAGATTTTATAAGATAAGATAAGATAAAATAATATGTTAGACACACAATATAAACTGTCTTATAAGATAAAGATAAAATAAGATAAGATAAGATAAGATCAGATCAGATAAGATTTTATAAGATCTTATAAGATAAGATAAGATAAGATAAAACAAAATAAGTTGAACAGAACAGACCCTAAGTAGCTAAGTGTTATTACCTTAATTATATTAGTGATTGTTTGTTTTTGTTAATGATGGTAGCAATTAGGACACAGGAGTATGTGTTATTGTATTAAATTGGTTTATTGCTTTCATATTATTAGTAATTGTGTATAGACATGCCTAGTTCAAAAATTGTAATGAACAATTTTGTTTGTGACCGCATATATAATTCTACATGCTTAATACTAGGTCACAAGTTTTGTATACTAAAATTAATTCACGATCTAATCTAACTAATAGATGATCTATATTAATAGCCTAATTATTCTATACAACCTTTGTACTTCCACATACAACAAATAATGTAACTCAATATACAAAATTTGTTATCAAATATACAAGCACTAATTGTTATTAACAAAAAAAAATTCGTGTTAGCTATGGATTAGGAATTTCCAAACTATTTGATAATTAAAAGGCAAATATATATAAGTATTAATTTTTAACTGAGCGAATTATTCAAAAACTAAAAAATGGGGGCATATATGAGGTAAAGATAAAAAAAAAAAATAAGATTCCAACATCGATCTTTTAATGGGAATAAAGGGGATGAAGAAGCATTTTATCCCACTCCTGTGATCTTGACCAAGACTCTCCTGCCATTCTTTGTTTCCTCTTATTTAAAGTTTAGTAGTTATATTTATATTCATGTATTACCAAACTTCTGCAATCCCAACAAAATTTCATGGCACATGGCATGTTCTTATTATATTATGAAGAATTATATCAGAAAGCCCATAAAAAGACATATCCCCAGACCAAACAATAGGGCACCAATACCATTGCTGTTCAATACTTTAAAAAAAGAAAAGACCTTGATGTCATTTGATTACGAGCCAATACATTCCTTCCATACGTTGGAATCATATTTAATTTGGTGTGAAAATCAGTGGGATAATGTGATCATATTGAGATTAGGGCTGTTCATAATGATCCGATCCGGTCGATCCGATCAGCGATCCGTTTTTTTGAGTTTCGTATATTTCGGATCGGATATCCGGAAAAAATCGGATTGGATACGGATCACCTTTTTCGTGTTTTCGGATATCCGAAATATCCGTTTTTTAAGTATATTTTTTTATTATAAAAAACCCTAAACAATATATATGGTATATACAAATTAAATAATAGAAAGAAACATCATCTCTATTTTTGGGGTATATATGATAAGTTTGCAATGTGTTATAAGCAAATAAAAATCAGAATCCATAATAAATATAGTTTCATAAATATAGTATATATCAAACACATAATGCTAAAATATAATCAAACTTTAAATTATTGTGTACTTGTTTAATTGGTGTACTCTATATGTTCTAAACGGACGACGCCGTTTGACATGTGTATTAGAGGACTATGTGGCATCGTTATTTTCATAGAATTTAATGAAAATGTATATGTTTTCCTTCTTGCAGATAAGCTCATAAAGTAAGTATATTCGTAAGAGGCTAGGTCAGAGACCCATTTGTGTACTAGTAGTGCACTAGACAAACTTGTTCACAAACCTGACTCCTATATGTGAACTATAGCATATTAGAACTTAGAAGACAATGAATCTTTTACAAGATTTATGCAAATTGGAGATTCTTTTCTTACAATGAATATGTATCCTAATTATTCTATTATTGTGGTAGATATACATATATTAATTCGTTAGGATACTATTTTGTACAATCTTATGTTAAAGAAAGATGCTCACATTATGTACTACTAGTTAAGCGTAGGGAAGTAGTAGGATTTATGAATGTCCAAATGGTTTAGGAAGATTTTGTGTTCTACATTTTGGATCATACAGTTAAGATTGGGTTTTGAATAAATCTATAAGTAAATCAGAGGAAGAAGAATTAACGTATAAAGTGTGTGCTTGTTTGTCTGAATGAGCTGCGAGTGAAATGCAGTCAATTTTATATAGTTCTCTTTGGTATTAGTTTTTTATTGTATTTTCGTGTGTTTATTTCTAATTATTGTTCTATATGCTTCTGCTATAATTGCCAGCATTTTCGAGCTATTTGTTCCATAACCATCCCCAATGATCTCAGTCTCTCCATAAATTTATGTGTTCCAAATTTCCAATATATTTTACTTCATAATTTCTTGAGTTCTTTACGAGATCACTGTTGGGTATACATCTCAAGTCCCACATGGAAGAGATAAGAAGTTATCTAGTTTATAACAGTTCACCAATTACATTAGAATGAGGCTTTTTAGCAAGGAGCCCAAAAGCAAATCCGTGTGGCTAGGCCCAAAGCGGATAATATCATACTAATGGTGGACCTGTAGGTGAACTCGTTGGCCCTACAATCACTTAATCGGAATCACTCTAGGCAAGATAAATTTTTTTAAAATATCATATCCCTCAAAGGAGTAGTAGCTAACACTAAGTCTCAATCAATGAAAAGCTTCACATACAAAATCCTAAAAGTTTCCTGATGTACTAGAATAAGCTTCAAAGAAAAGGGATACAAGGAACTACAAATTAGCACACATCCACTACTTTTGGCCAATAGCATTTTCGTGGAGACACAAACACTCCCTAGTACTACAATTAAATGAGCAGATATAATTAAGGACAATAAGAATGAGACATTGCAGCATGGAAGCTAGAAGCTCTCTCCTTCCTTGGTTGGGTGGAGATATCTAACGAGGAGGGAGATCCTTTATTTTGTAAGTTCCATTGCCTATTAATTGAGCAAGCAGTCTCAAGCTATAATAAACAACTAACGGAAAAAAAAGCAATGAAAAGAAACACAAAATTTTACGTGGAAAACTCTAGAATTGGGTGAAAACAACAACATATATATGCACTAGGAATCAAGAATTCAAGATGATGAATAATGGTGATACATACTGTTGGAACACAAGGTGACACTCAAGAAGGGCGGGGTTGAATTGATTGGCTAAAACTGATCGATTTTCGCAAAAACACTCTTATGGCACAGTGCCGTGCACTGTGTTATTCACTCGTAAAATCTCCGATTAACGTTTTTGCTCGAACGAAATTGTATCAAACAATAAAACAATGAAATCAAATAATAAAATCCTTAAACCAAACAATAAGACACAGGAATTTAACGTGGTTCAATCTCACCTCTGAGATCTACGTCCACACACAAACTTCTCTTTTATTATTTGAATCGTAAAATACCAAACTCTCGATACAATTCGATTCCCCCACTACTAACTCTAGTAGTGCTCCCCAACACTTAACCCTAAGTGTTGCTACTCTCCTATAATATAAGAATTACAGAAAGAAAGATTCCTCAACGACGTGCTTCTTATTCAAGCAAATAGAGGACAATTACAAACGTTGTTTAGTTTCCTAATCTGACTAGAACTCTGTGCTATACTCTGTGCCTTAGGAAACTGTTTTCAGCTCTTAATATCTCCGATTTTCTCTCTCTGAAAACGTGAGTTATAAAACTGAGTTGCAATCCCTTATATATCTTGGTGAACTGAATAACAATCCTTCTCCAAGATATATTATCTTTGAACAATTTTTATTCCTAAAATAAAGGGATAAAATTCTTTTCCTATTTAAAAACCAATTTTATCTTTTATAAAAAACTGATTTTCCTTTTCCTAATAGGATAAGGATTTCTCCATATCTTATATTAACTAGATAAACTCTTAAATCAGTTTTTATTAAACAAACTTTATCATATTGAAAAAACAGTTTTTCTCCTTCTTATCAAAATTCTTTAAAAACGTTTTATGATTTTTTTTTTTCGAAAAAAAACTTTTATCTTTTATATACAAAACGTTTTATCAAAATCAGTTTTTATAAAATTCTTTTTTTATTTTAAAACTAAACTTCCTTTTTATATAGATATATAAAATTAACATAATTATTTATTCCCTTAACTCTAAGAAAATAATAATTATTCTAATTTTATATTTCTTTATTTGGCACATAATATATCATCGAGTTCTAGCATATTACATTTTGCATATAGTAACTAAACTTGGAATTCAATATAAACTTGGACTTCAATCTTGATTCTTCACTTCTTCAAAGTCTTCATTTATTATTCCTTTCTCAACCATCTGTCACAAACTTTCATACTATACCATATTATATTATTTTTCATCATCAAAACTTAACATGCACATGCACAACACATACCCAACATCTTTTCACACCGGCCAATTCCAAACTTACATCCGAAAAAAAGATGATGAGAATCCGAATCACAGACTCACAGTGGCCATCCTTCACCAAGGTTGATCACTTCCTTATTTTTTTTATCCATATGAGTCACGAAGGCAGTACAAAGTATAAAGAAGGGGAAGGGGGGTTCGAACCTATGACCTATTGTTCACTTCCTTATCGTATGTTATTTATTAAATTTTCATGACATCAAAATGCATAACATATAGTAGTACTTCATAATGTTATTTAGCATGGCATTAAAATGCATCACATATATAATGTTATTTGTATATCTTCATGACATCAAAATGCATCATACATTATCCTTAACTGCAGTATGATATAACTACTCTGGTCTAGGGGACCATACATAAATAATATATATAGTAACACAAACATTGCAATAATTCTGTAAGATTTCACCTGTTCTTTTTTCCTCTTTCTCATTATTTCTTCTCTCTCCTGTTCTAATTCGACTATGAGACTACAGGGTTGCTATCTAAGAGAAGAAGCCAAAGGAGGAAATAATGACGAAAACAATGTCTGTCACTTTCGAGGGAAAATTTTGCAAGTGTGTGTGTGTATATAATTTGCTGGTCAAAGACTGAGTTTAATGAGTAAAAATATAGTAGTATATATACTACTATATATGTTGGTGCTACCTTTCTCTCAGCTGGTGGCAGCAGTAACAGGAAATGAATGCATGAAAACCCCTTCTTCTTGTAGTCATCATGCAACCCACAATGCATGGACAGAGATTTAGAGACTGAAATTAGAAGAGAAAAAGAATAAAGGGATTAGATTTTTAAGAGATTGTCAACCTATAACTTAAAGTGGATTAAAATGTCCACTTTTATATTACAACTATATGTAAACTTTGGTTATTTCAATATGACTGAAAAAACTTACTAAGATTAGTATTTATTTTGATATTTTGTCATGAATTATAATGAGAGAGAGTGAGGTTAGCTAGTATATATGATGTTATTCAAGTAGTAAGGTGGATGTGCAATTATGGTGAGGTTTGATTCTTATAGTTATTACAAGGGTTACTAATTAATCTACTATTATTACAAGAAAGTGTGGGAAATAATTGGAAATTGTTGAATTGGATCGCAATTTCAAAAGGCTATGTTGGAGTTAGTGAGTGGAATGCTAGTTTTTTCACTCCAAAAGTTGCTTCAAAATAACAAAAACCTCATTGTCCCACATCGGTAGTTTAGAGTGTTTTTACCTTTTTATATAGAATTTTCCTTCTTTATACATTTGTCGAGGTTTGTGTGGGAAGGAACTAGTCACCACATGTGTGTTGGCTAAGTGTGTGGTTTACTTATTTTATTTTGCCGGAAATCAGCATACATATCTTCGCTGATTTCGTAACTGTTATCCTTGATTGATTCTGGCCTTTATTGATATTTATGTTATGCCTTAATATCCTCCTAATTGATTGCCTTGCTGTTTTTGTTCTTGGCCTTCCTCTATATATATATTTGGAGCTTAATTCAGTCTTCTTCAGGGACTCAGAAAAAATTCTTCTATCCAAAAAGTCTTAAACACGCTCTCTTTATTCTCTCATCTTCTGGGCATTGTTTGAGGTGATCTCGAACTGTGACTTTGTACTACACCGGAGGAGCAGTAGTCATGTATCCCTAGAGGTTGGTCGCCAAGAGTCTATGTGTACGTAACGAGACAAATTCAACTTTAGGGCAGTGTTTATTCACGCCATGGCTTTCAAATAAGTTAATCAGTATTGTTCTACCAGTTTTAGTTCCTATAGGCTAATGTAATGAAATCAAAGATGAAGAATGCAAATCTTTAGGTAGAAAACTGCTAGGTGTGATTTTGTTGAAATTTACAGAGAGTGTTGTTGTCATTATATGTCAAGCATGTGAAAACAACGGTGGAGTTCATCAAGATTTATTTCAAATATGTACGACAAGTGCTTTGTAATTATTCATAATGTATATACGATGCGTTGCTTGTTTGAACTTGAAAGGACTAATGGAGTAGTTTAATTGTTGAACTTATTAACGAACCTGATAGGATTATTAGTCAATTGGCTTATGTGAACATTACTTTTGAGGGTTAATTAAAAGTTTGATATTATCGTCCTCTTTACTTAAAATTTGAAAAGTGTTGTTGTTGCTAAGAGTAACAGGAGGCACTAATAATGCTGGGTGATATTAGAGATTTAGTGATAAAAGAAGCTAAGGTATACGACAAAACCATAAGGGAAATATCTGGTGGAGCATACAATACTGAGGGAAAAGAGATGAAGCAATGTGGGAGTTCTTAGCGGATCGGAGGGAAGTCAAGGGGCAAGAGCAATGGATGGATTAACACAAGGCAAAGGCTAAGTGTTGAGAATATGGTGACAAGGGTCATTGTAGGAGACAAAGTCGTGATTCTAGATACACTCATAAAGGGAAGGAAATAAAGAAGAATAAGAAGGAGAATCAAAATAGTGACGAATGTAGGAACGTAAACTGGTAACAACTAAACAAACTTATCTGATAACCGTGGCGTGAGAAGATCACTGCCCTAAAGTTGACTTTACCCGCAACAACACACAGACTCAAAGCAATCAACCTCCAGGGATACACGGTTTCTGCGTTTCCGGTGTTGACAGAAAAGCAGATTGAGAACGATCTTGAATATTGCCCAGAATAATAGAAGAGAAAGAATTGCCCAGAATAATAGAAGAGAAAGAAAGTTGGAAGAAGATGTAATTATGTGTTTCTGTATCTCCCAAAGAATTGCAGAACACTAGTATTTAAAGGGAGAGAACGAGATCAGAAAATGACTGAAATCGCTGGAAAAACGGTCACTTAAGGCCCATGTAATTATGTGTTTCTGTATCTCCCAGAGAATTGCAGAACGCTAGTATTTAAAGGGAGAGAACGAGATCAGAAAATGGCATAATATTGTCTCCCTTTAAATACTAGCGTTCGGCAATTCTAGAGTGATAGTATGTTTATCTTGAATTGCATAATATTGTCAAGGGTTCTAGAGTGATAGATCGTGTGGTAAACAACAAAACATCCTACACCACAAGAAACATAGAAAAAGTTACTTTAAATCATAATCATGTCTCGGTTTATGGAGAGCACAAAGAACAAACATGTAAAAAGAATTCAATTATAAATATAATCTTAATATATAATTTTTTAAATTTACCAATTAAACTAGTTAATATCCCGTTATTAATGTTCATATACTCATATGATGCTAATAAATGTCCCTAGCTAGCAAGGAACCAGACTCTAGTGCAACAACTTCTAACTAGGATCGAAGGAATATGTACTAGCAATTTAACAACTTCTAACTAGGATGGAAGGAATATGTACTAGCAATTTAACAACTTCTAATTAGGATTGGAAGAGTATGTACCAACAATTTTAACAATCATAATCAATGCACAGCTTTTCTTTGGAGGGCACGCAGAAAAGGATGGACCCATTAGATGTATGGTATTCCAGTTTCCATACCAAATGGCCCATTTGTGTCAGAAGTACTTACTTGTGATATAAAGGAATTAAAAGGAGCAATTGTCCTACAAGTATTGGGATCCTACCTAGCTGATGGTTGATTTGTGTAAATAATAATTGAGTTTACGCCAAGCTATCCCTTACTCCAAAAGATTGCAGTTGTACAGCATAATGTATAACAATATTATTAGTAATATAGTCTTATGAAAGCTTTAATTTCAACCGCATATGCTGGTGTCTCAACAGTTTTGTTGACTGTGCTTGTGGTGCATTAATCTTCTTTTTCAAGCTAATGTTCAATTGAAGCAAAAAGTGTTATTTGGTTTACTTAAAGCTAAGATAAGAAGGTGCCATCACAAACAGACTCAAAACTAACTAATGCTTTGTACCAAATCTTTAATTATTATTGTCTTCTTCATCTTAGCTTCTCCACTTGATCTATGAGAACCATCCTAAACATTTTGCCAATTCATCCTTTTTTTTTTAACTTATATTTCATCTGTTTTTTTTAAGTGCAACACTTTGACTTTTGCACTATTTACACACCCCACTTTTACCATATTATTTTACTAATATATATAATAAAATACTAATTATATAACAAAAGTTGATTAAAAATTTATAAATGACTAAATGTAAGTGATTAATAGTATCATTTATTTCCATATTATCTAAATTCACTATGATTACGTATAAAATTATGATTAGTATTATTATCAAGTAAATTTTACATATATATATTATGTGATTACTTATAAAAAAGAGTATTGGTGGTAATACTGTTGTGACAGATGCAATTAACGAAACAAATAATTAAGGTAAAATTGGCCTCAACACCCTGAACTATAGCTTGGGTGCACCCAACACCACCAATAATGACTAGTAGCCTAAACACCACCAACTACGGGGTGGGGTGCAGTCTGTACCACCAACTAAGGGGTGGGGTGCAGTCTGTACCATAAAAACCCCCAGTCTTCGGCAACATTTTAGGTTTCCGGCCTCATTTGTGGTACGGAATACACCCCACCCCATAGTTGGTGGTGTTTAGGCTACTAGTCGTAGTTGCTGGTGTTTGGTGCACCCGAGCTATAGTTGAGGGTGTTGAGGCCAATTTTACCAATAATTAATGAGCAATTGACACAAGAATTTAATATGGTTCACTGACAATGTATTAGCTACGTCCACACAGTAGAGATAATATATTTTATTAGGTTTAGGAGAGATAATACTAATTACAAAATATGGATGTAGAAGTTAATTGTAGGGTTTATATAGACCCCTTGCTTGATTAATCCTAACGCCAAATAATTAATTTAAGGCATAGTTCAACAAATACAAATAGACTACGGGGTGGGTTTTGGTAGCTTTTTCATTAGGTTTTGGTTTTGGTTTTTATGTATGTAGTGAAACATTATAATAAGTGTTAGTAAATGATTTTTTTTTTTTTTTTGAAAGGATTAGTAAATGATGTTTTGGATAACTATAATTAAATAGTCAATTTTCAACCAACAATAGAAAAACTAGTTTTGGCTTTTGTTTTCATATTGCATTAAACGACCAACATCAACAACTAATTTTTTACCAAACATATATACTCCATAAATAGTCAATAGTCAAACAGCCAACATAAACAGTATGGTAGATAGCCTTGGTCATATGAACCAACTAACATAGCCAACAACTAAAAACCAAGCACAACTCGCCAAAACCCCATACAATGCTTTGCATCAAAAAATAGCTAAACTGTTCTCACAATCTTGCTTCTTTTTTGATGGTTTCTAGTTGACATTCAAGTGGTTAACAGGTTTATGATGATATTTTGTGGTATTGGTGACATTACTGATGTTGATCACCATATCATAAAACTGTCAGAAAAATGAGAAGAGGGAACACTTGCACGAGGTATAGATAGAAAATTTAGAGAAGAAAAAAAGAGAGAGAAAATGTGAAGATGAGGGTTGTTCCTCATCATGATGATGTTGTGTAGAAATTTGAGGTTTGGTCTTTCAATAACACTGATGATAGTTCATGATTGGGATAAGGAAATAAAATAAGGTCAGGTACTCTGAGAAATACATTCATGAGTAAATCTTTGAACGGAAAGCACACAAACCGTTGGAATCTGGGCACATACATCATACATGATACATTTTCTTAAAAGCTGACTGCTGACCACTGTCCTCAAGATGTCCTTAACTTCTCCACTAGAAGAAGGGTTAAAAAAGATTAATAAGGGTGCGTTCTATTCACCTTAATAAATTAAGTTTCTGGTCTAACCAGTTTAGATAAGTTCAGTTCAGATAAGTTCAGTTCAGTTCAGATAAGTTTCAATCAGGGCAATAAGTTCCAATCAGGTGCAATAAGTTCCAATCAGGTGCAATCAGGTCCAATAAGTTCCAATAAGGTCCAGATAGTCAATGATCAATAAATTTGAATTAGAATATTAATTAAAGTACCATTATGATTATTGTATAGTGTTATATTTGTAATATTGTCTATTATTTTATTATTCATATTACGATTAACTGATATGTTATTATTAAAAAAAATTAATTAAAGTACAGCTATGATTATACTCCCTCCGTCTCAAAAAGATCTGAACACTTATTGGGACACGTAGTTTAAGGTGATAAGTTGTAGTGTGGTTATCAAAAGTTATTTTATTCAAAAAGTGGATACCATAGGAGTTGGTGGGGTATTTTATATTAGAGAAGAGAGAAAGTTGGGTAACTTTTTATTGATAAAAAATAGAGTGTGGGTCAAAGATGTATAAAAGAAATAATATATTAATAGTGGGACCATGCCAAAAATAAAAGTGTTCAATTTGGGACAAACATAAGAGGAAAGTGTTTAGACTATTCTGGGACGGAGGTAGTATAGTATTTATTATTTTATTACTCATATTACTATTGGTTGTTCATGTTATTATTAAAAATATTATAATCATGGTCAAATAAGATTAATAATAATAATTTTCATTATTATAATATTTTGCAATTCGTCTTTAAATAACTAGATATAACATGTTTTCGTTACTAATAACAATGAAAGATATAAATGTTATTGATTGATTTCCTACTAGTGCTTTATGAAATCAAGGCAACACTATTAGATATATTAGTGGTGAAAGTTGTGTATAGGCTAGCATATAAATAGTATTTTTTTTGTTAAAATGTTAATCATAAGAGATAACTAATAATTACTATTTTTTTGAAAGGTAAATTTTAATAATTATTATGTTATAATAAATTTTGAGGGATAGTATTTATGTTAGGGGTAATGTTTATGTTATTACTCATCAATTTATTTGTTAAATAAGATCAAATAAGTTTCAATCAGGTTCAATAAGGTTTAATAAGTTCCAATCAGGTCAATAAGTTTGAATCAGGTCCAATAAGTTCCAATCAGGTTCAATCAGGTCCAATATGTTGAATCAGGTCCAATCATGTCCAATAAGTTCAGTTCAGTTCAGTTCAGTTATGGTCCAATAAGTTCAGTTCAGATAAGTTCAGTTCAGGGTTATTCAGGTGAAGAGAACAAGTAACATTGTATCTTCGGAACAATCATTGTATACCTGGGTCTACTAGGAATATTATACAACTAAAGTTATTATTTTTTACTTAGCCGAACCTATTATTTTACTCATTTTTGCTACCTCTAGAATAAGTAATGAGAATTAAACAAACTTGGTTGTTTTTTTTTATCTATATGAGCCACAAAGGCAGTACAAAGTATAAATAAGGGGAGGGGGGATTCGAACCTGTGACCTATCGTTCACAGCACCTCAATCTTAACCACTAGGCCAAGACATCATTGGTTAAACTAATCATATAAATCGCCTTTTTTTATTAATATGTATACTTCATACTTTTTAAATAATGAAAAAGATAAAAATGAATAGTGTTATGATTGTTTGTAGTCCCACTTCATGAGCCTACTTCACTTATTTCAAAATATCTTTTGCCAATTAAGTATTATTAGGCAGCTTTTGTTTGGACATTATTGTCGAAACGTTTATCCAAAAGAAAGGAATTTCTTTTCTGGAAATGTTAAATAACATATTTGTACATCCACTTTTCTTACTCTACATTCAACAAATAGCATTGCTCTTCCACATGATAAAGATGATTATCCACAATTTCTAGCTTAATAAGTTGGTATGTAGTGATGATTAAGCTTGGTTATTTTTGTGCTTGATTAATATTATTATGTGGGGTCTCATTAAATTACTCTTCATGTGTGTTTTTATATACCAACTTTTTTAATTTTGTGCTAATACGTATTCAAAGATAAATAATGGTCAAGTATGCATTAAAATAAACAAAAATGTACTCACTTATAGTCCCATTAAATTAATATTCATATGTACTTTGACAGTCAATACATCTGATCCATAATGTTGTCAAGATAAATAATCTATGTTATAACGAATGCAACAAAGCAACGAATAATTAAATAACAATCAACACAATAATTAACGCGGTTCATTAATAATGTATTAGCTACATCCACAGGTAGATGATAAACGTTTTATTATCTTTTAGGAGAGAGCACAGATTACATAATATGAAGGTAGAAGTTAATCATAAGGTTTATGTAATACCCTTCTAATTAACCTAAACAGAATGAGCCTAAATCCGAATCTAAAATAGAACCAGTTTACTAAAATACATACACCGAGACCCCCGTGCTTGGTTAACTTAGCGCTAGATAATTCAAGACATATTTCAACAATATATATTAATGATAGAAGATGTATCTTTATTCGAGATCATCCTAATGTAGAAATATTAGCCATTTTTAAACATATGAAGTATTTAGCTATAAACTACTCAATACTTAAGTTTACGTTTACTTTCACCAGAATCAAAAGATGCTCTAGATTCTAAGAAATAAATAATGTGGATAGAGGATTAGAGATTAAATCTTGTTGGAAAGAAAAGATTACAAATATTTCATTTGTCTTTCCCTTTAATTAGTCGGTTATGATAGTTCACTTTGCAATCTCAATATCAATTGACAAGGGACAATATATTACGTATACGTGATTGGATGTTAAAGCTTAAGTATCACTCTCTAAAAGTTTACCTATTTAACTAGTTGGAATCCAACTTATATGTGTACTGATCCACTTCAAATCACTAAAGTGTATGTACCAAACTTGTTGTTGGATTCAGGTGATGCCTTGAGTGATTTAATAAGGTAAAGGTAAAACTATGTATTATTTGAGGCTAATATTTAGTCATGAATAGAGATTGTAGTTTGGTGGTTGGATATTGACTTATAAATAAAGTGAGAAGTCAGGAGTCTGAGACCTCTAACAAATATATTTCTTCATTTTATGATTTATAGAATAGTCTTTAAAGAAATGACATATCACCCTGATACATGGCACCGTGCAAGCATTTGAGAGGAGAGAGGCAACACGTGATGGGCTACAACTCTTATCTCCGCGTTTAATAATAAAAGTAAATAACTAAAATAAAGTTTTTATTATTAACCCGTATTTGTATATTCAATAAAAGTTATATAAGCTTAATTTTATACACTACATTACACTATTAATATCTTTTTCCAATACTTTGCATCAATTATATTAAATTTTTTTTTTTTGGAGAGACAATTGGTCCGAATACCAATCTCTATCAGGCAAGTGCAGGGTACAACAACTTATAGATTGGGTACAAGGCTAAACAACCCATAAGACAACATAAAGGCTCACTGCCACTACAAGTAAGCGAAATTCCTGATATCTTGTTGGGATGAGGATTGAAACCTGGGCAAAATCCCAAATTTTGGGGAAATACTCCACTAAGTTACCACCTCTTCCAAATCAATTATATGATTATGAATGTATGTAATAAATTTTTAAGAGCATGATACATGTTATTTGGACATACAATTGAATATATATTCTAATTCTTTCCTTTTTTCCTGAAAAACAAAAAGTAGTCATATGGAGAGAGTTAGGGGAGTAGAAACTAGAGAGTAGAGGGGGAGTATAAATGTGAGAATTTCTTGTTGGTTAGTCTTATATAAAGAATGACCATGATATAGAAATCTAGTACTTCCCCTCTTCAAAACACTAAATTAAAAGAAGAAAAAAAAAGAAGAGAGAGAAAGAAAGATTGAAAGAGAAAATAAAAGGAATGGAAGAACACCTAAATCCATTAGCAGTTACTCATCTCTTACAATACACCTTAAGAAGTTTATGCTGCCAAGACAATTCTCAATGGGTTTATGCTGTTTTTTGGAGGATCCTTCCTAGAAATTATCCTCCTCCAAAGTAAGACTTCTCCTCCTTTCTCTCAAAAAAAAAAAAACAAATAAATATTTTTTTTTTCAAAAAATAACATATAAAATGTGTAAATTCACAAATATAATAACAAGTTCATCACTCTAAATATATAATATATTTAGCTAGATTTTTTTTTGTGTTTTGGGTGTTTTCACATATGCCATTTCCTTTTCAGATGGGACACACATGGAGGAGTTTATGATAGGTCTAGGGGTAACAGAAGAAACTGGTACATCTCTTACAAATTTGATTAATTATTGCACTATAGTTATTGTGATGATAATTATGGTCGGTCCACAAAAAAATAATCTCTTATACATAAATTTTCCTCAATGATGAGTACATATTGTATATATGATGAAAATTTTATATGATCATCAGGATATTAGTATGGGAAGATGGTTTTTGTAATTTTGGATCCTCATCAACGGCTGAGATTAATAATTCCGGTGGTGGCGGTGGCGGCGGCGAGTATCCAAGCTCATCAGCATCAGCATCAGCTAATTATGGTGATCATCAATTTCAGCACTTTCAGGCTGGTCTACAACCTGAACTTTTCTTCAAGATGTCCCATGAAATTTATAATTATGGTGAAGGGTATTTTACTTATCTTTTATACTAATTAATTTTACTTGTTTTTGAAGTTCCTTGAGAAATCATAAAGTTGTATATACTTATTTATTATAAACAAAATTTTGGATGACAGATTGATTGGGAAAGTAGCTGCAGATCATAGTCACAAATGGATATACAAAGAACAAAATGAGAACCAAGAGATTAATTTCTTATCTGCATGGCATAATTCGGCTGATGCGGTATTTTAATATAAGATTATCATCATATGCTAAACTATATATCATACTTGTATGTACTAATATAAGATTATTGTGCCCATAATTCAATTTGCAGCAACCAAGGACTTGGGAAGCTCAATTTCAGTCGGGTATCAAGGTATCATCTTACAAATCCACCTAATGATTAACATAGTATACTATTTCTAATCGATTCTAGTTCTCCCATTTTCTATTTCAAGCAAAAATCTTTGAAGAACGGAGTAAACCTATGTAGCACAAGAAAAGTAGGAAATTCATATGAAGAAAGTCTCAAGTTTTAGGAAATTTATATGGGGAAGTCTCAAATTCTAGTTAGGGTCTGTTCTCCCCAATTTATTTTCAATTGAGTTCAGTTCAGTTTCTAAATTATAATCATTACTATTATTTAGTTATAATTTAATTTAGTTCAAGTAAGTTCAGTTCAGTTGTTTTATGCCGAAGAGAACATACCCTAAATTCTGAACTTTATCAGCACGGAAACGGTTAGGGTTTCAAGACGGGAAGCATTGCTTCATAGGAGTAAAGTATATATACTACATGGATCTTCAAAAATCATATAAAGCTAATATCTTTTTGAGTTTCATTATTATTTCATTATTGGAGCAATACTTATACAATACTCTATGTACCCAATTAAAGTCCTACTTTTTTGAGAAATCTAAACAAGATTCGAATGATATTGAGTCAAAGGGTTGATATATATGTACGTATTCATGATTATGACAATTTTTTTATTTTTTTAAAACAAGATGAAACCAACTATATAATATATATTGTTGATCAATGATATTGTATGTGAAATCTATGTAGACTATAGCATTGATAGCAGTACGAGAAGGGGTGGTACAACTAGGAGCAGTGAACAAACTAGTAGAGGACCTAAGCTATGTTGTTTTGCTCCGGAAGAAGTTCACTTACATTGAGAGTATCCCCGGGGTGCTCTTACCCCACCCATCCTCCGCCGCGTTCCCGCCCTCTTCAAGGCCCATCGACGGTTATGGGGTCTCGCCGGAAATGTGGGCCTACCAAGCTAGTGGAGGGGGGCTCATGGGAATGGGCCCCGCCGGCCAGATGATGGACCAATATGAGTACTACAACCAAGCCCACCAAGACCACCAGCAACAGCCCATGGTGAGGATGATCACCCCCTCAATGAGTAGCCTTGAGGCCCTTCTCTCAAAACTCCCCTCGGTGGGCCCAAACTCGGCCCAACAAGGGTCTGTTGGGCATTGTGGGCCTGAGGCCCATCAATTCTTGGGATCATCATCATCAGCCCAAAAGGTGGCTAAGGAAGAGTTGGATGAGGAGGAACATCACAACAATCAAAATAATGGAGTTAGGAATATTAATCATGAGAGGGAGTATGTTGGGGAATGTAGTAGTACCTCAATGTCATCATATCAGCAGCATTTTTCTTATCATCAACAGGATCTTAATTTAGCTACTAGCAGGCCAAATACTGGATTTTAGTTATTGAAAAAAAAAAGATTTGAAATATTAATTGAGCATTTGTAAGCTAAGATTGTCATAGAAAATCTCATCTTAGAAATTTAATCTCATTTGATTTGTAGTCCTTGGCTTGTAGCTAGCTAGCTTCGGTTCAAGATTTAGCACTACTAATGTAATATGTTGTTGCTACTTATATGTATAACTTGGGTGCGATTATATTAGCAGTGTACTAAACTACTAATGCACCAGATCCCATTAGAACTCCCAGTTAAGCATGCTTGAGCAAAAATTGTAGTATTAGGAAGTGACCACCAATGAAGTCCTCGTATTGCACCCCTTTTTAGAAATGCACCAAAAATGATAATGTTCTATGATGAATCAACACCTTCATTGATTCTTAGCCCTAATTGATTAATTAGTCATTCCTAACCTGATTGATTAAATATAGTGAATCTCCAATTAAAACTAACTATGCTAGTACAACAACCTATGATTAGCTTTCTTGTATTCTTATTCCCATTCTAGAAAATCACTACAAGTATATACTTTAAACTGAAAAAAAATGAGGTATATGTAAGGGGAAAAGAAGTACATTTTAAAAAGTTATGGGGGAGATTAATTGTATTTTCAAGAGTTAGCAAAAAAGATTGATAAATTAATTTTTTTTTTTTTTTGGAATTTGAATCGAATTCCTCTATATTGGCATTCAAGTGACACAAAACCTCTCCATACCATTAATTGATATTGTAAAACTTTCCTAAACAGAATCAGGTTATAAGGAATGACATACTATATGGCATGGTTAACTTAATTTAAATTATTGTGATATCATATCCACTATCATTTAACCATCTTACTCAAAAGTTTTGAGTGATGGGGAAGGTTAGTTCAATGAATAATTTGTGCTCTAATACTTTTGTTCCCTTCAAATATACATGATTCAAAGAAAGGAATCAACAGTAATAATATTACTTGACAGTGACCTATTTGGCAACCACTGTAGTTGATTGTTCATCTGTGCTAGGTGCTTTATACCAATGATGCATAGCAAAAAAGTAAGCATATGCTCTTATACAAAAAAATTATGGTGGGTCTAGTTGGTTGCAGTCCCTCCTTCCACCTCTTATACAGCTATTATAGTATTACTGCAACAAGTTAACAAAGGCGAAGCGTCTATATATTTTCTGGAAAATAAAAAAAATTGAATAATAATTATTTAAAATTACTAACGTTAGATTATATACTTCCTCTGTTTTATTTAGTTGTTCCACTTTAATTCTCACTCTTGCTGATACACAAGTTTGACCATTCATATCTAAAGTTACAAATCAGTAACATTTCTAAAAACTTTATATGATGAAATCCAACAATATCTTACATTGTAATATATTTTTTAAATATATTTGTAAAAAAATAAGATCAAAATGAATCATGTGAATTATAAAAAAATGTCTAAGACAAATAAATAAATAAAACTGGAGAGAGCATTTATTAACAAAGATATTATTTTAATTGGGTTTGTGTCCAATAAAAGAATGCATGCGTTTATAGCCAAGGGCTTTCTCCTCCCACCATATCAAACAAGGCTGTTAGAGTAATAGTAGGCTATACTGTTAATATATTTAGGAAATGATAGATTGTTTCCTTGTTTGTAAAGGTTTCCTAATGACTCTCTTGTATATAATGCTCACTGCTGCTTAATGAAAGGGTAAAGCTTAACCTAATATTTGGCATGGTACTAGAGCCAGCCAATTTTGCAAACCCTAAACCTATCCATCTATCTACTGTCGACGCATTATGGCCGGTGACGAAGCCAACCCGCCACCTGCTGGCACTACCAAAATTGCTCTAAATTCTCCTTTTTTTCTCGGTCCACAAGATAGACCAGGGGACTTCATCACTCCAATTCGTCTCAAGTCCGATAATTTCGACTCTTGGGCTCGCGCTATCCGTGTTGCCTTGTGTTCTCGCCATAAGTTTGGCTTTCTTGATGGCTCCCTCACAGCCCCTACACCGCCGTGCACTGAGGATTATTGGAATACCATCCATTACATGTTAGTCTCGTGGATCACAAACACTATAGATCTCATGGTAAGTTCGACACTTTCTTATTATGATAGTGCCAAAACGTTGTGGGATTATTTACATGAACGATATTTTATGGTTAATGGGACTCGTATTCATCAAATAAAATCCGAAATTATTCGTTGTGAGCAACCTAAAACTATGCCTGTGGCCACGTATTATGGTAAATTGAAAGTCTTGTGGGATGAATTGGCTCTTCATGAGCCTCCTCTTCTTTGTAAATGTACGTGGTGAACTTGGCCCTCCTCTTCTTAAACGGCGAGATAGTGACCAACTTCATCAATTTCTTTTTGGCTTGTATACTGATTATTATGGCACTCTTCGGTCCTCTATATTGTCTCAAGATCCATTGCCCACCTTAAATAAAGCTTATCAACAAGTCTCCCAAGAAGAGAGGGTTCGGGGTCTTACTCGAATCAAAGATGAAAAACCGGAAGTCCTTGGCTTCGCAGTTCGCACTGACATTCGCGCTGACAGCCGCGGCGGGGGGGTGTTGCGCCGCCTCGCCCTAACAAATCGGGCATCACTTGTTCCCATTGCCACAAAACGGGTCATGACGACTCTACTTGTTTATCTCTTCACGGCACTCCCGACTGGTGGTATGAAAGATACGGAAATAAAGCTGAGGATAGCACTCCTTGTGGCCTTGGACTCCACCCCACGCCACCTGCTCCTGATGGTCGTGGCTGTGGCAGCGTGCTGCCAACGCCACGCCTGCCGACACTGCTCTTATTCCTGGTACGAATGCTTCTCTTCCTGCCATCACTCCGGAACAGTGGCAGGCTCTTTTTGCCACATTTGGTAACGCCTCTACTACTCCTTCAAACCATTTAAGTGGTAAGTTCGAGCTTTCTTCATGGATTATTGATACTGGCTGCACTCATCATGTCAAGGGTGATCGCTCTCATTTATGTGAAATTGTTTCTATTGTTGATTGTCCTGTTGGTCTCCCTAATGGGGCTTCGGTTCTCGCTACTCAATCAGGCACTGTTCATTTGAGTGATACTCTTGTCTTACATAATGTATTATATGTCCCTCATCTGCAGTGTAATTTGATCTCTGTCACTCAACTTAGCGATGCTTTGTCTTGCTTTGTCACTTTTTCTACTAACATTTGTGCTATTCAGGACCTTTATTCGAAGGCGCTGATTGAAACGGGTGAGAGACGGGATGGACTTTACTACCTTCGGCAGCAACCTACAGCTCTTGTGGTCTCTGTAAACAGTTCTGCTACTTCTGACTTGGCTCTCTGGCATTCGAGATTGGGCATCCCTCTGAAGCTGTAATGAAGTTACTCCTTTTTGTTTCTAATGCACCTCATTTAGATAAAGGTTGTGTTGTTTGTCATAAACCTAAGCAGCCTAGTTATAGTTTTTCTCTGAGTGAAAATAAAGCCTCTCGGATTTTTGAGATGGTTCATTGTGATTTATGGGGTCCTTATTCGACACCCTCTTCTTATGGATCTCGTTATTTTTTGACATTGGTTGATGATTATTCCCGGGCTGTCTGGGTTTACTTAATGGTTGATAAAACTGAAGTCTTTCGTTTATTCATGTATTTTATTGCTATGATTAAACTTCAATTCTCTCAAGAAATTAAAGTTGTGCGTAGTGATAATGGGACGGAGTTTTAATGCCTTGATTCATATTTTGATGCTGTGGGAATTATTTTTCAAAGATCTTGTGTGGGTACTTCTCAACAGAATGAAAGGGTAGAACACAAGCATCAACATATCCTCAATGTTGCTCGTGCTCTACGTTTCCAAGCTCATCTTCCTATTTCCTTTTGGGGTGCATGTGCCTTAGCCGCAGCTCATCTCATTAACCGTACTCCCTCAATGTTGCTTAATAAGAAAACCCCATACGAGCTTCTTTTTGGTGTTGCCCCCTCACTTTGATGACTTGAAGGTTTTTGGTTGTTTATGCTTTGCACATAATCAACGTTCTACGGGGGATAAGTTCGCAAGTCGTAGTCGCAAGTGCATTTTTGTTGGCTATCCATTTGCTAAAAAAGGTTGGTTGCTTTATGATCTTGAGGTTCACCAATATTTTGTGTCTCGGGATGTGAAATTCATTGAGGATGTATTTTCTTATTTGGACCATAACCATGAACATGATATTTGCTCTAGTCCCATCGTGGATTCCGCCCCGTGTTTTGATTGGGATGACTATCAGGAGCTCGAGTCACCAGTACGGGTGACCGATACCACTAGGTGTGCAGGCCACTGACCAGCCTAGGACTGAGCTGCGCGCGCGGGAAGAACCCGCGGTCGGGTAGCAGGCTCATGTGCTGCCCACGGCTGGGCAACAAGCCCCTATTAGTGATGATGTTTCGGAATTGGGTCGTGGAATGCAGGACAAGTTGCCCTCCACTCGATTGAAAGATTTTGTTACTTGCACCACTATTGCTCCTCGTCCATCCTCATGTTCTCAAAGTCCATCTCTCTCTTCTCCTACTCCGTCAACATCCTCAGGTACGCCGTTTCCTATAGCACATTATGTTAGTTGTGACAAATTTTCAATGAAACATCGCCACTTCTTTGCGGCTATTACTGCAGGTACTGAACCCCAATCATTTAAAGAGGCCATGAAACATCCTGAATGGCAAGAAACTATGAAAAATGAAATAGCTGCTCTTCAAAACAATGGCACGTGGTCGATGGAACCACTTCCTGCAGGCAAAAAGGCACTTGGGAGCAAATGGGTGTACAAAATAAAATACAACTCTGACGGGAGCATTGAACGTTCCAAAGCTCGTCTTGTGGTCTTTGGCAATCATCAAACTAAAGGTCTTGATTATAACGAGACATTTGCTCCTGTTGCCAAGATGGTTACTATTCGCGCTTTCCTAGCTATTGTTGCCTCTAAGAATTGGGAGTTGCATCAAATGGATGTACACAACGCCTTTCTTCATGGTGATCTCAGTGAGGACGTTTACATGAAACTTCCCCCTGGCTTCCAGTCTGCTTCTTCGAATATGGTTTGCCGTTTGCGTAAATCTCTCTATGGCTTGAAACAAGCCCCTCGTTGCTGGTTTGCAAAATTGGTTTATGCACTTAAAGCATATGGCTTCTGTCAATCCTACTTTTTTTTTTTTTATAAGGAGATAAAACTAGGCTATCCGCTAAGATAGGACCAACCTAACACATCATTTTGGATGATAGAGAGGAAAACAGGATCATGGAGTTCAAACCAACGACGAGGAATCCGCACTGAGTGACCCTTGTTTGCCAAAAAATTCGCAGCTTGATTTGCCTCGCGGAAACAGTGAGTGATAGAAATAGATTGAAAAGCCCTAAAATCTTTCCCTACATCAGAAACAATATTGTTAATTTCCCAAGGGATCTTCCACACATTCTTCAGAGAATTAATAACCACTAGATTATCTCCCTCAACAGCCAAACTTGTGATGCCAAGAGACATCGCAACCTTAATCCCTTCCTTCATCCCCTAAGCTTCAACAACCATAATGGAAGCTGAATGATGCAAACTCCCAGCACCCATCATCACAATAGAACCCACCTAGTCTCTAATAACATAGCCATAAGCAGCTTCACCACTATTCAGTTTAGACCCATCAAAATTCAGCTTATAAGAATGCTGAGAGGGTTTAGACCACCACATTTCTTTATTCTTTATTCTTACTACTAGATTATTCTCTGTTTACATACACTAAATATGGTGTGCAGATAAATGTTTTGGTGTATGTAGATGATCTTATTCTCCCAGGTAATGATTCCACTGCTCTACAAGCTTTTAAAAGCTATCTGGGTCAATGCTTTCACATGAAAGATCTTGGCGTTCTCAAATATTTTTGGGGACTTGAAGTTGCCCGTAGCACATCAGGGATTTTCTTGTGTCAAAGAAAATACGCTCTCGACATTGTTTCCAAAACAGATTTACTTGGCTCGATGCCCGCGGCTACACCTATTGAACAAAATCATCACTTTGGCAGCAATGATGGTCCTCTCCTTGACTATCCGGAGTCCTATCGTCGCCTCATGGGTCGTTTGATCTATCTTGTTGTCAGTCGTCCTGATCTGATTTATGCAGTACATGTTCTCTCTCAATTTATGCATGCTCCTACGCAGACTCATTTGGAAGGGGCGCATCGTATTGTGCGCTATCTCAAAGGATGTCTGGACCAAGGTATTCTTCTTCGATCTGATTGTGATTTGTCTCTTCAAGGGTGGTGTGACTCTGACTGGGCCGCATGTCCTGTTACTCGTCGGTCTCTCACAGGCTGGTTAGTATTTCTTGGCTCTTCTCCTATCTCTTGGAAGACTAAGAAACAGCATACAGTTTCCCGTTCTTCTGCTGAAGCCGAATACCGTTCTATGGCCTCTGTTACTTGTGAGCTCAAATGGCTCAAGGGTCTATTGTTGAGTCTAGGGGTGCATCATCCTAAGGCCATCCCTCTTTTTTGTGACAGTCAGTATGCTCTACATATTGCCCACAATCCAGTTTTTCATGAGCGCACTAAGCATATCGAAGTTGATTGTCACTTTCTTCGTGATGCTATTCAGGAGGGTCTCATTGCTCCCTCATATGTTCCTACCACGGATCAACTAGCTGATATCTTCACCAAAGCACTTGGGAAGAAGCAATTTGAGTTCCTACTTTCCAAGTTGGGCATTTGTGACCTGCATGCTACAACTTGAGGGGGGGTGTTAGAGTAATAGTAGGCTATAATGTTAATATATTTAGGAAAGGATATATTGTTTCCTTGTTTGTAAAGGCTTTCTAATGACTCTCTTGTATATAATGCTCATTGCTGCTTAATGAAAGGGCAAAGCTTAACCTAATATTTGGCAAAGGCCCTCGTAGATTACAATAGACAAAGTAAAAGCCATGGTTATCAACTTTCATTATTGGATGGACAACAGGCATTTCCAATAGTATAGAACTGTCAGAACATGTGTACGTAATATTGATAAATTTTTTTTTTTTTTTTTGGTGTAAGAAGAGGACGAAAGTCCAAACAATACAAAACAAAAATCAAAACAACGAGACATATTGATAATGTTTATAAAAGGTTCATATATACTTCTTATATAAGGTAGTTGTTTTTTTCTTTTAAATAAAGAAAATTAGGGAGTTGTTCTCAAATTAAATAATGCTACGTGGTAATCGGTACTTTCTTCGAATACATACTAGCTACCTCATATCCAAGCAATGCTCGATTCTTAATTAATATGCATATAAAAATGTATACACAGTGATGGAAAATATTTCATCGATCAACAGTTTCCCTAACAATTTTTACATACTTCTATATATAAAGAATAAGAAAATTATTGAATTTGTCCTCCCAATAATTCAAAATTGGGACCATAGTGGGTCACTCTAGCATGGAAAAACCCCAATTAAAGCATGAAAAAAAGAAGTTGGAAGCCAAGAAACAAAAACACATCCAAATACCTTGAACCAGACCACGTATGATCACTAGCTACTTATAAAAATATATATGAATTTGTTGAAACCATAGGTTAACTAGTACTACAACGTAATTGATTATCTTCGTCTGGTCAAACCACAAAATTGGATGAGGAGCTCTCAATTTCTATGTACTCATTATAACTTTTGCTTGCCTTTTCGCTTTCATGACTTTAAACAAAGCTATGAATTTTGCACTTGCACCCCCTTTTGCTGGACCGTTACATTTATGCAGTTGTTCAATGAAATTATAACAAAGAAAATGATGCTTCAATGCTAGATTCTACAACTTTTTAACCCAAAGGACCTCTTAACAATAAATTTCATTAGTGTGCATGTTACTTCAATTTCCTAAGATTTGCTTTGTTTCAAATTTATAGACCACCCCTTGTGACTTTTTAGATCTTGTCATGACTCAAGAAGGATGTTGCTCCTTCATTGAATTTTATGTGTATGTGATGGCCTAGTTAGCACACCAACTTCTCAACAACTCTTGATGATTCAGTTTGCAAGAGGATATAAACTAGATGAAGCATTACGATGAACTAAATGTTGGAGTTTATAGTAGAAACTTTAAGTTTGCTTCAAAAGAATATGAAGAGTCAATTTTTTCTTTTGTCCCACATTGAAAGAATATAAGGGAAAAGTAAGGTTTATAACCATTACTCTTCCTCTACCCTTTGAGTTAAATAGCAATGAGGTTTTTAGTGGGTTTGTGGTGATGTGTGGTTGCCATATGTGCGTCATCACCCGACCGAGCCATAGGCTTTGGGCTTTGGGGAATAAACTTAACTATAGTTTTGGGTCAGAAATATGTTGGCATTTTATGACCGTTTTTTATCAGTCTTAAGTTACCATTTTTTCCTCTAATCTCTCTGTTAATGCCGTTTTCTCCCCTAAACTCTCTCCTGATTTACGGCCATTAAACTTCCTATTATGTGACCGTTTTTCCCACGATTTCAGCCACGTTCTGATCTCGTTTGGTTTTCCTTTCCCTATATATACCAGTGTTATGGGATTCTCTAGAGGACACAATTACATCTTCTCTCTTATTTCTCCTCCATTATTCTGGGCAATACTCAAGATCGTTCTCAATCTGCTTTTCTGTCAACACCGGAAACGCAGAGACCGTGTATCCCTGGAGGTTGATTATTGTGAGTCCGTGTATTGTTGCGGGGCAAATTCAACTTTTGAGCAGTGATCTTCTCACGCCACGGTTGTCAGTTAAGTGTATCAATTTAATTACCAATTTTCGTTCCTACACTAAATTCTGAAACTTATTATCAGGTGTTATATTTGATTGAAAGAAAATCGTTTTTCAGGTGTGATTCGTCTCATAAGTGTTCAATGGTTACTTGTTAAGACATATAGATATGTCATTAAATTTTAAGATACATATATTAGATAAAAGAAGGTGCTATAGAAATAATTTAAAGCTAAAGGGAATATAAATTCAAAGGAAAAGTTTTTTTTTAATTATTTCATTATTGCATTAAATCATTAATACAACTTTTTGTTGGTGATGGTATTGGGCTTGGCTAGTGCCCTACTCCCAAGGCAGTTTAACACGATTAAATCTTAGATACAAATCAATACTCATGTGTATATATAATACCATGCAATCGAAATTTAATTAACAAATGAGCATGAACACTTGTTCAAAATTCTAAGAAATAGTTTTCCTATTTTTCCTTTTGGATTATAGCTTGAAACGATGTACTTAAAAACAATTACAACTACTCAAGGGTTTAGGTGCTGTTGAGAATATTTTCCCTCTAACTAAGGAACCGATGACAAATTATAAATAAGACAACAATAACATAAAAAGATTATAACTATATTCTATCTTCAAAAAGGAAAAAAAACAATAATAATAGAAGATAATTTGGCGGAAGGATAGAAAGATACTCCCTCTTTTTTTATTCATTTAAATTTTACACTATTTACATACTCTATTTTAACCATATTTTTCAACATAAGTATAAAACCCAATATATTTTTTTAACAGAAATAGGGTTTCACTGATAATAGAAAGTCATACGGCACTTACATATATTTCCTAAGAAATCTAAAATTCCAACATAAATACACAACACCTTAGAACTAATTACATCGCAGATTCGATCAACAACAACGCGCCTTAATAAAAAAAACTTCATCTGAAGCAATACATGCAGTTTGTGAGTTAGCACTAATTCGGCTTAAGATCCACTGATGTACAGTCGATTGGGTGAAATACTTATGTGGTCATCTAGAAACTTACAGTGATTATGAAACCCTAGATCTTCCTTCCTCACCAGACGAACCATCAAAAAGATTAATCTTCTAAGTGAACTGCAATTGCCAAATTCTAATCTTCCATAAGGGAAGAGAAGAAAGTCATACTCCAAACTCTCACTAAAGGAGAGAACAAATCCAAAACTTAGGAAGAAAACTCTCATAAAGAGAGAAGGAGGATTATTAAAAATTAAACAATTGAAAACTAAGGAACTAAAGAAGGAATTGGGGCTTACCATCATCAAAGAGATGATGATGTTAGCCGCTTGCGGCTGAAAAAGGAATTAGGGTTTTTTAGGTTTTTTGAGAGAGATGTTTGGGCTTTAAATTATTTGTTAATCTTTTGCTGGTAAATGCTAAGTTAAGTATAAAATCCAATATTAACATATAAGATGTTGAATTTGTCTCGATAAATAGAATATTAATAATTAAAGTTGTGTATTGATAAACGTACAAGTTAAAATAAAGCACTATTTAAATATGAAGGGAGTACACATTGAGAAACACAAGTGGGCCAAATTCCTCACTAACAAAGAAAGAGACGAATCCACTAATATGATGGATCCAACTTGAGAAATCTGTGACCACTCTTCAGTCTTGACAGCCAGAAAGGGCACTTGAATTGAATAGTCTCTCATACGAGTCTATAGATCCTATTAAGGTACTTTACCAACGTCAAATAATGCTCACAAACTCTCTCATAGTGGTAGCCTCACAATGGTGAAACCACGCAAACTTGCACAAAGTTTTGGGTAAGATGTTTTCCCACTAATGTGATACTATTATACAATATAACAAAAAAATAATAATAAAAAGAGTAACAGTTTCGTTATATACTTACAATAATTTGACTTTCCGCACTTTTTATATACTAGTCGTCGTGACTTTAAACTGTTAGCTAAGGCTATGCGACTTCTTCACCTGAAATAAAATGATTCCGTCTAAATTATTTATCTAGTATGGTGTAATCTGAATATTTCTAGTTTGGTATAGTACTCTGACTGAACTTTGACCATTATTGTTGAATTCATTTCAACATGTAGATTTTAGAATTCTAAGTTATCTAATTTTACTAATACGAAATTAAATATACATAACTAACAAAGCTTTGATCTGGTCTGGTAAGAATTTTTGTGGTTTGGTCTAGTCTAGCTTGATCTAAAGATGTTTAAATTGTATAGTTGTCAAATTATTGCAACTTTAAGAAACGGAGAAAGTATAAAATACTAAATTCCAACTTATACCCAATTAGGAAACTTAATCATGCTTGCTCCACCTCCACATCACACAAAAGCCCAAGTACTGAAATCTGATTACTTGGACACATCTCTAAAGCCCCTGTGGATCTGTGGCTTTGCCAGTCGCTGTCCACTGCCACCATTGAACCCATGCCCACAAATGAACATGCAACTGTCAGACACATCAAATCCCAAATAATGCAACTAATAGTCCAGGCCCAGAATGATCATCAAGCAGCCCATGATACAACAAGGTCCATAATCAAAACATCGAAAACTAGAGGGGAATGACTCAAAAATTACTACATAATGAACCGGAATAAATTCTAGAATTGAAACAACCCAACACAAATAAGATATTCTTTAAGTCTTAAGTAGTGGTATAAGACTACAAGTTGAGTGAGAAAAATTAAATGTGCAGCTCAATCCAGTTTGGACACTACATCTTTTTTTTTTTTTTTGGTTAAAAGGGCATACTGGCATAGAAATTAAATAGAGTATTGACCCGAAGGTCTACAACAATCCGATAGTATAAGTTCAATAAATCATTAGGGAGTAGGGGAATTTCCCTAACAATATTTAGGTACATAGCATGTTTCCTACTTTCCCGTGCGAGGTAGTCTGCGAGCTTGTTTTTGTCACGCCTCACGAATCCGAACTTGATGTCCTTGAACTCCCGCCTGCATTCCCTACATTTTTTTAAGACATTATAGTATACATCATGATATAATTCCGTATTGGTAACAAGTTCAATAGCTTGCTTGCTATCCGAGATTATTAATGCCTGATTCACTAAGCGCTTACGAGCCAACTGCATTCCCTCCATAATACCCAGCAGTTCGGCCATGAGCACATCCACCGCAAACTGGATCTTTTGATATCCAAACACCCAATTATCTCGGTGGTCTCTCATCCACCCCGCCAGCCCTGCGTGCTGACCCATACCTGTAAAGGAAGCGTCTACACAAACCACAAACCAGTTTCGGGGAATGATGCTTGGATTGTTTTGATCAAAGGGGTTCAGATTAGCCAAAGGTTTCGAAGGTCGGTTTGAGTAGGATTAGGATGGTTTATATATTTAATGATTTTTTTTGTTTCGAGTTACCCATATTTCATGAAATAAGAAGGAAAATAACACATTCCATGGAAGGCCCCTATAGGGATCAGTTGTCGCAAGATTGGATTTAAGCCAAGACTCCCTATCTCCTACAAACAAATGTAAGTTCATATTAACCTGATCCCAAACTTGTTTAGCAAAAAGGCAATCTCTAAGCACGTGGATAACATCCTCAGGTACGAGATTACATAGAGAGCACGTGGGGGTGGGGACAATATTTCGAATATACAACAAAGATTGTGTTGGGAGGCGATTGAACCAGCTAAGCCAAGTAAAGAATTTTATTTTAGGTGAAAATTCCCCTTTCCAAATCCATGAGGTATCTTCATCCATCCCTCGGTTTCTAACCATAAATTGGAATGCTTTTTTCAAAGAGAAGCTATTTTGGGTAGTAAAGGATGAAAAGGGGCGATCTGAACTTTGTGAGGGGGTCCATTCAAGGCTTAGAATTCTATCCATGACAATCGAAGGCAGTTCAAAGGATAACCCTCCATTCCAATTCTCATTGTTCCAAACCTCTCTTACTTTCAAACTATTCTCCGCCTCAGTTAAAGGTCCTATAACCAGCGATCTCACGGGAACACTGCCTAGCCAGTTATCGTGCCAAAATGATGCGCCTCTCCCATTACCTAAATTCCACATACAACTAGCCTCAAGGACCGACCAACCCTTGCCTATGCTTTGCCATATTTGTGACCCATTTTGGAACTTTGTTACACCGTTATCTCTAATATACTTTGACTTGATACACTCTTGTGCAAGATTCGAAGGCCCATGGCACATTCTCCACCCTAGTTTAGCCATTAAGATGGTGTTGAGGACTCCCCGAATTCCAAGCCCCCCCCCATGGATTTAGGAAGAAAAACACGGTCTTTAGAGACAAGATGCATCTTATTCTTCCCTTCTACTTCACCCCATAGGAAATTATTACATACACGGTCAAGATCATTCAAGGTAGAGATTGGAAAGTAATTAGCTTGCATATTATAGTTTGGGATTGTGTTAAGGGTGGATGAGATTAATACTAACCTCCTTGCTCTAGAAAAAAATTTTGATTTCCAACTGGCTAATCTCTTCCTCACTTTGTCCACAACAAATTGAACTTCACTTCTTTTAGGCCTTTTATGGGAAATAGGGAGCCCAAGGTATAGGCCTAGATTAGTCGACTCCTTTACATTAATCGTCTCTTGAAAGAGGTTCTTTATATGAAGAGGGGTGTTAGGGGAGAACACAAGGCGACTTTTATCATCATTAATTTTTTGCCCCGACTCATAACAAAATTCTTCTAGTACCTCTCTTACTTTGAAAGCCGTTTGTTCATTTACTCTCCCAAATAAAAGAAGGTCATCTGCAAACAAAAGATGAGAGATGGGAATTTTCTTACCTCCTACCCAGAAGGGAGTCCGGCTTTTTGACTCACAAGCAAAGTTTATTAGAGAAGTTAAGTATTCCAAACAAATGTTAAAAATGTACGGGGACATGGGGTCACCTTGTCTGAGACCTCTAGAATGGGTGAAAGTTTCAGTTTTTTGGCCGTTAACAAGTACCGAAGAAGAAGCTTGAGTAATGCAATTCATGATAAGATCAATGGAATGGCTATCTAAGTGATGAAAAGCGAGACATCTCCGAATGAAACTCCACTCCATCCGATCATAAGCTTTCTCTAAATCTACTTTTAATGCAAACCATCCCCATTTCCCTTTTTTCTTATGCATAGAATGCAACACTTCCGACGTGACAACAAGATTGACCTCCGGCCCTCTTCCTTTGATGAAGCTATTTTGATTGTGGAAGATCCAATGAGGTATAAGAGGCTTATGACGGTTGACAATAATCTTAGTCAATAGCTTATAACTAGTATTGCACAGACTAATAGGCCGGAGATGTTTAACAGTCTCAGGGTTAGCTTGTTTTGGAATAAGGCATATGAGAGCATGGCAAACCTCAGCATGGATCTTTTTTTGATGAAACCAAAGTTTTATATCATTACAAACAGCTTCATTTATAAGGTTCCATTTATTCTGAAAGAATATGGGGTGAAAACCATCCGGTCCCGGGGCCTTATTGGGTTTCATTGAAAACAACGCATTTATAATTTCCTCCCTCGAGGGTTGTCTAGTAACATTTATAGTATTATCCGAGGAAAGTATAGCCAGGGTACTAGAGCTATGAGAAGTTGTGTATAGGTTTAGGAAGGCAGCCCTAATGTGGTCCTTAATACTCGCGGGTTCCTCAAGGGTCTCCCCCACCTCATTCCTAAGCATTAAAATACGACTAGAACTTCTATGGATTATAACGTGGCGATGGAAGTAAGACGTGTTTCGCTCTCCCTCCGTAACCCAATTAACACGGCTCTTCATATACCAAAGCCATTCCTCCTGATCTAAAATATTCATAAGCTCTCATTGTAACTCTTCTTCAAGATTATGGAGGAACGGGGACAAAGGATTTTGATGAAGAGCTACTTGGACCCCTTGAAGTCTTCCTAAAATTCTACGTTTTTTAATATAGACGTTGCCAAAGGTTTCCTTGTTCCAGCTAATTAACGAGTTTTTCACCCTAGTAAGTCGAAAGTCAATTCCCCCCTCTTGAACATCCCAGGCCAAGGCAACAACATCATGAAAAGAGGGATCTTTTAACCACATTGGTTCAAAATGAAAAGGCTTTGGGCCACTTTTGAGCATTGGGTTGTCAAGTTTGAGATGTATAGGGCAATGGTCCGAGGTGATACGAGGTAAGTGATATAAATTTGCATTAGGGAAGGAAGTTATCCAAGCATCATTCGCCCAGCCCCGGTCAAGTCTTTCAAAAATCGGATTAGCATGCCTCATATTACTCCAAGTATACTTTGAGCCGTGGTAACCTAAATCAATTAAGTTACACGAGCTCATTGTATTAACATAAGTATCGACCCTTTTTCGGTTAATCCCCCTCCCCCCAAATTTCTCACTTGCACAAGTGACTTCATTGAAGTCACCTAAAAGAAGCCACGGTAATGATAGATTTGCCGCAAAATCACGCAAATCTTGCCATAATTGTAACCTATTATTAAATCTAGGACTTGCATAAATAGAAGTAAGAACGAAAGAAGTTTCAGAAATAGCTACCTCCACAAGTGCATACACTCCTTGGGAGTTTTCTCCTAGGATATGGACTTTGATCCTGTCCGATTTCCAAAGGAGAAGAATACCCCCCACACGACCATTAGGCTCAACCAAATGAGAAGAATCAAACCCGAGATCCTTGATCATACAACCCGTATTTTGGTGCGAAACCCGAGTTTCAACTAGTATAAATAAGTCAGGAGTATGATTTTGGACAAAAAGGCGAGCATTGGGTTGAAAAAGGGTCTACTAATCCCTCTAACGTTCCACATTATGATAGAAATGTCACAAGGTAGATAAGGCTGGCGTTTTATCCGCCGTGACTCCGCCGTATCCTCCAACAGCCACAGTACCACTGACTCCCTCGTCGCGGAGTCCACCCACAGGTCTCGTAGGGGTTTGAGAAACACTTCGGTTTCCCGTAGGCCATTTTCGCCTCTTACTTCTTCCTAGCTCGCCCAAAGTTTCAGTTGTTTCAGCATTGGAAGAATGTTTGCTAGCAGAAGTGCATTTGTGTTGTGGAGAGCTGTGAAGGTTATGGGTTGCATTCTTAGTTGCACTCGAACTCGGTGATGTGGGAGGATGATTTGGGGGTCCAACCACGGCCCGAAGCTGTGAAGGAGTGCTCGACCGTCTTCGTCTGCTGCGCCCTCTCTCCTTAGGACCCATTCGATGACCTTCTGAGCCACTATTGGGAGATGACTCACATTTTGGAATTGTGGAAGGTGAGCGGGAGAGAACCCGGCGCCTGACACGTACATCAAGAGCTCCTTGTACTCCTCCTTGATCAGTTTCGGGTTCAGGATCATACTTTTTACCTCCTGCAGAGGGATTTCCACTATTTCCCCGTCGTTCTTGGTCATTAAGTAATCCACAAAGAGGGGCGATGAGTCGGGCAGCAGTGGGAGGGCAGACCTCACAAATTTTTGAAGCGATTCTGCTCTTAGCACATGAACTCTCGGGGGGGATTCCGGCGAGAGAGAGATGGGGCTTAAGGATGGTGATATTGGTGGTGGTGAAGGTGGGTCAAATTCCCTCCAATTCGGATCCATTCTCTTCAGCGGGAAAGTGATTTTGGGTTATGACTATTTTTTGTGTGGGTTGAGTTTGTTGGGGTGGATGGCTTAACTTTTTTGGGGAGCGGGGCTTTTGAGCACTTGGGTTACTAACTATAGGATTTTTTAAAGTTACAACTGCTGGGGATTAAGATGGTATAGCTAGGAAGGGAGTAGCCATGCCACGTTTCGGTATAGGAGGGGAGGAGCCTCCCATAAGATCTTCTTGCAGATCTGAAAGAGCTGCAAATGGGTTCATAACCCTTGTTTCAGGAGGAGAGACAACTTTCCCAGGATGGGACAAGATGGTATGGGTTTTTAAGCCGCCGTTCTCCGCTTCTTTTACTTTTGGGACCCACTTGGATTTGGAAGGCCTTCTATTTCCTTCCCTCTTTTTTCCTTCGAAACTTTCTCTAGGCCCTTTGACTTTCCCAATGTCAACCCATTTTCCCTTCTCACTTTGTCTTCCATCTCTTACCTCTCCCTCCACATACGGTTGTATCGGATTGCACAAGGAGTGGCTATGCCTCAATTCCTTACATGAATTACAGTACCAGGGGTCCTCGATGAACTCAAGACTTTGAAAACTCTTACCCAACCAAGCTCCCTTGGGCGGGGACTTTGACGCCGGAACGAGAATACATATTTTAGCAAATCTCTTATTCCCTCCGTCAAGGGAACGAGCATCTATCTTAACTGTTTGACTAATAGAGTCTCCAATCTTGGTGAGAATATCATTTCTATAGAATTCAATTGGCAATTCAGGAAGATTGACCCACACAACTCCTTGGTGGATGTTTGCCTGAGATGGTCGAAAACTCGCTTCCACTTTTGGACCCAAATATGGCGTCCCTGCAACATCCACGGCCCACCACTCAGAATTTTCGTGCAGTTGGTGGTTATGTTACAATTTATGACATAAGAACCACGCCCCAACGATGTTAACTCCTGGTCCTCCGATGTACGCCATATTTTCATAAGATACGATTTAAGAAAATCCCGTGAAAAGGATTTCCCTATAACTTTGTGATGAGAGACATTTATGTCACTCATAGGGTAATAAATCGTGCTTAATTAGAGTCGTTTTAGTTTAATTTTCGTAATTATTCTTCTAATTTTATTTCCTTTTTAGTTATTATTGTTTTCATTATTTATTTTCATTTTATTATTTTATATGTATAGTTTCTCCCCTTGTGTTTGGTTTTCTATGTAGGTAAGCTTTTTGGAGCTACGCGTTCGAGTTTCAAAGTTAGAGGAGTGGCTTGATTTAGTGCTATAATATAGAGCTTATCCTACACCACACTTTCCACCTATCCATACCACAGACCAAGCATAGAGTGGAGCAATTTTGCCAAAATAAGAGCTTTCGGAAGGATTTGTGCACAAGGGTCATACTAAAACGGTCATAACTTTCACTACAAATAATATTTTTTAGTGATTCAAGTTGGAAATGAAAGTTTAGCTCGATAGCTTTCCAACGAGTGGTCACAATCCTGATTCCGATGAAAAATGAAAGAGATATGGCTCTTTGAAATCAGGCGCGTCTGCTGGACCGCCCGAGCTATGCCCAGCCCGCACGGGCTCCTAAGCCCGCCCGAGCAAGTGTCCTGCCCGCCCGGGCTGATAAAGAGTGGAGCTTCTGCCTCGACGAAGAAGGATAGCATGCCCCGCCCGCCAAGGCTGCTGTTATTCGCGTGTTTTTCTTCGGCCCAATTTGTTTATTATGACGATGTAATTGAGGGGGAGTATAAATACCCTCTTAGCCCATTTTGAGGAGAAAAGTTTTATTTTATCCATCACTCTTAGGTTTAGAATATTTTTGAGGGTTTTGGGGAGGATTAGCCTCCATAGCTTAGTTTAGGGGAAAAGTGAGAAAACTCAAAGAGAGATTGAAGATTGGGAAATTCAAGGGTGACAACTTGTATATGAAGATTCAACAATTTATCAATGAGAATTTCTTACTCTATCTCCTCTTTTATTGCTTTATTTTCATGTTTAATTTAATAGTTAATCTAGATTAAAGTTTCCATCTTTTAATAGTTTCTTCTTGTTTGCTCTCTAGATTTTGTTTTGCTTTTACTTTATAGTATTGATTTTTGGTTTTGCTATTTTTAGATTGGTGATTAAATGCTAGTTTTTCCATGTTTAGGATGTTTGGTAGTATAATGGGTAGTGATTAGTTCATTAACTAGGATTGGGAATAGCCCAATCATTGTTTGCATCCTATTTCCATGTGTAGAGTTTATTGGGTTGATGGTATTGATTTGGATTTGATTTCAATCCCTAACTTGGCCTAGTTGGGTGATAACGCCTCGAAATATAGGTTTTGTTGCCATAATTAGGACTCTAAACTCCCTAACAACGATTTTAGAGGTGTTTAGGTTTGTTATTTCCCTTTGCATATCCCCAATACATGTCAACCCCCTTACCTCTACTTGGTTGTTGGATGTGAACTATGATTGTGGTGTTTTCCCATTCCTAGTGCTTTTCCTAATTTGATTTCAATAGTTACCCTTAGTTTAACCAAAACTTGAAGATTTCTTCGGCCTAGCTTATTGTTAAATTAACACATTTCGATGTTCCTTAGTCCTTGTGGAAGAATGACCCTTGCTTGCCACTCTACTTAGTTTAGTGGTCTAGTTAGGTTTTGTTCGACTTTAGGAGACTAGTAACGACCTAGTTTCTCCCTTGTTCAAAATGGCGCCGTTGCCGGGGACTTCGGCTTACATTGATTTGTGTTGATTAGATGAGTCTAGGCTATTTGTGAATATTCTTGTTTTTCTTTGATTTTTTTTTTCTTTTCTTATCCTTACTAAAAAAAATGGCAAGTATCTCTTTTTCTCAATATGAAAATGAGTCCTTTTGTGTTTACTTCGAGAGACTTGAGGACTTTATAAAGTACTATGGTTATGGTCTTTGGGAGACTTGTGAGATAACTTATTGGGGCTTGAATGAGCATACTAGAGGAGTGGTTGAAAATATGTTTGATGGTGCATTTCGAGCTATATCTTTAGATGAAGCTTGGGATTTCTATTTGTGGTTAGCTAGGGATACTTATGATTTTGATTGTGCTAATTGTCATGATTCATCAAATGTTGGCGTGAATTCCTTTGATGAGTCAAATGTTCCCACTAGTGACCCTATTATACATGATTTTAATCGCCCTCCCTCTTATGCTTATACCAATGATGTGCACTCCAATGTTGATGATATTCATGCCACTTCTCAATTTTCATCGAATTTGTGCATGGATTTCAATCAATTGCCTCATATTCTCGATATTGATTCTCATATGCTTGATTGTAATCCCCCTCCCCAAAATGGCCTCCAAATTAGACTCCAAGCACCTCTTCAATTAGGACCGCCTACCAACACCACTAGTCTAGAGAGTATGATGCAAACTTTCATGACTAATCAAGCTAAAGAGACTAGTGAGTTGAGAGAGAGCTTAAAACAAATGCAACTCCATAATAAAATGCTAGATACTCATGTTTCTCAATTGTTGGAGTCCAGGTTGGAGCCTACTTTTGCAAATCAAGAGCAAAATGGACCTTATGATGACCATGATGAGATTATTGATGATTCGAGGGATGTTGAAGTTGAAAATCAATTGGGAAAGAGTAGCCTAGATCTTGATGATGGTTTTTTGAGTAGTGATGATGAGGAGTATGCTCTTGAGGAGAAAAGACCCATTTTTGAGGATATTGTTGAAATTGAGGATGTTTATGAGTCTATACATTCTCTTTTTGAGTCTAATGTGTCTTCCTCTAATGAAGTGGACCTTACTCTCCCTCCTTGTGCTTTAGAGTACCCACCCTCTCCTACCCCTTTTTGCTTAAGTGAAGATCTTGGTCAATTTGAGAGTGAGATACATCATTTGGTGGTTGGTGATGTTTTTGAGGCTTTAGAGAATGAAAGAGATGTTGGTAAGGATTCATTGGTTGAAAAAGTGTGCGATTTGAAAACTTGTGATATAGGAGAAGTCATTTGTGAAACCTTAGTTTCCATTCCTTCACCTTATATCCCGTTTTCAAGAAAGCTCGACCTAGTTCCTTCCTTTCCCATCTATTTCCCTTATTTACCCAAATTACCTCCATTAAATGAGCCCCCTTCCTCATTTCCTTCTCAAGTGCCCAATGTGATTAATTTTGAGGAAGAAGGTGAGATTGCCACAAAAAAAGAGTTTGTTGAGGAGAGTTTGTCATTTCATTTTTATATTTCTTCTTATTTCCTTGTTTTTCCTTTTGTTCCTTCTTTTAGGCATCCCTCTCCTCATTTGCATAGAGTTGCATTGCACTTTATGCATATTTTGCATTTTATCATTGCATACTTATTAATAATTGAAATGTGTGCTAGTGCATATGACAAACTCTTACGATCATTGAATTGTTATTTATTAGAAAGGTCAAGCTTAGGACCTTAAATAAGCCTTTATCGGGAAGTAACCCGTGATTTATTACTTTCATTTTATTTCTTTTAATTTTACTCATTTTTCTTTTCTATCTTTGATTTTGATTTAGGTACAAAATTGGAATAAGACTCATTCTCAATAGCACGTGGAAAGCAAGTCATGGTTTTGAGGAAGTTGATTAGAAATGGAGAAATTGGATTATTTGCGGGTATTATACCCACCTACTATCCGGTAGCTTCCTTCCTTTTCTATTTCTCCAATGCTTTATGATTTATGGAGCATATGCTTATTGGTTTGGATGTTTATTCCCTCCTTCCCTCCCTTTGATCGTCTTATTCAAGCATTGAGGACAATGCTTTATTCTAGCTTGGGGGAGTAGCTACTCGCTAGCTTGGGGGAGTAGCTACTCGCTAGCTTGGGGGAGGTGTATAAAAATCAAAATCCAAAAATATTTTGCATTAATTTCTTTTCTTTTTCCTAAAAAATGAAAAAATTGAAAAAACAAATGAAAAAGGATGTTCGGCAAAATCCAAAAAAAAAAAATTGAGGAATACAGAAAAGTATAAAGCATTTTGGGTCCAAGGGAAGATTCTTGATGACAAATATATGTGGATTCCTTTGATTTGGTCATTTGGGTAGATGAGTATAGGTATTTCCATTGGATGCTTACTTATATGTGTAATTTGGGGCGATTAGGGATCGATTAATCTTTGGTGCTTAATTTTCTACTTGAAAAAGACACTCTATGATTCTAAATGTTGTGAAAATTTGTGTTGAAAAGAGTCGAACTAGTTCTCTTTTGGAAGTTGTAGTGACCCTAGTTGAATCTTGAAATATTCTTTGGTGCACAAGTGATACCTCCAAATAAGCTATGCTAAGAGTTAAATTGATTGTTAAAAAGAAAAAAAAATTGTGGTTTATGTCTTGAGTCCATTAAGTGGAGCCAATGAGCCCACAAGGCACAATAAGCCTATTAAAGTCCATGAAAACGAAAAAAAAAATCGAAAAAGAGTCAATAAGTGGTAATATCCACATATCCTTGAGAAAGTGGGTTGTCGAAATGGTTGAGTGGGAGCTTGAAAATTTACTAAGTAGAGTCTCCCTAGTAATGATGAATGTCATTATGGCTTAAACATTGAGACTCTAGACCCATTGCTCAATCGTTATAATACTACAATCATGGTTTTCTCTTAGCAAAAGTCAAGTTTGGGGGAGTTTATGTGCACTATAGGTGATTAGGATCAATCTTGGGACCTTCTTCATCCATTTGAGAATGATTTGTAACTCTTGAATGCCTTAGTAGACTCTAATTGATGTTTTGAAGCTTTTAATAGTGTCAATTTTGCACCTTAGATTAGCCTATCCCCTATATTCCTAAGTCATGGATACATATTGATGATGGTTTTGCTTTGAAAGTTTGCTTAGATCGTCCATTGCTTTGTGAACCATATTTAAAGAGATGACTTTGTGCTTGATTAGAGTTGTGGGTTAAGCCTCTTGGGAAACCCTCGCGAGATCTCACTCGCCCTTTAAAGCGATTTAGGGGTTTAAAGAGCTTGTTGCATGCGCTAAATGCAACCGTGATTCCTACGAAAGTGAGTTAGATTTCTTGCTTTCTAGTTTAGCTTTTAATGAATCCTTTTGCTTTCTTATTTCCCTTTTGTGTCCAATTGTTTTGCTCGAGGACGAGCAAAGTTCAAGTTTGGGGGCATTTGATGAGAGACATTTATGTCACTCATAGGGTAATAATTCGTGCTTAATTAGAGTCGTTTTAGTTTAATTTTCGTAATTATTCTTCTAATTTTATTTCCTTTTTAGTTATTATTGTTTTCATTATTTATTTTCATTTATTATTTTATATGTATAGTTTCTCCCCTTGTGTTTGGTTTTCTATGTAGGTAAGCTTTTTGGAGCTACGCGTTCGAGTTTCAAAGTTAGAGGAGTGGCTTGATTTAGTGCTATAATATAAAGCTTATCCTACACCACACTTTCCACCTATCCATACCACAGACCAAGCATAGAGTGGAGCAATTTTGCCAAAATAAGAGCTTTCGGAAGGATTTGTGCACAAGGGTCATACTAAAATGGTCATAACTTTCACTACAAATAATATTTTTTAGTGATTCAAGTTGGAGATGAAAGTTTAGCTCGATAGCTTTCCAACGAGTGGTCACAATCCTGATTCCGATGAAAAATGAAAGAGATATGGCTCTTTGAAATCAGGCGCGTCTGCTGGCCCGCCCGATCTATGCCCAGCCCGCCCGAGCAAGTGTCCTGCCCGCCCGGGCTGATGAAGAGTGGAGCTTCTGCCTCGACGAAGAAGGATAGCATGCCCCGCCCGGTGGATCGGCACGGGCCCGACCACCCTGCACCGCCCGAGCCTTGACCCAGCCCGCCCGGGGTGCCTTGGTCAGCCCGCCCGGGCCATGTGGAGCCCGCCCGGGCTGCTGTTATTCGCGTGTTTTTCTTCGGCCCAATTTGTTTATGACGATGTAATTGAGGGGGAGTATAAATACCCTCTTAGCCCATTTTGAGGACAAAAGTTTTATTTTATCCATCACTCTTAGGTTTAGAATATTTTTGAGGGTTTTGGGGAGGATTAGCCTCCATAGCTTAGTTTAGGGGAAAAGTGAGAAAACTCAAAGAGAGATTGAAGATTGGGAAATTCAAGGGTGACAACTTGTATATGAAGATTCAACAATTTATCAATGAGAATTTCTTACTCTATCTCCTCTTTTATTGCTTTATTTTCATGTTTAATTTAATAGTTAATCTAGATTAAAGTTTCCATCTTTTACTAGTTTCTTCTTGTTTGCTCTCTAGATTTTGTTTTGCTTTTACTTTATAGTATTGATTTTTGGTTTTGCTATTTTTAGATTGGTGATTAAATGCTAGTTTTTCCATGTTTAGGATGTTTGGTAGTATAATGGGTAGTGATTAGTTCATTAACTAGGATTGGGAGTAGCCCAATCATTGTTTGCATCCTATTTCCATGTGTAGAGTTTATTGGGTTGATGGTATTGATTTGGATTTGATTTCAATCCCTAACTTGGCCTAGTTGGGTGATAACGCCTCGAAATATAGGTTTTGTTGCCATAATTAGGGCTCTAAACTCCCTAACAACGACTTTAGAGGTGTTTAGGTTTGTTATTTCCCTTTGCATATCCCCAATACATGTCAACCCCCTTACCTCTACTTGGTTGTTGGATGTGAACTATGATTGTGGTGTTTTCCCATTCCTAGTGCTTTTCCTAATTTGATTTCAATAGTTACCCTTAGTTTAACCAAAACTTGAAGATTTCTTCGGCCTAGCTTATTGTTAAATTAACACATTTCGATGTTCCTTAGTCCTTGTGGAAGAATGACCCTTGCTTGCCACTCTACTTAGTTTAGTGGTCTAGTTAGGTTTTGTTTGACTTTAGGAGACTAGTAATGACCTAGTTTCTCCCTTGTTCACTTTGCATATCAAGGCATTTTGCCATGGCTTACTAAGAGCCACATAATCATCCTGAGAGATGGGGACAAAAACATGCTGACCATTAGCAAGGAGATTTGGAGGTGGAGGTGAGGTCGCAAATGGGAGTATTAAACGGGGAACTTGGGAGATGGGGGTAGAAGATGAGAGGGAGAGAGCAGAGGCAAAACTGAGTGGGGTAGGGTTCGGAGGGGGTTTGGGAGGGACCGGAACTGGCTGATACGCTTCAATTTGGTCGAGCCTTACCTGGGGTGGGGCGGATCGATGCCACCGTGGAGGGTTCCCTGAGTTAGCCTTGAGGGCTGGTAAGGAGGGGGCAAGGATTTTTTGAGGAGGTTCTCTCTCTAACATCTCTCTACTTTTCTGCGTCATTTGGACACTACATCTATACTCAATGTATCGAGTCATAATTATTTTCCACCAGACTTGAAATAAAGGCATGTTTTGTTCACCTTATTTTCATTCCTTATCAAAAAAATAAGTTTAAATAAGCAAAAACAAGTTGAATAGAACATGACCTAAATATTTTGGAGCCTCAAGTCCAATCTTAAGTTCAAATTTTTAGAAATAATATACTACTTCTGTTATTTTTAGATGCAACATTTAAAAACAACCAGTTCTATATATTCATGTAAATGATGTTATATTATTATTAGTTTTACCATATCCATTACTTGCTTTTAATATTATGGGTTAAATGAGTTTTTTATACTTATATATTTAAAAGCGAAAATTTGACACTACTAATTTGGCAGGTTTGCTTTAAAACTCTCTTAACTTTTGATTATCGCATAGTGGTTTCAACTTTGGAGAGTCTCTTTCTGGAGTTAAGGTTATGATTGAGGCATAAGCTTGTAAGTTTTTCACCATCCAATCAAGACCTCACCTTTCTTCTTCTTTTAGGGCCCGAAGTTAGTTTTTATGTAGTTTAACCACCCTTAAACCCAAGGTTGACTATTTAACTTTAAAAAACATTAAAATCATCCTATACATTTTTTGTACTTATTAATAATTTCAATAAATGCGTTAGAGAAGGCCATAAAAAAAACCATTGAAAAATAACGCTAAAACAAATTGTTAATGTCAAGTGTATAAATCTAGTAATAGAATTTATATATTTCATCCCTTGCTATATGCCCTTTTTGTTTCTCAATAGAAACCCATGTACCCAACCAATCCTAACTCCTAAATATTGAAAAAGAAAGCAAAGGTCTTTGAGTGATCTAAGCTAGGTGTGCGACATTATAAAAGAAAATTCACCCATATTGAGCATATAACTTAGTCCAACAATTCTCTAAAATAAAAGATATTAATGCCTAAAAGATTTCATGTGATACTCTACCTCATCCATTAGCTATAATTCACTCATTCAACATATTTTTATGAAGCAAATTATCAAATTGAAAAAGCTCAACTCTCACTCTTAAAACCAATATACTCTCTTTAGATTGTCAACATACTTGGGTTTTGAGATACAAGTTGATGAAGTTAATGAAATTCAGATGAAATATATTGTAACTGGATACAAGTTTAATTTGAAAAAAAAAAAATTATTTCATAGTTCAATGAATAATTTTTTTTTGGTGTAGTCAACAGTGTAGCTTGTTTCTATTCCTTTAATTTATATATTAAGAATCATATCATAATATTGAACCTCATTCTATAATCACCCGATCCACTTTTCACCAGTGAATGATAGATGGATGATTATGTGATTGGATAATTGGTTCAACATGTTACAGATAAATTATCCAAAAAAAAAACATGTTACAGATAAAAAGAGCAAAAGGGTGCGGGTCATTTTTTTCACCTGACGATCCAAGCTCTGATCTCCTATACATGGGAGTAAAGAACATTACTACTTGTATATGACATATGTGGAATAATTTGAACTTGCGGCTCCAGAATCACTAGATGACACTATCTACACCAGCAAAGCGTAATTGGCTGAAATTTTTGATGCTTAGGCACTTAGGGCTGGCAAAAGTTGACCCAACCTAACAATACGACTCGAACCTAACTCGAACTAAATGTGTTAGGAGTAAATGGTTTTATGGGTTGACATGATTAACCCATTTAATTAAACGGGTTAGGTTTAGATTGACATTTCCAACCTGAAAATGACATATTTTGACCTTATTAACATATACATATAGAATCGCCTCAAATAAAAAAACTTAAACATATAGAAAATTTTGGAAAAAAAATATTGAAAAATCTAAATTTTGGTTAAAAAAAAGTAAAATATCACTAAAATAGGTTATAATTATTCCAAGAAACTGTAAACATGCATACTTTCAATAGCGAACTTGCTCATTTAGCTTTTTAAGAAAATAATTATTTTTCAATATAATAATAATTTTGTTAAATGGGTACGGTTAAACAGGTTGTACAAGTAAGCCGTTTATTAAATGGATTGGGTCAGGGTTGAGTTTTTCAACTTATTTATTAAATGGGTTAGGTTTGGGTTGAGGAGCTTTTGACTAATTTATTATCGACTCGAACACGAACCCAACCCAACCCAACCCGTCTAGATTGCCAGTCATACTACTACTAGTCGTATTGCATGGCATAATTGAATAATGTACGTAAACATGCACGTCGTCTACCCTGTGAATTATTCACAATAGTTGTCCCCTAAAATCTAAAAATATCATCTCATCACATGGGCTCATTTGGATATAAATTAATGCCCTCGTGAACCCCTGAAAATGTGTGATGCAACCATTGTAGGGGACCAACGAACGTATAGGTATAGTCTTATTGCAAATGAATTTGCTTTACAGCTTTTTGGCATGCAATTTCATTAACTTCATCTCTTTCTTCTCCATACCTGTTTTATGTAACCTCCCACTGTATATGATTGATATAAACTCCTTGCATGTGCAATATTTTGCTTTCCACTCTGGGATATATGTTCAATCTCTTCTGTACGGCTTGGCTATCAGATATCCACAAAATTTACACTATTTGTAGCTTATTATAATCTTGACCTCAAAATATAACCTTTTTTCAAGGACCTACCAAGTTGTCATCAAGAAGTAACACATATGGTTAGTTGAAGGTCCAACAATAAAGTGTTAACCCATAATATGTCGTCTCATTAGTCATTGAACTTTATTGGGCTTGAAGTCGGTCCATTGTTTGAAAATAAAAACTTTTTCTAGAAAGAATATTTCTTTGCATCTAGTGTTATAAAAATTCTGATTAACAAATAGCTATTGTTGTTAACTAATGGTTAGTGTGTTTGTCGGGCTTAATTTGATTAATTGTTTAAGTTTTGTAAAATTAATTATTGGTTATTGGTTGTTTTGTGCAATATGTATGATCATTAACGACATTCATATTGTTTATTATCTAAATCTTCAAAGTGTTTTTATTTTCCAAATTCAACTAAGCATCACTATAATTTCCATATTGCTGTAGATTTATGTTGCTAAACAACTTTCTTACTCAAAAGTTTTAAAAAAAGGAGTCATATATTTGATAAATGTGTAGTTTTATATATTTATATCCCCTTAGTTAATATTATATGTATATTTATATTATTATTTCATGCATTTTATATACTTTTTTGTTAGTTTTAGATATAATACCTTACGTTTTTTATTTTGTTGTTAATTGTACTTGATTATCTTATTTTGGTCTAATGACGTACTTTGGTCCAAGAAACACACTAAGAGTCAAGCCCAATTTCACTATTTCAAATTCAGTCCAAAAATTAAAAGCAAAAGGAAGAAGAAAAAAAGGAAAAAAAGAGGAAAAGAAGATTGAAAAGGAAAAGAAGACAGAAGAGGCACGAAGAACAAAACCACCTTTCTTTCTTCCGCCTCTTCGACGCACCGCATCAACAACATCATCCTTCTTGTTGAACTATGCCTTGAATAAATTATTTGGTGTTAGGATTAACCAAGCACGAGGGTCTAGGACCATCCTTCCAATTGAACTATTCCTCCTTTTCTATGTATGTTGTTTAGTATATCGAGTCTGATTTAGTTTCGAGTTTACGTCCTTCTGTTTAGGTTAATTAGTAGGGTATTATATAAACCCTATAATTAACTTATGCCTCCATATATTTTCTGTATTCTGTACCCTCTCCTAAACCTAATAAAATCGTTTCTCCTCTGCCTTTGGACGTAGCTAACACATTGTTAGTGAACCACGTTAATTCTTGTATCAATTGTTCATTAAGTGTTTGTTTCGTTAATTGCATCTGTCACGACACTTGATCTAATTGGAAAGTTCTAAAACTTTACATCTGCTAGTTGCAATTTTATCTTCCAACCAAATGAGGAGCTGAAAATTGGCGCCGGAAAGTAAAAGTAAGGAGGAAGTCGGCTTCTAGCTAGGGTTTTCTTGGAGGCCAATTTTCTTATCTTCAATTGGTCTGAATCTTCACTTGGACGGCAAGGATTGGGTATAAATACCCAATTGAAGGCCACAAAACCATTTGCAAGCAATTCCCAAAAATATTTTGAGAAGAATTAGACAAAGTTGAGTGAGAAATCATGCCACTTCTAGGTGCGCAAGTTGCACGAGAAGGCAGCCTTTGGGTGGAGTCCTAGCACACAGCCGAGGAGGGTAAGATTCAAGCTTGGGCGTAGGAGGGTGAGATTCAACCGAGGAATCTTTGTACCCCCTCATGTGTTGTTCCCCCGTGCTGTCACAAAATAAACAAAATGTTTATAAGATGTCTTAGAAGTCTTGATATCTCACTTTGTAAGTTATTAACCAACCACCAAATTATAACTTACGCTTTTGACAAAATGTCAATCCCAAAAAATATGTCCTTTCGTCTTATTAAAATATATCATACATCGTCCGAGCCCAACAGTACAATTAGTTTTTCTATAAAACCAGAGCAAATATAAACCCTACTGACTATTCAGATTTAGTAGGCAATATCACACTACTATTGAACAACGATTAAAGAACAATAAAACCAAACAATAAAGCTAAAATTGAAGCAGTCACTCCACATAGGGATGTCAGTGGGTAATGGACCCTACCCGGATCCATGGATCCAGATCCGTTTTTAGCGGATCTGGATCCTCAAATTTTGGACCCTACGTATCCGGGTAGGATATGGATCCTTGTTTTTGAAAACGGATCTGGACCGGGTCCTAAATTATTACCCGGATTCGGATCCATTACCCGTTTTTGAAAGTTATTTTACAATATATAATTAAAAGGGTAAAAATTAATGTTAAACTCTTAATGTTATTTATGCTCGGATTTGTTATATAAAGGTTGAATGATTGCTTATTTCAACATCGATAAATGAAAATGTTAAATGGCGTTGTTTTGTTCTTTAAAATCTCTTATTTCAACATCGATAAATGAAAATGTTAAATGGCGTTGTTTTGTTCTTTAAAATCTCAAATTATTGTGAAAATTAGGGTCGTTTGAAGAAAATAGGTTAAGATCCGTTTAGGTCCCGTTTAGGACCCGGATCCGTAGGATCCACTGGATCTGGATCTGGATCCTCATTTTTATTACCCAACGGATCCGGGTAGGATTTGGATCCTTGCCTAAAAAACGGATACAGATCTGGATCCTAGAGGACCCTGTCCAGATCCTACCCATTGCCATCTCTAGCTCCACATAGAGGTGGCAAACGGGTCATACGGGTCGGGTCATTACGGGTCGGGTCATAATCGGGTTACGTTCGGGTACGGGTCCATCTCGGGTCCATGAAATTTTGGGTCACATCAGGCCGGGTTAGATCAGGTTTCTAATCTAGCAAATAAATAAAACACATATAAGACTAAAAAGAGCAAGTGAAATAATTAATGGGCAATGGCTAACTCATATATAGTATTTCATGACAATTTTTTCCTTAAATTTGATTAAAAAGTAACTAATATGACAACTTTTCGGGTCGGATCGGGTTTGCTCATCATTGTCCGGTTAATTCCAGGTCGGGTCACTATCTGGTCGGGTAGATTCGGGTTCAGGTCATATTCGGGTCTACTTACTTTCGGGTTTCGGTTCTATTTCGAGTCATTATTGTCTATTTTGCCGGCTATAGACCTCCACGCCTTAAGCTAAACATGCAATTTTTTCCTCTAACAAGAGCAGGAGCTCCTCCTAAAATGGAGTGAACTCTCTGGAGCAAACTGATTCCCTCTAACTTACGACCCCTTACACCACTTCGTTTAATACATTCTCTACACCATATACCAACACAAAAGCATCTTATTTACTACCTTTCGTTACTTATTGATATTCCTACTTTGAATCTTGGCACTATTTAGGATTACATAAAATCTACTAAATTTTTCCCCATATATAAGAAAAAATATAGTCATTTGTCATGTGGGTCTTATTTGATTCGTCTCAAAAAATACTTAAAGATATATATATATATCTAATTTTTACAATTTTTACTAATACGTAATTACATATATTTATAGTAAAAAATGTACATGGGAATATGTGCAAGTCAAACTAAGAACATCGATAAGGAACGAAGGGATCGGAGTACATTAAAAGATAACGTTATATATTCGTTTCTTCATTTTGACAAAATCTAAAGTAATTTAAGTGCACCAAGTTTACATTTTTCACTAGTCTTGTCTTTGCTTTTTTGTGCTTTTAAAACTGGGATACGAACGTATATATGAAAAACCTTCAAGTTAACCTTTTCTACTTGTGATTTTTAATGCTTATACATTGCTCTTGTATTTACAAGTAATCATCATCACCCAAAATTGGTTACATAGACATGTACTGCTATTAAGGCGACTAATATATATTGTTGATTATGAAAGACGATGATGAATAACAACTACATAAAATAGAGTAACATAAAGAAATTGTACCTAAAAGGCTAAAATTCAAATGACATTATTGCTATTGTTGAATTGAGATATCCTGATATCGTCCTAGCCGATAACTAGTTAAATTTTTAAAAGCTTAGATGCATAACATGCATTATACCATAAAAGGAGGGAGTAAAAGAGTAAAGTAGAAGATTGTCCTTGCTAGCTAATTTTAAGCAAAAAGAAGCCCCATCTGCCCATGACCACAACTTGGATGGCTGGCCTCACATGGGACAAACGCCCTCTCCCCTACGGGCATTTATAAACCTCACTACCTCGCTCTTTTTCTCCACACAAAACAAACTCCACAACTTCACAACTTCACAACTTCACATTGCTAGCTATTAGCCAGCAATACAGCAAACAAGCTTTAGCACCCCTAGCTCTCTCCCTATCCAACATTCTTGCCTACCTCTCCCCCCGCCCCGCCCCCCCCCCAACACCACCCAAACAACAACGACAATGCGTTTGCGACGAGGCTCTAGTAAGCCAACGACAATGTCGGGTGCCACGACGAGGAGGAGGCTGTTGAAAGGGCGGCGATCGCAAGACGCGGTGGTGGCAAGAAAGGTGCGCAAGCTGCAAAGAATAATACCCGGTGGCCAAAGGATGCAAGTAGACCGCCTTTTCCTACAAACAGCTGACTACATTTTGCACATGAGGTTGCAAATTCATCTCCTCCAAGCTATTTTTAAACTCTACTCACCACATTCTTGATGAATAATGAAGTAGCATGTTACATATATTTTTTTATATAGCAATAATATATATTTATTTAAATCGACCAAGTAGATCATCAAGCTTTTAGGATTAATTTTCTTGTTCCTAGTCTATGGAATGCATTGAAGCTGTAATGTCAGTGTTACCTATTATATATATTATGGTTTCAATGTATTAGAATATAATCAATTTATATATCATATCATTGTTCAATTGTTCATATAGTTATTATAGTAGTATGTAGCTTAGCTTCTTAGTTCCTCAATGAAACTCATCAATGCATGAAATTAGAAGCCTCTTGCCTTTTTCGCTTCATTCATTCTTAAAACTTGACATCTTATCTGAATTCCTAAGCTAATTTTATCTATAATTATTTAACCTTCTTTGCTATTTCATTGAGAGAGTGTTTAGTTTGACGGAAAACATTTTCGAAAAGAAGTGTTTTCTCATTTGTAGCTTAAGTGTTGCCATTTAATCTTGCCATTTAATTTGAATAATGGCAATTTCTAAAATTAAGCGAGCTTAAATAAGCATCAAATTGGGAACTCTAGCACCTTGTCCGAACTTGAAGCCGCTTCTTTTTTTTTTTCTTCTTTTTCTTTTAGATCTTGTTCTATACATTACTTTTATCTCATAGAATTTGATTTCTACTTTTATCTTACAATATAAAGTCTACATACTTACTACTTCTATAGAGATCATATTCTAATTATTAATTTGATTTTCTAGAAAGTATCTAAAATTACAATTCACAAAAATTTATATAGATACTTTTTTAAACATCTCAGTTCTTTGACACTTCTTCCATTTTGTTGGACTGTTTAGAAATACATTTTACAGTTTTCATTTTGGTAAGTTTAGGCCCCATTGATTTACATGACTAGTTTATGTATTTTAGAAAAAAATTAGCTTAGAAATTGATAAATTGATATAACTGAAAATGGGCTTGTGCAACCCAATAAGGAGGAGGAGAATTCGGTCCACTTACAAGCCCAAAGGAGGTTTCGCACTAGTACTTTGTCTCCTCTTTATCCAATGTGGGACAACTCACATATGAGTATCCTTAGAATTGGAGCACACTAGTAGGTACACAATAATAATCCTCACTGGGAATGAATGTCCAATAAAGACGCCTTATCCAGTTGCTTAACAAATGCCCAATATGAAAGGTTTAACCAACCTGGCTCTGATACCATGATAAATTTGATATAACTGAAAATCGGCTTGGGCAACCTAATAAGGAGGGGAAGAATTTGGTCCACTTACAAGCCCGAAGGAGGTTCTACACTAAAACCAATTGGCAACAGGAGTAACTCATTTAGCTTATAATGCGGTATTTTCTCTCGTCTTTCTCCAATATAGGACAACTCACATGTGCACAACAAACAAGGAGTTAATAGAAATGGACTCCTTATTGGATCCTAGCAGTGGCTTCATACCTCGGTTTGCAAGGAATTTTCCCAGGATCATGCACTTTTATCGCCTTCCCAACTTGAGGTAGGGAGCCACGTATCCTTACATTATTATAAAAAATGAAGATGACATACTCCTTATAGATTAAAACTAGTATTTAGGCCCGGGCGATGCCTCGAGGTTTCTCTGTGCTACAATTTAATATTAGTTAAATAAGTCATCTCATACTCATTTAAAAAAGTCACCTCATTAATTATATGGATTTCAAAAGTTTTCCGTTCATATATAATCATTAATTTGGATTAAATAACCAATAATAGTATAGTGGAGTGATGGTTGGATCTCTTTCTTTCATACTTGAGGTTGTGGGTTCGAATCCTTATATTGACAATGTTTTTTTTTCTACATGAGAAAGACGTGGATAGAATGTTATTGAATGAGGGATGGTGACACGTGGCACATATACGTTCTTAGGAACGCTTTTTAATATATTAGTATAGATAGATGGATTAAAAAAATAAATATACTAATGTTCAAAGTTATATGAAACAAAAGTAGTATTAGTGCAACCCATTTGGTTTCATTATTATATATTGAGTATTGACAAGTATGAAAGTCTAATATATAGATTAAATGAAACGGAGGTAGCATTAGTGCAACCCAAAGGTGTAAGCCTTGGATTTAAAAGAGTGCGTGGGATATCAAAGTTCTCAGATTGATTGGTAAGAACAATACCTTGTGACCTCATGCTAGATTCCGACCAAATGTGGGTCTTGGGGGTGGGGATTCTATTCATTCTTCCTTCTACACCTCCTACCTTTGCAGGGGTCTAGCTTGCAAAGGTGAATTAGATTTACTTATGAGCACTTACAATTTAATTTCTTCTCCTTACCATAATCTGAACGGAATTTTAATTACTTCCATCTTCATATGTCTCATTAATAATTCCGTATCCCTTTACATATTAGTTAAATATTAACGTAAAATTACAAGGATTCACCTAGTTGCTTCCGTTATCAGACAATTATCCTTGTCCAACAAATAGGGTGAATTTTGGTCACCCAAATACGGAGTAACCTATCTGTTATTTGTTGTCATAAAGAATAAAGGGAAGCTTTCAAGATTAACTTTCAAAGTTGCCCTATCTCAAATAATTGCAATTTCATTTGATAGTCGGCACTATTTATTTTGTTGTTGAAAAATATTTAGTAGATATAGACATATCATGGTCCAATACAAAATTTTGGTGCTATACGTAATAACGTAAGCACTTCCTCTAGTGTCACTCAATTAGAGCCAGAGGTGGAAAACTCACAATTTAGATTAGGAAAATTGGCTCTAAATATATAATCTTAATTATTACCGGTATGTGCTAAATAATACGTATTTAGCTACTTGCTTCCTGTAACACCAACTATGGACATATTTGTGCTATATAGTAAGTTGGTGACCTGAGTTAGAATCTCAGGTCATCGGCTTACTATTTAGCACTTATATGTCCATAGTTATATTATGAAGTCAGGCCTATCAATTCATCTCAAATCAAATTATCTAATTTGGAGCATTGTTTGAATTTGTAGGATTCTTTCGTACCATATTAGTATTGCATTGCCAGGTTTAGGCTCAATATACTCCCATCCCTAAATCATTGACAAAGAAGAATATAAGCCCAAATTTGGCAAAATTGTCTGAGGAACTTGAGTAGCTACTAGTAGTTTTATCTACTCAATTAAATCATCATACTACTCCTTCTATCTACAATTATTTACTATATTGTTCTTGGTATAATTAAGTATATAAGAGAAAAGGTATAGTCGGGATAATAATTTTATGGAAAGAAGACAAATATTTAAGAGTTTTAGGTACTGAGATGAGTAGATGACAAATATATTTGTTGATTTTTTCTTGCAAGTCGATCATGGTTACCAAATAAGAAATGTAGTAAGCAAAAAGAAAAATTCATTTACAAAAAGGATTTTTCTAACATACGCCAAGGCATAAGTTAAGAATTCCATGATTTCATTAAAAAGAAATATAATACAACAAGATGTTATCTGGATAATAAATAATGATGATAATCATGTAAGATCTCTTAGTTTGGTTGGATTTTGAAATGAAAACTTTTTGTATAATAATACCTTATATAGATTTTTTTTGTACTCTTAAGTCTTAACCTATGCCTTGTGATTAGAGAGACACCCTTACAAAAAATTATGGCAAGTAAAAAAAACTAACGGAGTATAAATTAACCTTGTGACTATAACGGCTCACAGTTGTTCCCGAAACTTACATTGACTATAACGGTTCACAGTTGTCCCAAAAACTTGGTCATCATACACAGGCACACAGCTAATACATATAACTAACGTCGTTGTTGTTGGAAGCTGTAGTTATTGGTGCTACACTGCTACTGTTACGTAAACGTCAATTATAATATCCTGTGCGGCAACTATCTTTTTGCAACTTTGGAGCATACCTTAGCATGTTTGCGTCATGTTAGATGTTGGGAAGACGCATCAAATCATGGCCTACCGAGATACATACTAGCATCATGCAATATAATTCTAACTTCCTCCGTTATTGAAACATGTACACTTTTAACTGAGTTCATTCACTATACACCCATATATATCATGTGTATGGTACACCCAAAACTAGCTTCTGCTCATTTGGAACTCTTCTTTTTAATTAGTACATTTTGCTTATTATCATCCAAATAAGCAATGGACAAAAAAATAGTCTTTGGGTGTACCTTATGCTCACGGTATGATACACCCGGATTTATGATAAAATTTGTACTTATAGCTTTATTTTGTTCGAAAAAATTAAAATGTAATATACCCTATTTGTTTTATAGTTTCGTTTATTATCTTTATACTCATCAATCATCATATACTTTTCCTTAATTTGTTTACAAGATTTCCTTTGTATTACTTCCTCCGTTTCAAATTACTCGCTACACTTTCTATATAGGGAAGTTTCATATTACTTGCTACACTTCCTTTTTAGGCAATAAACTCTCTCTATCTCTCTCATCTCACATGGGTCTCTTTTCTTTTTACTCTCTACCTCTCTCTTCTCCAAAAATTGCCTAGGAGTTCGTGAATTGAGAAGTGTAGCAAGTAAAATGAAACGGAGGAAGTATATAGTAATAGTATATGTTCGTACTTATTTATTTATTTATTTATTTCACAATTAATTTAACATTTCTTTGGCACAAGAAACAAGAAAAATGTAGTACGAAAGAAATGAACAAAAAGAAAATGTGTAAGAGAGGAAAGAGAGAATATAAATTTGTTGAGAAAGATATAGGAAGTATTAGAATCCTCCTAGAGGTTTATTCATACTTATTTATTTCACAATAAAGTATAAAAGTAACATTTTTTGGCACAACAAACAAGAAAAACGTAAGAAAGAAATAAACAAAAAGAAAATGCATGAGACATAAAAGAGAGAAAATAAATTTAATGAGAAAGATAGGGTAGTATTAAAATCTTCCTACAGTTATTTTTCAAAAATAATTATCAATTAATATAGTGGTTATTATGCACGTGATACCAATCTAATTTTCTTAACAATAGCATGTTAGAGACACATGCAGATGAGATAGGTAGGAGTAACTCGATTATGTTGAGTGCACGTTTGACAGTTCATACGAACTCAAGATGTAGAACTTTGCTTTCCCCTTACCGAGGAGAGGAAGGAACTAAGTGGTGATATATGATGATAAACACAAAAGAATGGACCAGTAGATTTAGTTGTGAATGTGATTCCAGTTCTATGTCATATTATCATGTGAGGCTTGCTACGATATCCAACTCACATGCTATTATTAGTTCATTACTAGTACAACTCAGGTTCCACCTATTCGACATTTAGTGTATGTCCTTTGAAAAAGAATCATGCTGTTTAGTGTTGAGATCTTTTCTTCACTTTTTACCTCATATGTTCGTGTTGTTGGAAAATTTCCACTTTGGTATATACTAATAAGAGATTTCGTTTAAAAAAAAAAACCTAATCTCTCTCATTTTCTCGCCGCTTCCTCTTCTCCTTTTTCTCCCTTTGCATCTGTGAAGGATTATCATGGATGTTGTCATCCATGGTAATGGTAAGCCCATCTTCCCCTCTTGTTTTCAATTTTTATGAGAGTTTCTCGAGACCTGCTATGAGGATTTTTAATTTGTCTCTATTGTGAAGGTCTTCTTCTCCCCTATGAGAGTTGGGAGTATTTTTTGTTTGTATGTATCTCATTGGTTGAAATTCAATACTATAATCATGATTTTGAACAAGGGAAAAACTAGGTCGTTGTTAATTCCCCTAAGATCAAATGAAAGTCCTAACTATCCACCTAAACTAGTCAAGTGGTGAGTAAGGGTCGAACCACAAGGATCGGAGGTCTTCCCAAGGTAGAGTCACTAAAAGTAAGCTAAAACGAAGAAAACGTCAAGTTTTGGTTAAACTAGGTCATTAAAACTATTGGAATCAAATTAGGAAAAGCACTAGGAGTGGGAAAACACCACAATCATGATTCACATCCAAAAACCAAGTAGTGTTATGGGGATTAACATGCAAAGGGAATAAATAATCCTAAACACCTCTAAAATCTTTCTTTAGGGAGTTTAAAGTCCTAATTATAGCAACAAAACCTATATTTCAAGGTGTTATCACCTAACTAGGCTAAGATAGGAATTGAAATAAAATCCAAGCTAATACAAATCAACAAGTGATGCATAACAACCAATCAATCATTTATGAAAGTCAACCACCTAAAATCAAGCTATTCAGGGGCAACAAAAGGATCAAAAGGTGATGGAGCTCACATTTACTAAGTCATCAACAACATTAATGATTGAAAATGCACAAATCCCAAACATAACAAACCCAACATAACTCTACTCATGAAAATATGATGGAAACAATGATTGGGATACTCCTAATCCTAGTTAATGAACTACTCACTACCCATTATACTAGCAAATATCCTAAACATGGAAAAACTAGCAATAAATCACCAATTCAAAAGTAGCAAAAACCAAAAATCAAGACTTTAAAGCAAAAACAAAACAAAAATCTAAAGAACAAACAAGAATAAACTAAGAAAAGATGGAAACTTTAATCTACATTATACTATTAAACATGAAGATTAAGGAGTGAAAACAGCATGAAAATAACAAACTAGAAATGAATAAAAACAATGAGAAAGAAAGAAAGGATTGAGATAATTACTAAGGAAACAAGAACTTCAAAGAAATCTGTCACTTTTCATTGATTTTCAATCTCCAAAATACACCTCTTTGGCCAAGTTTTCTCTATCTTACAATGAGTAACTAATATTAGGGTTCTAAAAATATGGATCCTCTTTAAAATGCGCTAAGGAGGGTATTTATACTCCACCCAATTACAAGGTTTTAAGATAAAACAAGCCGAAAACTACCACAGACTACAGCAGCCTGGACGGGCTCCACATGGCCCTGGCTAGTGGACCAAGGATGCCCGGGCGAGCTAAGTCAAAGCCCAGGCAGGGCAGGGTAGTCGGGCCCTTGCATCTCCATCGGGCGCGCGGGAGCATTGTTTCAACGAAACTGGCAGAAATTTCCAGCAACACATCTCCCGAGCGGGCCGAGGGGGAGACCGAGCCATCAGAAGGGCTCGGACGGGCTGAGCAGGGCCCGGGCGGGCATCTTCCTTGGGCGAGCAACACCATCTGGGGGAGGGAGGCAGGCGCTTGGAGCATTAAGAAGCCCGGGCGGGCGAGGCAAATGCTCGGGCGGGATGGGGAAAAGTCCCAATCACTCAAAATACGTTATAAGTCATGCCGGAGCCCTAGTAAGGTTATCTGTATAAAATTTGACCGGGACCAGAGAAGTCCGAAAACGGCCCCAAAACGACCAAAATTGAAGGCTTTCGGATATTCCCGGTGCCCGGTCACCGGAGGGCATGAGACTCCTGATGGGGATATGGGAGGGTATATGAAAGGACTCCCACGGCTTAGAACGGACAAATGACAACATTACGACCATTTCGAGGCCAATTTGGGGCTTCTGAGGAAAAGCATAATTGGGGATTTTGTAGGCAGTCCGGGGCAATGCAGAGGGTCCCAATCACTCGGAATACATTATAAGTTATGCCCGAGTCCTAGGAAGGTTATTTGCAAAAAAATTGACCCGGCCCGGAGAAGTCCGAAAAAGGCCCCAAAATGGCCAAAATTGAAGACTATAATACACGCTTTCGGATGTTCCGGGTGCCCAGTCACCAGAGGGGATGTGAATCCTCCTGGGGACATGGGAGGGTATATGAAAGGACTCCCACGGCTTAGAACGGACAAATGACAGCATTTACGACCATTTTGGGGACATTCTGGGGTTTCTCTATAAAAGCATTAAATAGGGCTTTTATAGGCAGTTCGGCACAAAGCAAAAGGTCCCAATCACCTGGAATATGTTATAAGTCATGTCGGATCCCTTAAGATGGTTTTATGCAAAAAAATTTACCGGGCCCAGAGAAGTCCGAAAACGTCCCCAAAACGGCCAAAATTGAAGCTTTCGGACGTTCTCGGTGCCCAATCACCGGAGGGAATGGTACTCCTCCTAGGGACATAGGAGAGTATATGAAAGGACTCCCACGACTTAGAACGAACAAATGATAGCATTTACAACCATTTCGTAACATTCCGGAGTTCTCTAGAGAAACATAATTGGGGATTTTGTACGAAGTCCGGGGCAGTGCACATAGTCCCAATCACCCGAAATACGTTATAAGTCGCGGCGGAACCCCTATGAAGGTTTTTTGCAAAAAAATTGACCAGACCCAAAGAAGTCCGAAAATGGCCCCAAAACGGCCAAAATTGAAGGCTATATAATACTCCCTCCGTCCCAGAAAGATCTAAACACTTGTTGGGACACGTAGTTTAAGGTGATAAGTCGTGGTGTGGTTATCAAATGTTATTTTATTTAAAAAGTAGATGTGATAGGAGTTGGTGGGGTATTTTTTATTAGAGGAGAGAGAAAGTTGGGTAACTTTTTATTGACAAAAGGTAGAGTGTGGGACAAAGATGTGTAAAAGAAATAATATATTAATGGTGGGACCATGCTAAGAATAGAAGTGTTCAAACTAATTTGGGACAAACATAAAAGGAAAGTGTTCAGACTATTCTGGGACGGAGGTAGTACACACTTTCAGACGTTCCCGCACCCCGGTCACAGAAAGGCATGGGACTCCTCCTGAGGACATGAGAGGGTATATGAAAGGACTCCCAGAGCTTAGAACGGAAAAATGACAACATTTACGACCAGTTCGGGGACATTCCGGTGTTTTTTGGAAAAGCGTAACTGGGGATTTTGTAGGTAGTCCGGGGCTGTGCAGAGGGTTCCAATCACCCGCAATACTTTATAAGTCGTGGTAGGAACCATATGAAGGTTTTTAAAACAAAATTTGACTCTCCGAAAACGGTCCCAAAACAGCCAAAATTGAAGGCTATAATACACGCTTTCAGACGTACCCGGACCCCGATCATTGGAGGGATGTGGACTCCTCCTGGGAACATGGGAGGGTATATAAAAGGACTCCCACGGCTTAGAACGGACAAATGACAGCATTTACGACCGTTTCGAGGACATTATGGGTTTCTCCGGAAAAGCATAATTGGGGCTTTTGTAGGTAGTCTGGGGCAGTGCAGAGGGCCCCAATCACACGGAATACGTTATAAGTCATGCTACAACCCTAGGAAGGTTATCTGCAAAAAATTAATCAGGCCTGGTGAAGTCTGAAAACGGCCCCACAAGGGCCAAATTTGGAGGCTATAATACACACTTTCGTATGTTCTCAGTGCCCGGCCACTGGAGGGCATGGGACTCCTCTTAGGTACATGGGAGGATATATAAAAGGACTCACACTGCTTAGAAGGACAAATGAAAGCATAAATGGGGGTCTTTTAGGCAATCCGGGGCAAAGCAGAAGGTCTCAATCACCGAATTACGTTATAAGTCGTGACTGAACACCTATGAAGGTTTTTTGCAAAAGAAATTAACCGGGCCCGGAGAAGTTCGAAAACGGCCCCGAAACGGCCAAAATTGAAGGTTATAGTACACGCTTTCAGACATTCCCGGACCCCGGTCACTGGAGGGCATGGACTCCTCCAAGGGACATGGGAGGGTATATGAAAGAACTGACACGGCTTAGAACAGACAAATGACAACATTTAAGACCATTTCGGGGCCAATTTGGGGTTTCTGAGGAAAAGCATAATTGCGGCTTTTGTAGGCAGTTCGGGGCAATGCAGAGGGTCCCAATACCCGAAATACATTATAAGTCATGTCGGAGTCCTAGGAAGGTTATTTGCAAAAGATTTGTCCAGGCTCGGAGAAGTCCGAAAAATGTCCCAAAACGGCCAAAATTGAAGGCTAATACACGAATTCTGATGTTCCCGGTGCCCGATCACCGGAGGGCATGTGAATCCTCATGGGGACATGGGAGGGCATATGGAAGGACTCCCACGGCTTAGAACGGACAAATTATAGCATTTACGACCATTTCAGGGACATTCCAGGGTGTCTCCGGAAAAGCATAAGTCTGGGGGAGTGCAGCGTTCACCTGGAATACGTTATAAGTGGTGGCGAAACCCCTATGAAGTTTTTTTCAAAAAAAATTAATTGGTCCCAGAGAAGTCCGAAAACAGCCCCAAAACGGCCAAAATGAAAGCTATAATATACGCTTCCAGACGTTCTCGGACACCAGTGACTTGAGGGCATGGGACTGTTCGTGAGGGCATGAGAGGGTATTTGAAAGGACTCCCACAGCTTTGCACGGACAAATGACAGCATTTAAAACCATTTCAAGGCCATTCCGGGGATTCTCTAGAAAAGCATAAATGGCGATTTCGTTGGCAGTCCGGGGGCAAAGCAGAAGGTCTCAATCACCCGGAATACGTTATAAGTAATCGTCGAACCCCAATGAAGGTTTTTTGCAAAAAAATTGACCAGGCTCGGCAAAGTCCGAAAATGACCCCAAAACGGCCAAAATTGAAGGCTATACACATTTTAGATGTTCCCGGACCCCGGTCACTGGAGGGCATGGACTTCTCCTAGGGACATGGGAGGGTATATGAACGGACTCCCACGGCTTAGAACGGAAAAAATGACACCATTTACAACCATTTTGGGGCCATTCCGGGGTTTCTACGGAAAAGCATAAATGGGGATTTTGCTGGCAGTCCGGGGCAAAGCAGAGTGTCCCAATCACCCGGAATACGTTATAAGTCGTGGTCGAACCCCTATGAAGGTTATTTTTAAAAAAATTGAACGGGCCCGGAGAAGTTCGAAACGGCCCTAAAACGATCAAAATTGAAGGCTATAATACACGCCTTCGGACGTTCCCGGACCCCGTTCAACGGAGAGCATGGGACACCTCCTGGGGACATGGGAGGGAATATGAAAGGACAACCACGGCGTAGAACGGACAAATGACAGCATTTACGACCATTTCGGGCCATTTCGGGGTCACTCCGAAAAAGAATAATTAGGGATTTTGTAGGCAGTCCGGGGGAGTGCAGAGTGTCCCAATCACCCGGAATACTTTATAAGTCGTGGCAGGACCCATATGAAGGTTTTTAAAACAAAATTTGACTCTCCGAAAACGGCCCCAAAATGGCCAAAAATGAAGGCAATAATACACGCTTTCAGACGTTCCCGGACCCCGGTCACTGGAGGGAATGGGATTCCTCATGGGGGCATGAGAGGGTATATGAAAGGACTCTCACAGCTTAGAACAGACAAATGACAACATTTACTACCATTTCGGGGCCATTCCGGGGTTTCTCCGGAAATGCTTAAATGGGGATTTTATAGGCAGTCCGAGGCAAAGTAGAAGGTCTCAATCACCCGGAATACCATATAAGTCGTGGCCGAACCCCAATGAAGGTTTTTTGCAAAAAAAAATGACGAGGCCCGGAGAAGTCCGAAAACGACCAAAATTGAAGGCTATAATACACGCTTTCAGCCATTCCCGGACCCCGTTCAGTGGAGTACATGGGACGGTATATGAAAGAACTCCCACGGCTTCGAACGGACAATTGATAGCATTTACGACTATTTCGGGGACATTATGAGGTTTCTCCGGAAATGCATAATTGGGCTTTAGTAGGCAGTCCGAGGAAGTGCAGAGGTTCCCAATCACCCGGAATACGTTATAAGTCGTGGCCGAACCCCTATGAAGGTTTTTTGCAAAAAATTATACCGATCCCCGAGAAGTCCGAAAACTGCCCCAAAACAGCTAAAATTGAAGGCTATAATACACGCTTTCAATCGTTCCCGGACCCTGCTCACTGGAAGGCATGGGACTCCTCTTGGGGACTGATAAGTGAGTTTTTTTAGTCAAATTAGCCTCCTATTTCCCATCATTGCTTTTACATATTTCCTTATCTTCATTAACTTAATCGCCATTTTGCTAACAATCTCACTTAATACCTTTTCTAATGACGAGTTTCGGGTTTTAGGCATTTTCCCTCCATTAGGACTCTATTTTGCTCTTTGTTTTGGCTTCCTCTTTCTTGCAGGTATTCTTAGTGTTTCAACTCAAGAGAAAAGATCGTGGAAAGCAGAATTTAAGGAAGAGCCTACACCCCTAGCCCATTGGGAGGACTCATTTGGGTGCCCAAGAGGAGAGCACGCTTATTGTTGTATGGAGCGGACGCTCCATTGTTTCTAGCGCGGGCTCTCCGCTCATTCTATTACCGAGGCAGAAAGTTTAGAAGCTGCAAAAATTGCACAGCGCGGGCGCTCCAGACACTATGGCGCGGGCGCGCCGTGCATTTCCCCTGCACCCAGCGCTGGCTGAAATTTACACTGCGGGGGCTCTCCAGATTGAACAGCGCGGGCGCGCTGTTCTAATTTTCTCGCGATTTCCAGTTTTTCTTGCGGAAATGTAAGGGGTATAAATACTCTATTTGTTGCCGTTTTGAAGGGGCACGAAATACCTAGCCACTTTATTTGAGTCTTAATATTATTTTACTATCTAATCTAGGAAAGATTGAAGCTTTTGCAAGGAATATTTTGGAATTTGAAGTTTGAATATTTGGATTCTCATGAAGATTTGAAATTTCTAGTATAATTCCTTATCTCACTTTTATCTCTTCTCTCTCTTACTTTGCCACTAGTTTTCAATACTTGTTGTTCATGCTTTAATATTAGTTTTGACTTGAAATCGCTAGTATTTACCTCTCATTTATGACATTGAATCATTTATTTTGTGTTGTGGATCCCATGAATAGTGAGTAGTCCCTTTTCAAGGGTATGAGGTGAAACCCTCATTAAAGTTATGAACTTTGCACTCTTTTTGGGGGTCTAACTTGGTTGTTGGATTTAAATGAACTATTGGGGTTCCTATTGGTAGTTTTTGTGGTTGGCCTCATTTGAAACTTAAATGTTAGTCACTTCAATGAAGGATTGAAAGATGAAATTGAAGAGTTGACTCCCCATATGTTCACTTAGCTAGACTTGCATGAAAATAGGGGTTTTTCACTAAGGGGTTTAATTTGTCATCTTGTCATTCATGTTCTTGAGTCGGGGTTTTGGTGCATGAAAATAGACCTTAATTCTCAACTTAAGTAGCCCTTATTAGCTTGAAAGAGTAATTAGGGATTTAAGAGATGACCCCTTTTTATCCATTGCTATTATTATCCCCCTTCTTGTTTGTTGAAGTTCATGATTGATTTGAGTGGTGAATCCCATATCCTAGTCCCTCTAATTTTATCGTAAACCTTTGTTCTTTGCTTGATTTAGTTCTCTTTAGTTAGTTCCTACATAGTATAAAAAAACCCAAATTTCAATCACCATTGTCTTAGCCTAGCTTATTATACATTAGCTTATTGGTGTTTAATCTTGTCTCTCTGTGGATTCGACCCTTGCTTGCCCTTTCTATTTAGTTAGAGAGACCGAGTTAGGTTTATCTTTGTTAGGCTCGACGACGGCCTATCAAATTTTGGCGCCGTTGCCGGGGAGGCATAGCATTACATTGAAAAAGCTATTGTAGATGAGACTAAGTCTTTATTTGCATGTAAATATCGTGTTTTCATGGTTTTGAGTGTCTTACTTGTTAATGCTAACAATCTACTTAGTTTTTATTGATTGTGCATGACAAGGAAGAGCAAACAATCACCACTTATACCCTATAATTCGGAACTGGACAAAACTCTAAGAAGTGCGAGAAGGCTACTTCAAGATCAATCCGAGTTTGCTATTCAATTTTCGGATTCCGAATCGGAAGAGTTAGTTGAGTCCGATATGGCGGAAGAGGATCCACCTCAAAGACTACTCCTTGACTATGGGCATCCCGAAGCCTTTAAGCTTTGAAGTGGTATTGCACTCCCTACCACTACCGCCAATAATTTTGAGTTTTCACCGCAACTTATACGGATGATAAAAGCCGATCAATTTGGTGGAGATTCCAAGGAGTGTCCCTTTGCTCACTTGGATAGCTTTTTGGAGTTGTGTGCTACGGTGAAACATAACAATGTTACCTCGGAGTACATAAGAATGCATATGTTTGGTTTTTTTCTTCGGGACAAGGCAAAACATTGGTTGAGATCGCTTCCCGAGGGTTCTCTTACAACTTGGGCGCAAGTTACAACGGAATTCTTGGATAAATATTGCCCACCCGAGAAAACCGCGGAAATGAGGAGAAAAATTTCTAACTTCTCTCAAGACGAAGATGAAACTTTGAGTGAGGCTTGGGAGCGGTTCAAGCAATGTATTCGAGAATGTTCTCATCATGGTTTCAACCAATGGCTTCTCATGCAAAACTTCTATGATGGTCTCACACCTACATCTAAAGCCAACTTGGATTCTGGATCCGGGGGTCAAATCAAGAAGCTTCCGGTGGACCAAGTCCAAACTATGATTGAAGAGGTTGTGAAAAACTATGCATGGGGTGGAGAAAGAAGGCAAAATCAATCAAGGAGAGTGATTAAGCATGAGTTGGAAAGCATTGACCTTCTAGCATCTAAGGTAGATTTGTTGACCCGAAAACTAGAGAAAGCTAGCTTTGCATCATCTAGTTCAACTCCTACACTAGTTCTATCATGTGAGACTTGTGGTGGGGTTGACCACAACTCTTCATATTGTGTTTCCACCATGGAACAAGCGGATATGGTTGGCCAAAGAAATGACCCTTATTCTCAAACCTTCAATCCGGGTTGGCGAAATCACCCCAACTTTGGGTGGAAACAAAACCAAAACAATCAAACCACTCCTCAAAACTCCTACCAACCTCCTCAAAACGCTTACCAACCCACTCCACAATCCCAACAAGCTTCATACAAGCCTCCGGGTTTCCATCAAATCCAACAACAAAGGCATTCATTCAACCAACCTTCGAATCCCAAATCCAACCTTGAGTCAATATTGGAAACTTTCATGATTCAACAAACCAAGGCCAATGTGGAGAACGATCGAAGGCACAATGAGCTCTCCTCCTCAATTCAACAAGTCCAAGCCCACAATAAGATGATTGAAACTCAATTATCTCAACTAGCACAACAAGTGGGTAGTTCTCCATCAAACTCCAAAACTTCATTACCGGGCCAACCCGAGGTAAATCCCAAGGCCTTTATAGGGGCCATAACTTTGAGATCGGGAAAGGAATATGAGGGGCCGGAGATAAGAGAGGAAGGTCATACAAAGAGAGATGAGGAAGTTGAGAAAAATGAAATGAATATTGAGTTTGAGAGTGAGGTAGTTGAAGGAGAGCAACACCAAAGTGAGGAGAGATTGAGTGGGAAAGAACTTGAGAAAGAAATTGAAAAAGATGGAGAAGTCCATGAGAAAGCACCAATGAGACCTTACAAACCTCCCATCCCCTTTCCACACCGGGTAGTTGAAAAGAAGTTGAATGCAAAATTTTCCAAGTTCTTGGAAGTCATGAAGGGCCTTCAAGTGAACATTCCTTTTCTTCATGCTATGTCACAAATGCCGGCATATGCCAAGTTCTTGAAGGAACTTCTCTCTAACAAAGCAAGGCTTGAAGAAAGTGCAACGATTTCTTTACTTATGGAGGTGAGTGCTATTCTTCAAAACAAACCCCCCAAGAAACAAGGAGATCCGGGTAGCTTCTTCATTCCGGTGAAGATTGGTGATCTAGATGCTAAGAATGCCCTATGTGATCTTGGAGCAAGTGTTAGCCTTATGCCTCTTTCCTTAGCAAAAAGGTTGAAGATTGGTGAGGTAAAGCCCACAAGGATGTCCATTCAATTAGCGGATCGTTTGGTTAGAATTCCCTTGGGTGTGTTGGAGGATGTTCCGGTTCAAGTGGGAAGAGTGTTTGTTCCTTGTGATTTCGTGATTATGGAAATGGAGGAGGATCATGTCATGCCCCTTATTCTTGGGAGGCCATTCTTGAACACGGCCGGAGTTGTCATAGATGTAAGAAATGGAAGACTAACCTTGAATGTGGGAGATGAGAAGATTGAGTTCACCTTTCCTCAAGTGATGAATGCACCGATGCTTGGTGAGATTTATAGAATTGATATTCTTGAGGGAGACTTGGATGAATTCAAGCCTATGGTGGAATTGAAAGATCCTTTGCAAAAAGTGTTGATGGGAGAAGTGGTTGAACAAGATGAAGAGGCCCTTGCTTATGAACAAAGTTTGAATGAAGCATCAATCTACCAACCAAAGGGAGGCAAGTTTGAGGTACTTGAGGTGACATCAAAAGAGGAGAGACCAACGCCTCCTCCTAAAGTTGAACTAAAACCCATCCCTAACTCTCTTAAATATGATTTTCTAGATAAAGATGAAACTTACCCCGTGATAGTCAACTCTAAACTTGATGACACTTCTCTTGCTAAATTACTTGAAGTTTTGAGAAAATTTCGGAGTGTCATTGGGTATACAATTGACGACATCATGGGAGTAAGTCCCTCCTTATGCATGCATAGGATCTTGCTTGATGATGATCATGCTTCCTCAATGAAGCCCCAAAGGCGGCTAAACCCCAATATAAAGGAAGTTGTGAAAAAGGAAGTGCTAAAACTTCTTGAAGCGGGCATTATCTACCCTATCTCCGATAGTAGGTGGGTAAGTCCGGTTCAAGTCGTCCCAAAAAAGGGTGGCATGGCTGTCATTAAGAACGAAAGGGTGAAACCATTTCTATAAGGTCGGTCACCGGGTGGAGAATGTGCATTGATTATAGGAAGTTGAACAAAGCCACCCGGAAAGACCATTTCCCTCTCCCCTTCATCGACCAAATGTTAGAAAGGTTAGCCACTCATAGCCATTTTTTCTTTTTGGATGGATACTCGGGATTCTTTCAAATCCCGATTTTACCCGAGGATCAAGAAAAGACAACCTTTACATGCCCTTTTGGTACCTTTGCTTATCGAAGGATGCCGTTTGGGCTTTGTAATGCTCCCTCCACTTTTCAAAGATGCATGACTTCTATTTTCTTCGATATGCTTGAATCTTCTATTGAAGTTTATATGGATGACTTTTCCGTGTGTGGTTCATCTTTTGACACTTGTCTTTCGGATCTTGTCAATGTGTTAAAAAGGTGTCAAGAAGTGAACCTAGTTCTAAATTGGGAAAAATGTCATTTCATGGTTGAAGAAGGGATAGTCCTTGGGCATGTGATCTCTAATAGGGGCATCGAAGTAGATCATGCCAAAATTGAGGTGATTGAGCGCCTCCCACCCCCGACTAATGTGAAAGGGGTGAGGAGCTTTCTTGGACACGCGGGTTTCTACCGCCGGTTCATAAAGGATTTTTCAAAAATCGCAAAGCCGCTCACTCAATTGTTGGTAAAGGATGCCCCTTTTGTGTTTACTAATGATTGCTTGTTAGCCTTTGATAGATTGAAAGAAGCTTTGATTTCGGCTCCCATTATTCAACCCCCAAGTTGGGAGTCTCATTTTGAGTTGATGTGCGATGCTTCGGATTTCGCTGTTGGAGCCGTGCTTAGGCAAAGGAGAGATGGGAAGCTTCATGCTATCTGCTACACAAGCAAAACATTGGATGATGCTCAAAAGAATTATGCTACTATGGAGAAGGAACTTTTGGCTATTGTTCATGCTATGGAGAAGTTTCGCTCCTATTTAGTCGGCTCAAAGGTCATCATCTTTACCGACCACTCCGCTTTGAAGTACCTTCTAGCTAAAAAGGATGCAAAACCCCGGTTGATAAGATGGATATTGCTCCTACAAGAGTTTGACATAGAGATAAGGGACAAGAAGGGGGCGGAGAATGTAGTAGCCGATCATCTCTCACGACTCTCCCTTCATGAGGACAAAGATGAGTCGTTGCCTATAGATGACTCATTCCCGGATGACAAACTCTTCGCTATCCTTGCAACACCGGCTCCATGGTATGCGGATATAGCCAACTTTCTCTCATGTGAAATTCTACCTCCCCAACTTTCTAGTCAACAAAAGAAGAAATTTTTCCATGCTCGCCACTATGTTTGGGATGATCCACTACTATTCAAAAGAGGACCCGATGGGATATTTAGGAGGTGTGTCCCCGACAATGAGATTGAGAATGTTATCACCATGTGTCACTTCTCACCTTGTGGGGGACATATGAGTGCTAACAAGACGGTGGCCAAGATTCTCCAATGTAGTTTCTTTTGGCCTTCCATGTTTAAGGATGTGTGGGGAGTAATCAAGGCTTGTGATCGTTGTCAACGAGTAGGGAATATCTCAAGGAGGCACGAGATGCCTTTGAACAACATATTAGAGCTTGAAATCTTTGATGTTTGGGGTATTGACTTCATGGGCCCCTTCCCCTCTTCATGTGGAAACAATTACATCTTGGTTGCCGTTGATTACGTGTCAAAATGGGTGGAAGCACTTGCATCGCCCACAAATGACTCCAAGGTAGTAATCAAGTTGTTCAAGAAGGTCATCTTCCCTCGTTTTGGTGTGCCCCGAGCCGTGATTAGTGATGGGGGCTCTCACTTTGCAAAAAAATCTTTCCAAGCTCTTCTTGCAAAGTATGGTGTAAGGCACAAGATTGCACTAGCCTACCACCCCCAAACAAGTGGGCAAGTTGAAATATCTAATAGGGAGGGGAAGATGATTCTTGAGAAAACGGTAGATAGGTCCCGGAAAGATTGGTCTCTCAAGTTGGACGATGCCCTTTGGGCCTATCGGACCGCTTTCAAGACCCCCATAGGCACCACGCCTTACAAGCTTGTTTATGGTAAGTCATGTCATTTACCGGTGGAACTTGAACACCGAGCACATTGGGCTATTAAAGTATTGAACTTTGACTTACAAGCTTCCGGGGAAAAGAGGCTTCTCGACATCAATGCTCTAGATGAATTGAGAAGAGATGCATATGAGAATGCAAAGATCTACAAGGAGAGGACAAAAGCTTGGCACGATCGTCATATTATCAAGAGGGAATTCAAGGTTGGGGATAAGGTTTTGCTCTACAATTCCCGGTTGAAGTTGTTTCCGGGTAAGCTCAAGTCAAGATGGAGCGGACCTTTTGTAGTGAAACAAGTTGATAAGTGCATATTCTAACATAATTTAGTTGCATATTAGGGTGAATTTTCATGTAGTATTAGAGCATTACATTGCATTTATGCATATTTAGGTCACTTTTTATAAGCGACGATGCTTTCACGGGTTGTTTGCTCTTTTGATGTAATCTCAGGTACTTTGGACTCCTATTTGAGGATATGATGATTAAGGCACTTGTATGACCTTTAAAACGATACACCATGTGCCCATGATCTATATGCATGTTTTCACCAGTTTTAAGTGGATAATGAGACGATAGTCAAGTTTAAAGAAAAATACTTCATTCGAGTTGACTTGGTATATGTTTGAGTGGAAATTTCATAACCTATAAACACGTGAGAGAAAGTGTGCTCGACTAAAGTGAGGTTTATCGAGTTTAATTGAGTCTAGCTTGGGGGAAGGTTTGTGGTTTGCCATGGTGAGTCAAGTTACGATTACATGAATTTATATGAGGTGTGATATGTGGTCTATATTAGTCTAATCTTATAGTTATAATATCTTTGATATGCCCGAATTTCATGTCTTGGAGATTGAATGGTTGAACATATAAATCCTGTACAAAAGTTCATCTTACTCTTCCCTTGTGAATTAGTATGGTTTGCTTGAGGACAAGCAAATGTTTTGCTTGGGGGAGTTTGATAAGTGCATGTTCTAACATAATTTAGTTGCATATTAGGGTGAATTTTCATGTGGTATTAGAGCATTACATTGCATTTATGCATATTTAGGTCACTTTTTATAAGCGACGATGCTTTCACGGGTTGTTTGCTCTTTTGATGTAATCTCAGGTACTTTGGACTCCTATTTGAGGATTTGATGATTAAGGCACTTGTATGACCTTTAAAACGATACACCATGTGCCCAAAACGGATTGGAATTGAAGAAGATACAAAGGACTTTGTGTACTTGTGCAAAATATGACACCTCTGCACCATTTTACTCATAACTTTTGACACGAAATTGATAATAAGGTGATTCCAACTGGGTTGGAAACTATACTTGAAGATCTTTCCAACGATATATTACATGCACCAAACAAAGCTCTAGATCAAAAGTTATAGCTGTTCGAAGTTGAGCTGAAGAATCTGACGATTACAGGACAACACGCCCGTGTCACTTATGACACGTCCGTGTCACTCTGATTTCTTCGAGGCAGTAGCTTTTCTATCGTAGGATATTTATGTAGTAGCAGGTCAACACGTCCGTGTCATTATTGACACGTCCGTGTTGGTCTGCTCCGTAGCGCGTTCTATTTTGTCGGTTTTATTATTTTAGGAAGCTATAAATACTATTCTATTTGTTTAATGACGGGACATAGTTGATTGTAGACACTTTTTAGGGTTTCTAGAGAGAAGTTAGAGAGAGAAACTTGTAGATCTTTATTGTTCTTCAAGACTCTACCTTTCTTCCATCAATTCAAGTATTTATTTTCTCCTTCTTTTCCTTTGTTTATTATTATGAATTTTAATTATTCTTCTCTAGTTTCTTTACTTATTTCAATTATGCTTGAGTAATTCTTTTATCTATGGTTAAGTTGAAGCCTAGTATGAATTAATTCATGATTATTTCTTCAAATTCCCAAATTAATTGTTGAATTGTTCTTGCTTAATTGATTGTGCATATTTCAATACTAGATTAGGGATAACTAGTATTGTTATGATTCCATTGTCTTGATCACAACGGGAGTTGGGTTTTGACGGATTTGAGTATTTCAATTAAGGACATGAAGTTCTCCACGGGAGTAGGTAGAATGGATTGTTAGGAAGTTATAGTGCTGCGTTTAATGTCTTTAATTTGCATGATTCCACGGGAGTAGGCTTGAGTGCATATTAGAGAAGCCATAGATACTCGGGAGAGGTTTGTGGTATTTTATAGGGTGTACTTTTCCTTGTGAGCATTTAATTGACTAGTTTGGGGTAGGAATTATTATTGTATTAATTCATGCTAGTGGGGATACTTAACTATAGAGTCATTTATTTATAGATTGATTAGTATAGTTGATTCGAAGACCATTATTCTTGATATTAATTTCCTTTAGTCTTACCATTATTTAAGGGTTAATCATAGAACAACTTTCTCTCTGTGGGATCGAACTCTGACTTACCCTACTACATAGTTAGGAGGATTAGTTAGGTTATTTATTTTTGTTAGGTGCGCGACACGCCTATCACAAGTCTTCCCCTATGGAGTGGTTGAAATTGGAGGGGGAGACACAACACCATTTAAGGTAAATGGTCAATGTTTGAAGACCTACTATGAAGGTGCCCCTATGGAGGAGACTCATGCCGTCTATCTTGACGAATTCGACTCCATCACTATCCATGAGTGACGACTTGGTAACACGGTCGAGCCACGACCCTAAAAAGAGGCGCTTATCGGGAGGCAACCTGACTTTCTTTTCACTCTTTGCTATACTTTCTTTTTATTATTATTATTTTTTATTTGTGTGATCTTGGATCTTAATTAGTAAGACCATGTTTTATTAATTTATTTTTTTTGTTTTTGTTTTTTGTTATAGCAAAAATTTAAAGATGGGAAGAGATGGCGACAAAAGGAGAGAGAAACGGGCGCGCCGTATGACCCGAAGCGGGCGCTCCCCCTAATCCGGGTTTCAACTGAGCCTAGTCGTGAGCACAAAGCGCGAGCGCGCCGTGTGTTTAAGCGCGGGCGCTCCGGCCCTTTTTCGTCTGGCAGAAGGCTCAAATATCCCTAAAATGTTCACAGCGCGGGCGCGCATTGGACACCGGCGCGGGCGCGACATGAAAACAGTGAGCAAGAAGTCACTACGCGGGCGCGTCGTTACTTCTAGCTCGGCCGCGCTGCACAACACTAGAGGAGCTGAGAAATAGAGCAGCACGGGCGCTCTGTTCTTTTCTTTCGGGCGGACTGTTTGGACACCCTCAAAAATTGTACAGCGAGGGCGCGCTAGGGACACCAACGCGGGTGCGCTCTGTAAACCCCCTGACCTCTGAGCTTTATCTCGAAAAAAAAAAACAAAAAAAAAAACTCGAAAAAAAAAGCTGACCAGTTTTTTTTTCTCCCTCTCCCCTCTCTCACACTCTCTCTCTCTTCACTCACACTTCTTCCTTACTATTTCTTTCCTCTCACCATTTTTCTCTCTCACCATTCTCACTCTTCTCCCTCACCTCCACCCTACCCAACATCAAATCTCCTCAAATTTCAACACTCACCCTCCTTTTCATCATCTTTCACCACTTTCACTACACAAAACCCCCCACAAAAACAAGATTCACCATTGTTGTTGAGTTAGGGTTTATTTGAAAATTCGAAAAAAAAAAAGAAAAAAATTCGGGAAAATCAAAGGAAAAACAAGCAACCAAAGGCAAGAGATTCAAGCATACTTGGTGATATTTTTGAGTATTTTCATACTCTAAGGGGTAACCTCTATTCACTCTCCTTTATTTTCTTTCCTCTTTAGATAATTGTCAATAAATTGAACAATGTATGGTGAATTTGTGGTTGTTCTGTGAAATGGTGAAGATTTTATGAACTTTTGATGAATTGTTGTGATGTGTTTTGAAATTTAAGTTGATAGTTTAGAGTTGGAGCTTATGTGATTTTGTTGATAAGTGGCATTGGTGTAAAAATTTGGTAGATTTTGCTAGGACTACTTGTGGTGGTTTATGTGTTGCTTTGAGCATTTAGGGTGGTTAGATTGTTGTGATTGAGTGTTTTTGTTGGGGGTTACATTTCCTTGAAGTAAATTTGGTGTGAAAATGGGTAGGGAATCCAAAAAACAAAAGGTCAAAGCCTCCACATCCACACCCGCACCACCACCACCCTCCGTCAATGTGCCACCCCTTAAACTACCCAATCCCTCTCATAAAGAGCGATATGCGGCCCTAAGTGAGAGAAAAATACGCCCTACAAAATTCTACCACCCCGAGACTTGCCAAGCTTTGGGTATTGACGAGGATATCAAGGGTCTTGCTACCCAATTTGGGTGGGCTGAATTTATTCAACAACACCCACTCACCTATGAGCGCCTCACCCTAGAATTCTTGTCAACCCTCGAGAAGAAGAAAATCTCCAAGGAGGGTGAATTTGAAGAGTTTAGGCTTACTTTCCGCCTCTTTAACAAAGAGCATTCCCTCAAACTCTCTCAACTCAACCGGCTTTTTGGTTGGGACCCCTTACATCCAATCTTATGGCCCCAACACCATCCCCACCCCACCTACAATATAAATCAATGGTGGATGGATATCGCCCAATACCAACCCTTTAACCAGCGTAGCTCCCATGCCTCTCACATCATTAGGCCCATTCTACGGTACTTTCACCGAATGTTAGGCTATGCGTTGTTTTCTAGGCAAGACCTAGGCAAGCTAAACACGGAAGACCTTAAAACTTTGTACTTTCTTGCCGAGTCGGGAGCGGGAGCTAATGCGGGTAAGATCAATTGTGGGTTTTTGTTCATTAGGCGCTGCCTTGAGATACGGGAGGACCCGACCATGACTGGGGATATCCAACTAGGTGGCATGATTACTATACTTGCCTATGCACTTGAGTTAGGCCACCTTGTTGATGCTTATGAACCCATCCACCTCAACCCATTTCTTGACCTAGAGGCAATCCGATCCCGACAATGGATCAAATTCACGAGAGTCGCGGGTCGATTTAGTTGGAGGGTGAGAAACACACTATTGCTATCTCCCTAATGAGGAATTGACTAGGATGGACAATCCCGGGAACCCTTGGGTTTTCCCTCCCAAGCCCCTCTTAGCGGATGACCAATTTATCGACCAAGCACCACAAGCCGTCCCTCCTCCTCCCCCGCGTACCCGACTTACCCCTTCCACTACTACTCGGGGTGAAAGTAGTTCTTCCCATCCTTCTTCACCCTTTGATTTTCAATCTATACAAGACTCCCTAGCTTTGATAGCTATCAACCAACAAGAGATGGTTCGGAGTCATCGAGAAGAGATGGAAAATTATGGGTTCTACCAAAGGTGTGTCTATGATTGGCACATTTCGCAAAATCACTTTGAACCCCACCTAAACTACCCCTACCACCCTCCTCAACAAGGCCCCGTCCCCGGATGGCACAATGAGCAACCCACCTTCCCTTATTGGCCTCCTTGCCCCGAAGGCTATGATTATCGGTACCCCGGCGGTACCGACCCCCGCTATGATCCTAACATCCCGCCCACCACCGGTCTTCCCCCTTTCTCGGATGGCTATTATGCCTCCACGGGCACGGTTGACACCACTTGGGGTTCGGCTCCCCCTCCCCCTTATGGCAACTACGGCTCCTATCCTCATCATGGGGATGGGTCCGATGGTTGCTAATTTTTCCCATGTGCACATCCGCCTACTCCCTTCCCTTATGTTTTTGCACTGAGGACATTGCTTCACTTAGCTTGGGGGGGATGATCTTAACGTACTTTGTTTGTATAGGGCGGATGTTTATCTTGAGAGGGGGATTGTTAGGAGTCTATGGGTTTTGATGGTAGAGCTTTAGGGTTGGTGATGCTATGTGGTTTGTTGGATGCCTTGGTGAATCCTTTGGGGTTTGTTGATATCATCACTCATGTCCTTTATGCATGCTCTATGAACAAAAATCGTGATTGTGGTTGATTTTGGCTTTACGGATTCATGAATTGAATTGTTGCTTTAAATAACACATGTCTACATTAGGATTTTAGTTGTAATTACCACGTTATGACTTGTGTATGCTAAAGCACCACTTTTTAAAGTAAATTGACTTTGGTCCACTTATTTTGATGGTATTGGATGTGAATGATGTTCTTGTGATAATTTGATGGTGAGAGATGATAATTTGTTGGACAACTTGCTCCCCTTGTGAAAAATCCAAATCCTTAAGTATCCAAATCCTTGAAAATCCAAACAAGAAGGGTAGAGATCCTTCATTTGAGGCTTCAAATTACTCAAACAAGCTAGTAGAACCTTTGTGCACTACTTTTATGAGCAAGTTGGGAGGCTTTAACATGTTTTAAACTTTGTTGCAAAACTCCCTATTTTGAGCAACTCTTCTACCGAAAAAAAAAACATAAAACAAAATAAAGAATTTTTCTCTTAGAAAGCCTAATAGTACTTTTGCGCTCCCAATAGAAAGTCCTTAGATCGTTTTGTTCACCTTTTAATTTCTCCTTACTCGCACATTTTTATCTTACCAAGTTAAGCATTCTTGTTAACAATCTTCTATGATCTCTCTAAAAAAAAAAAAAAAAAAAAAAAAAAAGAAAAAAAAAGAAAAGGGGCTAGTAGCCCCCCCAAAAAAAAAGAGAAAAAAAATTGAGATATGCAAATGAGGGTGGTTAGTAACCGAGAGTCCTAGAGCATTCCTATGCCTAAGTGGAGGCTTGAAAATAGAAGTAGAGCTCCCTAGTGGCGATTTGGATCGCCGCGGCTTAGGTATGAATGTATCAACTCTTAATGCGTCTCCAACTGTGTGCTTGGTACCGTGCCTCAGAAACATGACTATCTCGTCGGTGGTTGGACCGCACGAAGAGGGCAAGGCCTTAACTCGCTATCTCGTGTTCCGTTCTAGTATAAAATCATATATATATTTAAATCAATAAAAGTTTGTTCTCAATGAAAATGCTTAGCTTGGGGGAATCACTTTGTGTGTGATAGGGTAGTAAGGTGTTCGGATGATCATTTTCATTCTATTAGGAGGGCCTTTGAATTGCGTGGATCTTAGAGAAGCTCTTTAATGCTTTTAGAAGGGTTCGAACGTTTGTTGACGCCGCACCTTAGTTTAGAACATGTTATAGCCCCCTTCCTTGCTCATGAAAATCGGCTTGCTATATTGGGTTCGAAAGCTTGTTTCGAAGTTTGATTTGTTGGTTGTCTACACTCTTCCTCGGATCCTCGATCTCGTGGTTCATAGTTTAATATGATGTGATTGCCTCCTTGCTTGAGGACAAGCAAGCTAAGTGATTAGCTCGGGGGAATTTGATAAGTGAGTTTTTTTACTCACATTAGCCTCCTATTTCCCATCATTTCTTGTACATATTTCCTTATCTTCATTAACTAAACCGCCATTTTGCTAACAATCTCACTTAGTACCTTTTCTAATGACGAGTTTCGAGTTTTAGGCATTTTCCCTCCATTAGGACTCTATTTTGCTCTTTGTTTTGGCTTCCTCTTTCTTGCAGGTATTCTTAGTGTTTCAACTCAAGAGAAAAGATCGTGGAAAGCAGAATTTAAGGAAGAGCCTACACCCCTAGCCCATTGGGAGGACTTATTTGGGTGCCCAAGAGGAGAGCACGCTTATTGTTGTATGGAGCGGGCGCTCCATTGTTTCTAGCGCGGGCTCTCCGCTCATTCTATTACCGAGGCAGAAAGTTTAGAAGCTGCAAAAATTGCACAGCGCGGGCGCTCCAGACACTATGGCGCGGGCGCGCCGTGCATTTCCCCTGCACCCAGCGCTGGTTGAAATTTACACTGCGCGGGTCTCCAGATTGAACAGCGCGGGCGCGCTGTTCTAATTTTCTCGCGATTTCCAGTTTTTCTTGCGGAAATGTAAGGGGTATAAATACTCTATTTGTTGCCGTTTTGAAGGGGCACGAAATACCTAGCCACTTTATTTGAGTCTTAATATTATTTTACTCTCTAATCTAGGAAAGATTGAAGCTTTTGCAAGGAATATTTTGGAATTTGAAGTTTGAATATTTGGATTCTCATGAAGATTTGAAATTTCTAGTATAATTCCTTATCTCACTTTTATCTCTTCTCTCTCTTACTTTGCCACTAGTTTTCAATACTTGTTGTTCATGCTTTGATATTAGTTTTGACTTGAAATCTCTAGTATTTACCTCTCATTTATGACATTGAATCATTTATTTTGTGTTGTGGATCCCATGAATAGTGAGTAGTCCCTTTTCAAGGGTATGAGGTGAAACCCTCATTAAAGTTATGAACTTTGCACTCTTTTTGGGGGTCTAACTTGGTTGTTGGATTTAAATGAACTATTGGGGTTCCTATTGGTAGTTTTTGTGGTTGGCCTCATTTGAAACTTAAATGTTAGTCACTTCAATGAAGGATTGAAAGATGAAATTGAAGAGTTGACTCCCCATATGTTCACTTAGCTAGACTTGCATGAAAATAAGGGTTTTTAACTAAGGGGTTTAATTTGTCATCTTGTCATTCATGTTCTTGAGTCGGGGTTTTGGTGCATGAAAATAGACCTTAATTCTCAACTTAAGTAGCCCTTTTTAGCTCGAAAGAGTAATTAGCGATTTAAGAGATGACCCCTTTTTATCCATTGCTATTGTTATCCCCCTTCTTGTTTGTTGAAGTTCATGATTGATTTGAGTGGTGAATCCCATATCCTAGTCCCTCTAATTTTATCGTAAACCTTTGTTCTTTGCTTGATTTAGTTCTCTTGAGTTAGTTCCTACATAGTATAAAAAAGCCCAAATTTCAATCACCATTGTCTTAGCCTAGCTTATTATACATTAGCTTATTGGTGTTTAATCTTGTCTCTCTGTGGATTCGACCCTTGCTTGCCCTTTCTATTTAGTTAGAGTGACCGAGTTAGGTTTATCTTTGTTAGGCTCGACGACGGCCTATCAGGGACATGGAAGGGTATATGAAAGGACTCCCATGACTTAAAACGGATTAGTGACAGCATTTACGACCATTTCAGGGCCAATCCTGGGTTTCTCCGAAAAAGCATAATTGGGGATTTTGTAGGCAGTCCGGGGAAAACGAGAGGGTCCCAATCACCCGGAATACATTATAAGTCGTGGCGGAACCCCTATGAAGGTTTTTTGCAAAAAATTTGACCGGACCTAGAGAAGTTCGAAAGCGACCCCAAAATCGTAAAAAAATGAAGGCTATAATACACGCTTTTAGCCGTTCCAGGACCCCTGTCACTGGAGGACATGGGAGGTATATGAAAGGACTCCCAAGGCTTTGAATGGACAAATGACGATAGCATTTACGACTATTTCGGGGACATTCCCGGGTTTCTCTAGAAAAGCTTAATTGGGGATTTTGTAGCCAGTCTGGGCAGTGCAGAGGGTCCCAATCACCCGGAATACGTTATAAGTCGTGGCGGAACCCATATGAAGATTTTTTGCAAAGAATTTCACCGGGCCTGGAGAAGTCTGAAAACAACCCCAAAACGGCTTAAATTGAAGGTTATAATATACGCTTTTAGAAGTTCGGTCACTGTAGGGCATGGGAATCCTCCTGGGGACATGAGACGTGGGAGGGTATATGAAAGGACTCCCACAACTTTGCACGGACAAATGACTGCATTTAAAACCATTTCAAGGCCATTCCGGGGATTCTCTAAAAAAGCATAAATGGGGGTTTTGTAAGCAGTCTTGGGCAAAGCAGAATGTCCCAATCACCCGGAATACGTTATAAGTCGTGGTCGAACCCGTGTGAAGGTTCTTTGCAAATAATTTGACCAGGCCCGGAGAAGTCCGAAAACGGTCCCAAAACGGCCAAAATTGAAGGCTAATACACTGTTTTCGGATGTTCCTGGTGCCCGATCACCAGAGGGCATGTGAATCCTCCTAGGGACATGGGAGGGTATACGAAAGGACTCCCACGGCTAAGAACAGACAAATTATAGCATTTACGACCATTTAAGGGACATTCCGGGGTTTCTCCATAAAAGCATAAGTCTGGGGAAGTGCAGCGTTCACCCGGAATACGTTATAAGTGGTGGCGAAACCCCTACGAAGTTTTTTTGAAAGAAAATTAAGCGGGCCCAGAGAAGTCCGAAAACGGGCCCGGAACGGCCAAAATGAAAGCTACTTCCTCCGTTCCAAATTAAATGCAACAATTTGGATGACACATTCTCCTAGGCAAAATTTCTTAAGGTGAGATTAAGATAAAGTAAGGGCATGTGACTAATTTAGTATGGAGAGAGAAAGTGGGACCACAACAATTAGTGTAGTTAAATAAGGCTTAATTAGTTTTAGTAAGGGTATATTCGTAATTTCCCACTCATAAACTTTACCAATAATAGAAAGAAGTAAAATGTTGCATTTAATTTGAAATTGCCGTTTATGGAAACTGTTGCAATTAATTTGGAACGGAGGAAGTATAATATACGCTTTCAGACTTTCTCGGACACCAGTCACTTGAGGGCATGGGACTGTTCGTGGGGGCATGAAAGGGTATTTGAAAGGACTCCCACAGCTTTGCATGGACAAATGACAGCATTTAAAACCATTTCAAGGCCATTCCGGGGATTCTCTAGAATAGCATAAATGGGGATTTCGTTGGCAGTCCAGGGGCAAAGCAGAAGGTCTCAATCACCCGGAATATGTTAAAAGTCGTAGTCGAACCCAAATGAATGTTTTTTGCAAAAAATTTGACCAGGCTCGGCAAAGTCGAAAATGACCCCAAAACGGCCAAAATTGAAGGCTATAATACACATTTTAGATGTTCTCGGACCCCGGTCACTCGAGGGCATGGACTTATCCTAGGGACATGAGAAGGGTATATGAAAGGACTCCCACGACTTAGAACGTACAAATGACACCATTTACAACCATTTTGGGGCCATTCCGGGGTTTCTACGGAAAAGCATAAATGGGGATTTTGCAGGCAGTCCGGGGCAAAGCAGAGTGTCCCAATCACCCGGAATACGTTATAAGTCGTGGCCGAACCCCTATGAAGGTTATTTTAAAAAAATTGAATGGGCCCGGAGTAGTTCGAAACGGCCCTAAAACGATCAAAATTGAAGGCTATAATACATGCTTTCGGACGTTCCCGGACCCCGTTCAATGGAGGGCATGGGACACCTCCTGGGGACATGGGAGGGAATATGAAAGGACAAGCACGGCATAAAACGGACAAATGACAGCATTTACGACCATTTCGGGGCCATTTCGGGGTTTCTCCGAAAAAGAATAATTAGGGATTTTGTAGGCTGTCCGGGGGAGTGCAGAGTGTCCCAATCACCCGGAATACTTTATAAGTCGTGGCAGGACCCATATGAAGGTTTTTAAAACAAAATTTGACTCTCCGAAAACGGCCCCAAAATGGCCAAAAATGAAGGCAATAATACACGCTTTCAGACGTTCCCGGACCCTGGTCACTAGAGGGAATGGGATTCCTCATGGGGGCATGAGAGGGTATATGAAAGGACTCTCACAGCTTAGAACGGACAAATGACAACATTTACTACCATTTCGGGGCCATTCCGGGGTTTCTCCGGAAATGCTTAAATGGGGATTTTGTAGGCAGTCCGGGGCAAAGTAGAAGGTCTCAATCACCCGGAATACCATATAAGTCGTGGCCGAACCCCAATGAAGGTTTTTTGCAAAAAAATTGACCAGGCCCGGAGAAGTCCGAAAACGGCCAAAATTGAAGGCTATAATACACGCTTTCAGTCGTTCCTGGACCCCGTTCAGTGGAGGACATGGGAGGGTATATGAAAGAACTCCCACGACTTAGAACGGACAATTGATAGCATTTACAACTATTTCGGGGACATTCCGGTGTTTATCCGGAAAAGCATAATTAGGGCTTTAGTAGGCAGTCCGAGGAAGTGCAGAGGTTCCCAATCACTCGTAACACGTTATAACTCATTTCGGGACAAATGACAAGCATAATTGGGGCTTTTGTAGGCAGTCCGGGGGAGTGCATAGGGTCCCAATCACCCGAAATACGTTATAAGTCATGCCGGGGTCCTAGGAAGATTATTTGCAAAAGATTTGACGGGGTCCGGAGAAGTCTGAAAAAGGCCCAAAACGGCCAAAAATGAAGCCTATAGAGTACACACTTTTGGATGTTCCTGGTGCCCGGTCACCAGAGAGCATGTGAATTCTCTTGGGGACATGGGAGGGTATATGAAAGGACTCCCATTGCTTAGAACGGACAAATTATAGCATTTACGACCATTTCAGGGACATTCCGGGGTTTCTCCGGAAAAGCATAATTGGGGCTTTAGTAGGCAGTCCGAGGAAGTGCAAAGGTTCCCAATCACCCGTAACACGTTATAAGTCGTGGCAGATCCCCTATGAAGGTTTTTTGCAAAAAAATTATACCGGTCCCGGAGAAGGCCGAAAACTGCCCCAAAACGGCTAAAATTGAAGTCTATAATACACGCTTTCAATCGTTCCCGGACCCCGATCACTAGAGGGCATGAGACTCCTCTAGGGGGCATGGGAGGGTATATGAAAGACTCCCACGGCTTAGAACGGATTAGTTACAGCATTTACGACCATTTCAGGGCTATTTCGGAGTTTCTCTAGCTAGAAAATCATAATTGGGGATTTAGTAGGCAGTCCGGGGAAAACGAGAGGGTCCCAATCACCCGGAATACGTTATAAGTTGTGGCGGAACCCCTATGAAGATTTTTTACAAAAAATTAAACCGGTCCCGGAGAAGTCCGAAAACTGCCCAAAAACGGCTAAAATTGAAGGGCTTTCAGTCATTTTCGGGACCTGGTCACTGAAGGGCATGGGACTCATTTTGGGGAAATGGGAGGGTATATTAAAGGATTACCACGGCTTAGAACGGACAAATGATAGCATTTACGACCATTTCTGGGACATTATGGGTTTCTTCAGAAAATAATAATTGCGGCTTTTATAGGCAGTCCGAGGCAGTGCAGAGGATCTCAATCAGCCGGAATACATTATAAGTCGTGGTGGAACCCCTTGGAAGGTTTTTGCAAAAAATTATACCGGACCCGGAGAAGTCCGAAAGCTTCCCCAAAACGCCTAAAATTGAAGGTTATATAATACACGCTTTCAATCGTTCCCGGACCCCGTTCCCTAAAGGGCATGGGACTCCTCCTGGGGACATGGGACTGATGGGAGGGTATATGAAAGGACTCCCACGTCTTAGAACGGACAAGTGATAGCATTTACGACCATTTTAGGACCATTTTGGGGTTTATTTGGAAAAGTATAATTGGGGTTTTTGTAGGTAGTTCGGGGAAAAACAGAGGGTCCCAATCACCTGTAATACGTTATAAGTCGTGGCGGAACCCCTATGAAGGTTTTTTGCAAAAAATTAGACCGGTCTCGGAGAAGTCCGAAAACTGCCCCAAAACGGATAAAATTGAAGGCTATAATACACGCTTTCAGTCGTTCCCGGACCCCGGTCACTGGAGGTCATGGGACTCCTCCTGGGGAAATGGGAGGGCATATGAAAGGACTCCTGCGGCTTAGAATGGACAAGTGACAACATTTACGACCATTTTAGGACCATTCCGGTGTTTCTCCAGAAAAGCATAATTGGGGATTTTATAGGCAGTCCGGGGAAAAAAAAAGGGTCCCAATCACCCGGAATATGTTATAAGTTTTGTCGGAGCACCTAGGAAGGTTTTCTGCAAAAAAATTGACAGGACCCTGAAAAGTTCGAAAACGGCACCAAAATAGCAAAAATTGAAGGCTATAATACACGCTTTCGGACTTTCTCAGACCCCGGTCATAGGAAGGCATGGGACTCCTCCTGGGAACATGGGAAGGTATATCAAAGGACTCCCATGGGAAGGTTTCAGGTGAAAAATATGACTGGTCCTAGACGAGTGTGAAAATTCCCCCAAAACCGCAATAATTGAAGGTTATAAGACACGCTTTCGGATGTTCTTGGTGCTCAGGCACCGGAGGCCATGGGATGCCACCTAGGGACATTGGGAGGACAATTTAAGAATTCTCATGGCTAAGAACGGGCATATAACGGTTTTCATGGTCATTTCGGGGTTGCACCGAAAAAGTATAAATGGAGTATTTAGAGCTATTTTAAGGCAAAAAGGTCCCCTGCACCAGGGGTACGTTATAAGTCATGCGGGAGCTCTTAACAAGGTTTCGGGAGAAAATATTATCGGGCCCAAGGAAGTCATAAAATGCCCCAAAAACCGCCAAAATTATAATACACGTTTTCTAACGTTCCTAGGGCCTGGGAACCATAGGCCATTCGATGCCTCCTGGGGACATGGAGGCCAATTTAAGAACTCTTATGACTATGAACAGGCATATAACGGCTTTGACAACCATGTGGAGGTTTTACCGAAAAAGTATAAATTCGCTATTTAGAGGCGTTATGAGACAATGCAATAGGTCCCCAACACTCGGGATACATTAGAAGTCATCTCGGATCCCCTAGGAAGGTTTGAGGAGAAATATATTGCTGATCCCGTAGAATTCAGAAAAGTCCCCAAAATAGCCAAAATTGAAGGTCGTAATAACTGAACCCGTATATTGCTTTAGGAGGTTCCCAAGCCTCGGGCACCAGAGGCCATGAGATTAATCTTGCGGACATCGAAGATCGTTCTAAAGGACTCACATGGCTTGGAACGGACATATGATGGCTTTTACGACCATTTCGGGGTTTGCAGCGGAAAAATATTTACGGGGTATTTAGAGGCATTCTGAGGCAATGCAAAGTGTTCCAAGCACTCGGAACACATTAAAAGTCATGCCGGATCCCGTAGGCCAGTTTCGGGAGAAAAAAATATGAGCGGGTCCGAAGGAGTAAGAAAATGCCCCCAAAATAGCCACAATTGAAGGTTATAATACACAGTCTGGGATGTTCTTGGGGAACAGGCGCCGGAGGCCATGGTATTTATCCTGGAGACATAGGAGGTCAATTTAAGAAATCCCATGGCTTAGAACGTGCATATAACGGCTTTCAAGTCTATTTCGGGGTTGTAAAGGAAAATTATAAATGGGGCATTTAGAGGCATTATGAGGCAATGCAAAGGGTCCCAAACACTCGAGATATGTTACAAGTCGTGTGGATCTGTCCTGTAGGAAGGTTTTGAGAGAAAAATAAGACCCGGCCCGAGGAAGTCCCAAAAAGCCCCCAAAACCGCCAAAATTGAAGGTTATAATACACATTTTTTCAGACCTTCCTGAGGCGTAGGAGCCGGATGCAAAGGGTGCCTCCTGGGAACTTTGGAGGTCAATTTAAAGGACTCCCATGGTTTGGAACAGACATATGACAGCTTCCATGACCGTTTCGTGACCATAAGGGGTTGCACAGAAAAAGTGTAAATGGGGTATTTAGAGGTCTCCTGAGGCAATAAAAAGGGTCTCAATCATCTGGATACGTTACAAGTAACGCCAAAGCACATAGGAAGGTTTCCGGAAGAAAATATGATTGGGCCCGTAGAATTTAGAAAAGGCCCCAAAATAGCCGAATTTGAAGGTCGTAATACATGCTTTATGAAGTTCCCGTGGCCGCCTGAGCACTGGAGGCTATGGGATTCATCTTGCAGCCATGGGAGGTCATTCCAAAGGACTCTCATGGCTTGGAACGGACATGTGACGTCTTTCATGTTGTTAGATATATATATATATAGGATTGTATACTTAATTGATTTATTTTATATTATTAATATTGTGTCATTGAGTTCAGAAAACCAAAAAAATTGATGTTTGAAGAAATCTACCATATTTATTATAAATAAGCAGAAGACATCAGAGGCGGATCTATTAAGTAACAAAGGGTAGCATATGCTACCCCTAAAAAAATTTCAAAAAAAATTGGCAGCGAAAAAGAATTAAGTAAAAATAGGATATCTCTATTATATAAGGGAAGGGGGGAGGAAGATGGTGTCCTCCTCTAAAAATACTAAATTACCCTTAATGACTTAATGGAATGAAAAATATTACAAAAGAAAACAATTTAATAATCCTTTCTCATTTCAACAACTTGCCATTCTAATTTCTAAACAAGTTAAAAATGGTATAATACATCAAATATTTCAATCAAAAAATTAAATGGAAAAATCATCTTGACCTTTTTTTTTTTTTAATAAGAGAAGATGGTATACATGATGTCCACCTGAAAAAGTTTGAAACACTCACTACTTTTGACACTCTTTAATTTAGTCAAACCAACTCATTTATCTATTCTTTTTGTTCAGAATTCATGCACAAAAAATTGATATTAAAAATCACTCACAACCTTTGTTAGTTTTTTACATTAATGAATTAATGTATCTAAATTTATCTAATTATTAATCTTTCATATTTTAAGTGTAATCATAACTATAGTACAGATGAAGTATATAATAGAATAACAAGTTTGAAATTAACGCACGCATCGCGTGCATATAAGGCTAGTATACAATAAACCAGCAATATATGATGTTATAATTTCGGTGTCGCAGTGGTTGGTTCCCACCATGCATTTATGATGCCGCAGGCTCGCAGCATCCCAGGTTCGATTCCCACACGTCCTAGAATTCTTTCAGTTCTAGTTCTTTTTTTTTTTTTCCTTATCTTTTCCATCTTCCTCAAAGTCTCAAATACACTTGTAAATTCTAAGTAGCATATTTCAACAAAATTTATTTTAAGGGAAATGCCCATTACTACTATAAAAATTAAGGAAAGTCATGAAGCAAATTGTTTACGGGAAATTCTACTTATTAAAAAACTTTTTACATTTGTTCATACACAATTTTAACTATCAATATATCTAAAAATAAACTAGTAAGTGTTTTGAAAAGTTGATATTTTGTTAAAGTTAGTAACATAATAGCACATTTTCTTACCATTAGTAGTACAAATTGCACCACTTTCTAGACCAATTGAACACAACCCATGAATTAATATAAAAAATTATATAATTGGTATGAATTGAGAAAAATAGCACCAAATACTCCTTTCGAGTTGCCCAAACTTCCAAGTACAATTGAAAAAAACTAAATAGTCATGTATTTTCCCATACTAATATAGTAATATCATATCGTATTTTATAAAAAAAGGGTTACAAGTGTTTAACGTGAATTATGTTTTAGTATTATTACCGCTATTTGGTACCTTTTTTATGCTACCCCTGATTGAGAATCCTGGCTCCGCCACTGGAAGACATGTATAAACCTTTCAGGCAAAAATATATTAATAAGAAGAAAAACCACACATAAGATTGAAAAGACAACTGTGTTACTAGAAAATGTTCTTAATGGATTTTCAGGGCTTATGACATTCTTCGAGGAAAGAACCATACAAAACCGTATATACTTAATTAATATAGTGAATACTTCATACACTTTGTGATAAACTAGAGAAACAATCTATTAGACTTATATCATAGTCAACTTCTTACCATTTTTCATGTGAGAAATTTGTAATCCCTATCCCCTTGCGCCACACACATTACATGATTTTCGAACTCCAACAATCTTCTTTTTGAGACCTTCACATGCGAGCTCTTTCACCTTTCACTTAATCGTGCTTATTGCTTACTCTACCCCGAGCTTTGCCTAGTTCCTTCCTGGGAGGAACAAATTTTATTCAAATCAAAATCACTCTTATTTATACACATATGTAAATTCTTATACAACATTTGCCGTTTATTATACAACATTAGTACTTTTTTATATAATATTTGCCATTTATCATACAACATTAATATTTCGTTAAAAAATATTACATATATACTACCTCCGGTTTTTATTATTTGCAACGATTAGACATTTTCCCTCTCTACTTTATGTCAAATCGTTGCAAATAATAAAAACCGGAGGTAGTACTTCTTTTTCTATAACAATATTTACTTCATTTATTTGCAAAAATGTCATAATTGAAACATTATATGTTCTTCAGAATGATACTAGCTACTACTACCTTGCATATCACTCTTTCATTTTAAGGCAATTATTTTTCCAAACACACATGAATACTAAGCAAGGGCCTCTAATGAAATTGGTCAGAAATCTTAAGCAAGAGCCCAATACTACCTCCGTTTCATATTAATCTACACACTTACACTTTTCACGCATGCCGATGCACTACTTTGAGCCTTTATATCTCTAATTTTGTATTTGTAAAAAATATAAAAAGTCGATATTTTAAAACTACATATCGAGACGAATCAAACAAGACCCCACATGACTATACTTTCTCTTAACCATAATTCACAAATGATAGTCAAAGGAAAATTTGTGAATAGTGTCAAAAGTGAAAATGTAACTATTAATATGAAACGGAGGTAGTATAATATTAGGCCAGAAAGTATCTAATATTGCAAGGCCCAGTAAAAAATGGGAACGTCATTGGATCTAGTTATGGGGGGCAGGTGATATGGCTGATTTGCCTTTTTTGTTATTGGGTTTGGTGAAAGAAATCTACTTTTTAAAGGTTCAAAGCAGATCAGTTGAACAGAGCTACAGTCTTTTTCAAGATGTCTTTTGTTTGTTGTCTTTTGGCCCATTTGACCGGGCCATTGAACTTCTTGATTCATGTTGCTGACTTGCTGTTGCTTTCTTTTTTCTTCAAAAGAGATGAGTAAGATTATGGAAAAAGTGGTAAATGGATCTGAATTATACCCTTCGTCCAAGAAATATATATAGCCCATTTCTTTTAGGGCATAATGATTAATTTGTGTTTTTCTCTCTCTTTTTATTTGATTTTGTTGAAATTTATTAGACCTTATCTAAATTTATTGAAAGTCTACACCTTATCTACACTTATTCACATTTATTGAAACTTATTTGAGCTTATTAGACCCTATAGAGTAATACTCCCTCCGTCCCAAAATATAGTTCATATTTCCCTTTTTTCACGGTAATTTATGCAAGTAGAATCTAAGAGGGATAATAAATATTTTTTGTTTATATAAATAAGTGTTTATGGGAAAAGATGATTTTAGGAGAGAGAATGGAGAATAATTGGTGAAAAGCATTAATTGTAACACATGGGTTGAATAAACAAAGCAAAAAACCAAATTCAAGAAGCAAATAAATGATGGGGCACAGTTTTTCTAAACAAATTACGGAAAAATGTGGAACTAAATATGGAAATGGGAACTATATTTTGGGACACCCGAAATAGAAATGGGAACTATATTTTGGGATGGAGGGAGTATTATATTAAGACTCTCAGATAAAATGTTGAGAGCATGTTTAAATATGAGCTGATGTCTACTGGTCCAACCACCTGTTCGTATGAGTTTTCTATATTTACTATTTAGTTGTATTTTTGTGTAAAACAAGTCCAATTAAATTGATCCAACATCATTTGCCAATGCAATCAAGCTCATGGGATATATGTGGAAGCGGTCCAATAAGATAGGCCCAAGGCCTCTTATACCTACCTTCTCATTTGGAGATTTGAACCAACAACCATCAACAAACATTGGATTAATCAAGGCCCACTTGTTAATCACGCCTCATACTACTTGTTTTTAGCATAAGCAAGAGCTTTTTTTTGACATTGAGATTGAGGAGTTAACTCTTATTGAACTTTAATTCCTTCTTTTTAGAGTCGACAATCCTAGATAATGGTCGGGGTTTTGTGTTTTATTTAGGGAATATTAACTATTTTTTTTAGAAAGGGTAACATTCACTACATAATAACTTATGTAAAAGTTATTATAGTAACAACATATGAAATGGGTTAAATCAGATTGTTTATATTTATGTGTTAAATAACTTTTAGTCATGTCATTGGGTATTTGGGTTGGATCAAATTTTGCACAATCTAGTTCTTTCATACTCCAAAAGGAGGTAAGAAGAAGAATCTAAGCATTTTTCTTTTTGGTGTTAGAAAGCGACTAAGCATAATTTTGATGTAGACAAAATTTGATCACATCAGAACTTTACCAATTGAACTAGATAACATCCGCATACTATATATATCTACAAATATTTACCGACTAGACTAGATGACATTTAAATATAATGTATACCCATAAAACTCTATTAACTAAATTAGATGACATCGACTTATCATTTGTTCGTTTTTGAAAATCCACTTACAAAATTACGAATCTAACCTTGTAGTATACGATGAAGTACAAGAATGGGTGGGCCTAGTCCATTCCCATTGGCTCACCATCAACCTCCCCCTTTTTGAAGCTCCCACAACCTTCTACATGCGTTGCTCCTCATGCCCCCCAACGCAAGTAAGTTGAACTTTTGATTTTCCCCAACTTTTTCTTCCACTACAATTTATTTTTTTTTCAAAAAATACAAAAAAAAAAAAAAAAGGAACCTAAACCAAAGAGTGAGAGTGAGAAACTAAGAATCTTAAAAAGCAGCAAAACCCCATTTACATTTTCTAGGGTTCTCTACCCATTTCACTTCTGCCCAAATTAATTGAAGTTCTTCAAGAGGAACAAGAAGAAGACTTTGCTCCAATAGTCAAGTGTACTTGCAAAAATTGAGAGGTAGGTTGAAAATTCACTATTCTAATTTCAATTTTTACCTCTAAATTTGACTTGGGTAGTTTTTTTGTTTGTCAAAGAACTAGAAGCCAAGTACTGAAGACAAAAGTATTTTTGAGCTTCCAAGTTTCCTCCTTTTTATGGCAAATTGTTTGGTATATCTAAATTTTACTCTTATTTGAAGTCAAGATTTAATTTATAACCTTACTTTAGTTGCTTAATTTTTCTGGGTTACTTGCTATTGCACCCAAAAAAAGTTGGGTTTTGCAAATTAAGATCTATTTCTGGTCACAAATCAAGAATTTAAAGATGGGTGCTTGAGAAAACCTTAAATTTATGACATTATGTTGTGATGTCACTATATTTAAAGGGAGAATCTTAGTTTTGGGTTATACCCAATTTGTTAAAATGTCATTAGTTCAATCTTCATCTTGGTCATCTTCAACTAACCATAATTTTTTTCAAAGAGACACAATTACTCAATCTCCACCATCATCTTCTTCTTCATCTGGTGGAAAAATTAGTCCTGCAATTTTGTTTATTATAATAATTTTGGCTGTAATTTTTTTCATATCTGGTCTTCTTCACTTGTTAGTTAGATTTTTTATAAGACAAAGATCTTCTTCTTCTTCTTCTTCCTTTTCCCAATCTAATAGATATCCAGATAACATCTCAACTTCTGATGCACAAAGACAATTGCAGCAACTGTTTAACCTGCATGATTCAGGGTTAGACCAAGCTTTCATTGATGCTCTTCCTGTGTTTCAATACAAAGAAATTGTGGGGTTAAAAGAGCCATTTGATTGTGCTGTTTGTTTATGTGAGTTCTCTGAGCAAGATAAGCTAAGGTTGCTGCCATTGTGTAGTCATGCTTTTCATATTGATTGTATAGACACATGGTTGCTGTCCAATTCAACTTGTCCACTATGTAGGGGTGCCCTTTACACCCCGGGGCTCGGTATCGAAAACCCGGTTTTCGATTTCGACGATTTGAGGGATGAAGATGGGGTTGATGGTTGTTTGGGTCAGAAGTCAATTGAGATTGAAATTGTGAGTGACAAAAAAGTGTTTCCTGTGAGACTTGGCAAGTTTAGGAGCACAAATAATGAAGTGCAACAAGAACAACAAGTGTTGGAGAAGAAAGAAAGAGATGTTGGTGAAACTAGTAGTAGCAATTTGGATGCAAGGAGGTGTTTTTCAATGGGTTCATACCAATATGTGGTTGCTGATTCAGTTTTGCAAGTTGCTTTATGCCCAAATAGACCTTCAAATGAAGGTGCTGATTTGAAGATTATGAAAGGAAGGAATGGTCAAAATGGGAATTTCACTTCTAATATTGGGGATGCTGAAGCTAGAAAGATTAATATTGGTACCAAGAAAGAAAGTCTTTCTGTATCTAAGATATGGTTATGGTCTAAGAAGGACAAATTTCCAAATTCTACAAATACAGATTTTAGTGGTTTTCCTGTTGATATGAACTTGCCTTGGACTGATAGAAGTCAAGCCACATAATGAAGGTATTCCCTACCTTTTTTTTTCCCCTTCAAACTTTTTATCATGTTATCTTGACCCACCTACATACTAAAGTTCCCAGATTAGACTCTTGCTTCTTTTTCTTTTTACCTTTTTTTCCCTTTTTTTTTTTTGATGTGAATTATGCTCCTTTATATCTGAACTTTTAGGCTAATGACAGTGTAACTTTATCTTTTAATGAAGTTAAATACAAGCTTTTGCTGGAAGAAATTGCTTGCATACAATCTTTCCCATTTCTTATGTTGATGATGACACATTTTGTGTGAGGCTTTAAGCTTCTTCTTTGCTTTGGCTCCTTTTCTTGTTGAGTGTTTGGTTATGCAGATTACATTTTCTCATTGTTTGGTTTGTAAACGGCAGAAAATCGTTTATCAAATGGTGGAAAATAGTCCTTTTGATAATATTTTCTTTCTTACAAGAATGAACGCTATATTTTCCTCTCTATCCTCCCCTTTAATTATGTTCTTCACTCATTCTCACATTTTCCATGCAAGGAACTAAACATAGAAAGACTAATCTACAATTTTGTTTTCCCTTGTAATTTTTTTCATTCAAAATTGTTTTCCATTTAAATTGTTGTTTCGTCCAACCAAATAGAACTTTATTATGATTTTCTATGATGCTGGATGCTTCATTAACCATGTCAGAATCTCGACACTAGATGGAGAATCAGAGATCATGGTAATTATTCTTAAAACATTCAGAGTATGACAGTTGTATGTGTGGCATGAGTATTCTGAATAACGTAGGTTTTTTTTTTTTTATGTAAATGAGCGACTAAGCGCAGTGATGTAGACGGTATTTGATCCTAGGTCTCGAGTACCACTCCTACAAGACTTTACCGACTAAGTTAGATGGCATCCACTTCTGAGATCTTCTGAGTAACATAGGTGATTTAAGTGTTCATGTTTTTATTGTAAGTATTTAAATTAGTATCCTCCGGACTTCTTTTGTTGGAATCATGGAAATCTTGTATCAACTGACCAAATCTTTGAATAGTTCAACCACTCGTGAACTAACTTACAACCTAAGCCACCTCATGCAACGTGCCATTAGAATATTATATGCCCAAAATCAGGTGGCATACTTATACTAAATAATATCACTCTGTTTTCAATTGTTGGAAGTATACCAACAAAATAGTTATTCCAAATATAAACAAGTATGATGAAACTAATCTTTTTGTCCTAGGTGCTAATACGTTATGATGCATGCAGTGTTTATTGTCATTGATAATCCGAGTCATTTGTCTGTTCTGTTTGTTTTATTTGACGCTAAACCGTTGAGAATTTTGCTAGAATGTAAAGTTAATAGAAGTGAGCAGCATCTGGTTTTGAGCTCATTGGAGGAATGTTAGGTTATTAATATGAAATTGTAGTATTAAGTTTAAGTTGGTGATATATAACCTTATTAATCCAAGGGAATCACTGATCTAATATTTTTGGGGGGGGGTATATAACGTGCTTAGATATTAGGTATTTAGGTGGCCTAAAATCACCATGTTATTAATCATTGTATGTGTGATTTGGGTTAGGCGAAACTAACTTGTACCTGATTATTTAGTCGAAATTCATATTGTATTCGACTAGAATTTACCTGATACAAATTGTTGTGAGAATTAATGAGTATGATATCTTGTAATCTATCGTGATTAGCAAATTGACAAAAGACCTCAATAGGCTCGACCCGAAATTGAATCAAATGATATGAAGTATTACCCATATGTAAACTAAATTAAGCCTTATCCGAACAACTTATTTGCCACTCAACTATATGGATAGAAATTTGAAGCTGTATGATCATCAAACATTTTACCCCATGTTTTTATAGGTTAGTTATGTCATATGAAGGCCTTAAGCGATGTTAATTTGCTATATATATATATATATATAGGCAAGATCACATAAAAATGCTTCTTACATGAAAAATGAGAATGAATCTCAACTACAAGATTGGATTAGAGTTACAACACTTGTTCATTAGAGTTATACCTCCGAAAAAAATTTGAGCCCAAAAAAAAAAAAATTTTTTTGAATTTTTTTTTCTAATATTCTTTTTTTGGAGTTACATTACTTTTTCATTCGAGTTACATTACTTGTTCATTATAGTTATAACGCGTAAAATCCATTTTCATTTCTCATGTAAGTATGCATTCTCATATGAACTCACTTCTCTCTCTATATATATATATTTATTTATTTATTGACTAAAATGTTAATTTGCTATCGACTAGTAGTTATGGTCATTTCTTTCCCTTCGTTTTGATTTGACCAATTATTGTGAAGTCCAGATAATAAGGGGCCTACTAACAGACATCTGAAACATTTGAAATAAAAGTACATGTATGTCTAATTTGTGAATGAAACAAAAATGACTCTTCTTTCTTCACAAGTTAGACTGAGTTGTGTGACAGTTGCGATGGGGTCGTTTTTGTTCCTATGTAAACATTCAGTTGACCCTGTGAATTGTGATATCGGGATTTACCTCTTGCACATAAAATTGAGACATGTCCTGGTAATGGTACGAGAGTCATGACTCACATAACTATAGCAAATTTCAAATTTGGTACGTGTCAACTGTCAAGTGTTATTGTGATTGCCGGTCTGTTCGTTTGGTCAGTGGTAATAATTAACGCTTATGCTACTAGTACAAGTTTGAAAGGCAATTATATATGTCAATATCTATGATAATGCTTTTTAACGCTTGAATTTTTTTTTTTATTCATTAACACTTTACCATTTATTAACACTTTATATTTCAGCAATTTATGTGTTATAAGTTGTATAATGAACTTGATCTTAGTTGTATTTAAGCTAGTAACGCTTATTTTAGCAACTGATGATAGATATTGGGTACTAATTTTTTTTCCTTGATCTTGATTTTCTAATAAATTGAAAATTGCGAATAAAAAACGATAAAGAGAATTGAAGAATTTATCCAATAAGAGTTTGTATGAAAGGAAGTAGGAAACAAATATGGTCCTATCATTTTGTTTGATCATTTTGTGGAGCATTGAAAAATTCAACTTAAACTGTACAAGATAGGTCTTTTTCAAGTTGGTGTGAAGGAAAGGTAATTGACAAATGTGCATTTTGTGATCTTCAAAAATTTTCATTAGTACCTAAAAAGTAAAAACATAGTAACAACTTCATTGATTAATTCATTGAGTAATGCTAGGTCAAACTTCAAAGACACACACTTCGCCATTTTTCAAGATAATTAACGAGAGAGTAACTTCTATTTGTCCATGGAATATAATTTTCTTGTAACGAAGTCGTGTACTTCAAGACAGAGGCCAGCTATTTAATTAACTTAATTATCCGTGATAATCAAGCTATAAGTAACATGCATATCCCTAAAGTAGGCGTCAGTTAGAAGTGGTTGGAATTTATCTCTATTGACTAGAATCACATATTATAATAATATAATAAAGATAATACTCCATTGTATTATTATAGTGTTTTATATGAAACCAATTTATCTCTAAACTTGTTTACTTGTAGTATATTGTGATCATAAAAGCATTCATGTGCTTGTGCCTTTGTCTCTTTGCATTGTTGGCACTATTTATATGGCTTTTGAGGCTGGATTTTTGGCATGACTAAGTTATACCATATGTTGCTTCAAAATTAGAAAATATATTTTTGAAAGTACAAAAATGAAATTTCACCAAAACGTAATAATAAAAAGATACCCCCCTTTATTCCATAAGAAATACCAAGATCAAAAGCAACTCATGAAGATTGGACATATTGCCTTTGGCCCTTTATATGCATTTTGATGAGAGGTGGCATGATTTAGCGATAGTATCGAATAACAAAGAAAAAAATACCCACTAAATTCAAAATGTTACAAATTCCAAATATAACCTCATACTACTTTAATAAAAGAAAGTTACAATTGTTCACGGTCATTAACATGGTCTTGGCAAAGAAAAAAAAGGTGAATTGAATTGTTTTAATTTAATATACTCCTATATTATAGTTTGATAACTCTACTATCGACAACAATCATTTCGATTCTTATAGAGTTCAAAATTTAATGTTTGTTTACATATTTGCTAATTTAATACCTAAATCCAAATATCAAATATAGTAAAAGAATCATTCTATATTTCTTTTGAGAGTATAAAGGAGTCAATAAAATATAAACATAAAAATATGAATAAAGTGTATTATGTGAGAGTTTTTACTCCTCATAGGCTCATACAGTAATGAAAAAAAGCTCCTCATACAAATTTGCGACTGCGAGATGGTAGCTTAATCACTTATATATAGTGGAGTATAAGTCTGTCAAGTAGGGGTGTTCATTTCGGATATCTGATCCGATCCGAAATTTCGGATCGGGAAAAATGCGATCCGAATCCGATCCAAAATTTCGGATCGGATATCCCAAATTTCGGATCGGATCATCGGATATCCAAAAACTGAAAAAAATTGAAATTTTCAATGGAAAAGTTCATAAAATAAGTTTCGGATCGGATATGATCATTAGATATTTCGGATATCCAGCCTTGAAAACGGATATTTCGGATCGGATATTCGAAAATATCCTGAATATTTCCATGTTTCGGATATTCGGATATCCGAAAATGAAAAATTTCGATTAGCATACGATCCGAAATATCAGAAAACTAAAAAAGCGGATCGGATATCTGAAAAATCGGATCGAATCGGCCGAATCACGGATCGGATCAACCGGATCGGATACTTATGAATACCCTTACTGTCAAGTCATCAATTCAAATAATTTTATAGTAGCCTATCTCAGGTGGGTTGTCTATTCGATGAGTAGATGATCGGTGCTCCTTTCTTAATTTAGGAGACTCGTGAACTTGTATCTTTTATTGCAAGGAACAATTCTAATTAATAATCAAGAACACATGTACTTTTTCGACAGAATTAATGGATTTAGGCAAAGAAATCATAGTAGTAATTATAATCATGAAGATGTAGACTCTGATTTCTCATGCTTAAGATTCCAATAATTAAAGTGAGTATAATTACAACTTTACAAGCACACATATAGGATTTGGTTGGTAAGACAAATATAAGGCAACAGCTTGGCAGATGCTAATCATAGTCTTGTTTTGTTTTACTTTGTTTGCTTTCTACCTTCCTCAGAAGATAGTATAAATTGCTTCTCATTGATCAACAAGGAATTTTTGGGGAGAGTTCATTTGCAATTATGGGCCCATCACCTTAGAGGCTTAGACCAAGGCTACCACCAATCTGGTCCAAATTCATGCATAGCGAAAAAATCGACCCGGGCTTCTAGTATACTCATTAGAGAAACATCATTTTTTGCAATTTTATTAATGTTCGAAATTTTATACTTCCTCTGTTCTGAAATAAATGAAACGCTTCTCTATTTTATGCGAGAGCTTTTTAAGGGAAGCGTTTCATTTATTTCAGAACGGAGAAAGTATAATAGTTTGGTATAGGGCGGGGCAAATATGGACGAGTACAATCTAATATCTATCTCTTCACACGGGCCAATAGAGCCTGTGTGGGCGCGTTATTCTCCTCCAAACTCGCGCTGCTGAAATTTCTGAATTCTTATTGATTATTGATTAAATTTGTTTATAAGATCAATTCAAATGACTATATTCATATGCTCTTCTTTCTTGATCTTATTAGACTTCTTCGTCTCTAATCGCTATCATAAAAAATTTGCAGTAACATAACAAGAATAGAACCATTATACAATAAATTATGTTTTCTAGTTTTGTTTCACATTGTAGGAGCATCAAAACTGGCCACATTATTATCCCTTTCTACTTGTGTTCATGCAAAAACTTAATTCAAATAATCTCCATATGTTTCGTTGCAAATACTCGGAGTAAACGACACCGTTTTTCCATTTAGATCGAATTCCACCTCAAAGTTCACCTGAGCCACATTCCCAAATATCATAGGGCCATCATCTCCATCAGAGGGGAGAATTCCTAAGCAAACATAATCACCAAAGTCTAGAAAAAAGTTTGTGTCCTCCAACATAAGGTCACCCCCATCAAACTGAAAGACCATGTTAAAGGGAGCCTTAAATCCTGCTGAATTAGTCTTATCATAGCACAACCTGAGTTCTTCTGGTGGTTTCGACATTGGCATTGCTGTTATGGCCTCTTTCACCAATGCCTCAAGACGCGAATAATCACTTGTGTCTAGGTATGTAAGTGTCGAACCACTGTCTATTACTATACCTTTGTCTACTTCTACTTCCTTGTTTCCAATACTTATACCCTTTAAATTTACCATGTAGTAAGTAGGGATGTCTTTTTGGGTCATTAAAGGAGTAGTAACAGCTGGTTTTGACCCTTTTCGAGCATGGCTGCTGCTGCCTAATGTTAGCCTGCTTGTGTAGTTTGAGGTAGAAGGGGTTAAGCAATAAGAGAATTTATTGGCGATTGTAGGACCGAGCTGTGAAACTAGCGAGAGAGGGCCACCACCAAGGCCTACTAACCCGCCTGCATCATTGTCGAAGCCTCCATTTTGCACGAGTCCACACCCGAACACACAAGATGACTTGGTTGAAGCAAAGGTGAACATGTCGGTTCCCATGATTCCCGCGCTTATAGTTGATCCATTGCCATAAGCATAGAAGTATTCACATTCTTGGGAAGGATCATCAGTACATTGCATGTTGGAATCACTAGCACAATATGTTGAGTTACAAGGAAGTGTGTTATAAGAGCTAGATTTTTCGGGGTCAAACATTGGTGTGGTTTGTGAGTAGCAACGTTCACAAGGCTTACATTGGACCCATATGAGGTCACTCCCAGTGTCTGCTATTGCAAAGAGGTTAACCGGTGGAAGACCTATCGCGATTTTTATGAGATAATCGCCATCATTTGGGATTATGTCGGTACCAATATCGATGCTAATAAGCCTCTGGAAATGATGGCGATGCCTTGAAGCAGAGTGAAGTGCTAATCTTTGGACGCGCTCTTGGAGGGTCATGGAAGAGTTGTAGAACGGAGATTTGGGAGAGTACCGGTGTATAAGCTCAATAGTGAAACCATCATTTTGGGTTTTACCTTCTATGTGACTAAAGGAGACTAATGTTAAGAGGAAATAGAATACTACTACTTGTATATGCATGTTTAAAAATGGTGCAATAAGGAACAAACATTAAGAAACAAGTACTCTATTTAGTCTATTTATAGAATTTTGTATAGTTTGGTGCATCCAATTATCATGAAATTTAATGTAGCTAGCTAGATTTAGCCAGGAACTTGGAACTTGTGTTGACATTCCCTAAAAGCTGCGCATAAAATCACACAATCTTTCTGTGAAAATTAACTAAAAGAGCTTAATTTAACAGATTTTTTGGTGCGTTATTATGCATTCTCAAAGAAAGCCTACTAATAGTTTTCTTTTTTGGCTTTCTTTCTGCTCAAAATTACTTTCACAATGATTTGATGCTACTAAAATATTACCTACCGTGGGTTCAAACTTTAGAGATTCTAACATGATTTAATACCAATTTTCACTAGTTTGTTTTATGTTTTGCCTTAACTGATTAACTCCATGTTTATGCTTAGTTTACTATGAATGTTGAATATGAGACTTCGTAATTAAGACGAACCTAGGGTTTTTGTTTCAGGGTGTTCGTTATACTAGTAATTTGGGGTTGTGAAACTGACGCAACATATTTTCTTAATTGACACCCCTTACCTCAATGTACGTCCTCCACTAGTATATATGGCTACAAATCATAAAATGATCATTCTTGGCCCAATAGAATCTCCTCGTTGTCTTAAAAGCAGATGATTAAAATGTTTCAGGCCAAATAACCCAATAAGACTAGAACTGCTTTCAGTATTGTGTTTATGCTCTTTTTAAGAAGTTAAAACACAAAGATTAGTACTTGTAAATGTAATTCAACGATTCTACAGCAACAAGGCTTTGTCTCAAACGATGAACAAGAACCAAGTAATTAACTTCAGTGCTCGTCCACAACGATGATCTTAGGGTATGAATATTGGGAGTCTGAAGGAGAGTTTGAGCAAAGACTATGCAATAATGTTGAAAGAAAAAGTTGTGAGTCTTGGAGTGGGTTTGATAATTCAAGACTCCATCCAAGACTATGACATGCAAGAGATTATATTTCTAGGCCACTTAAAACTTGACATTTGTCTTTTATTTTTTTATAAAATTCATTTAAAACATAGTCTGTAGAGTGTAGAGACTCTGAGCGATAAAGTATAAAATATAAATGAGTCTGAAGTGAGTCTGTATAATTCCTCCATTCTCTTCTATCTAGTGCGATTTTAAAGCTTCAACAAACCAATATAGATCATTGATTAGTCAATTTTAACTCAAGTTTGATACTACAACTTTTGGTTCACCTTGTATTACTAAAAAAGGAGGAACATTTATGAACAAAATTTTCTTGTTACTGTAACACCAACTACCTTATGATATATTCTGATGTACAATTAAAACTGTAAACAAAAAATTTCGAATATGAGAAAATGAAATAGTAACAGAAATTTAGAATGAAAACGCACAAAGTTTTATCAGAGATGTGTTAGGAACTCAACTCTTGACAACTCAACTCTGCCCTTTGGCGAATGGCTTCTTCAACAAGTGTTGAACTATCGCGATATGGATGGTGTAAATAGCCCCCGTTTGGTTTTGTTTATTGAAGTTCTCTGGGCTATCTGGATCACTCGGAACAATCAAGTTTTTCGCCAAAACCGTGCTACTCTCGAGGGCCTGCACCATACTCTGGAAGCAAGTAAACAACAACATCTCATTTTTGTTCAGCCTCGTGTTGCCTCTGGTATCCAAAGGCTAGAGGACGCTTCCCCGCCAGGCTTCCTTTTGGTCTCTTTTGGCCGCCCTCCGACATCTTACCCTAAGGTTCTAATTCGTATTGATGGTGCCTGGGACTGCAACACCAACAGAGGTACAAGTGCGTGGGTTGCTTCTTCTCCAGACAACATCCTTAATGCAAGCCATGGTCAAAAGATTTTCGCTTCCTCTGCCCTTCAAACGGAAGCGAGAGCTTGTTTTCTTGCTCTAACTTGGGCCCGCTCCTTCTCAGCTGATAACGTTCTGGTTTATACGGACTCAGCACAATTGATTCGCAACCTGCAAACTTCCTCATTTCAGAATATTCATCTCGCTCATACTATGATGGACATTCGCAAGCTCGCCGCCACTTTCACTTGGTGCCGTATCATGAAGGTAAGTAGGAACGAAGTAGCGCCAGCTCATGCTCTTGCTCAACGCTGTAAGATGGCCATGGCTCCTTTTATTACTTTTTAATTTCCTGTACGTTTTCTCGATGTCAAAAAAAAAAAAAAAAAAAAAAAAAAAAAGATGTGTTAGGAATTTCACTTATAGCATACAAGGAATTTTGTATGGTAGTTTAATCCACCTCATAGACCACCACACGAATTGTAATCTGGACTGCACAAGCTACTTGAGACTTTATAGGGAAGTCATAAACCGCATATATACTTCTGGAGGAGAAACTCCTCCTAAGTCAAAGCCCCCATACACAATCCGACATATCATCTTGTACCGCCGTTGTCAACCAACGGTAGTACGGGACACAACTCTGGAACACCATAGGCTAAGAAGACTTTCGACACAAGGCACCAAACTTAGATACTATAAGAGAAATTACATCTTCTCTCTTGGCTTCTTATATTTATGGTTTTTCACGGCACATATACCTTCAATTAGGGGTGTAAGTGGATTGGACTGGATTGGACTTTGCCAAATCCAAATCCAGTCTAAAGTTTTTTTGGACTCGAGAAATTGAGTCCAAGTCCGATCCAAATATTTTTTTAGTCCAGTCCAGTTCAGTCCGATAATTTTTTCTTGAGTCCGAATCCAGTCCAGTCCAGTCCGATTATTATATTATTTTTTTCCACCTATTTAGATTCAATGATTCACAACGTTTTCTCATAATTGAATTTGAAAAATTAAGCTCATTATATTCATTCCATAAAATAAGTCACATACATCTTTTATATTATATATATAAATATTAAATATATATACATTATATATATATATTAAATATATATTATATATATAAATATTTTTGGACTGGACTGGACTTATTGGACTCCAAAGGGGTGAGTCCAAATCCAGTCCGAAAATATTTGGACTCAAAAATTTGAGTCCAAGTCCAGTCCAAAAAATTTCCAGTCCAGTCCAGTCCGACAAGTTTGGACTAGACTGGATTGGATTCTGGACTTTTTGCAGTCCGCTTACACCCCTACCTTCAATGCTTCTCATGTGTTGCTTCAACTTTTTCAGGTTCAAACCATTAGCTCTTGAATGATACCACTTTGTTAATTAGAAACTTCATAAAACAACAAGAACAACACAAATTGTTATCAATGGTGGTTCAATCTATGTCAAGGACCACCATACGAATGAAATCTGGACTGCACCAGCTACTTGAGACTTTATAGGGAAGTCATGAACCACATATTTCTGTTAAAGACACGCTCCTTTGGACCAAAGCCCCCATAAATATAGGCAAATACTGGTTTTTGGTATAGAAAATGATGCATCTACAAGAGTAATATAAGGAATATTTTCTAGAAAGCATAACATAGTTTATATTTGGATATCACAGCAAGATACTACAATAGATGCCTTTCAACATAAGATTGAAAAAGGAAAAAGAAAGAAAAGAGAAAAAACATAATCTTTAATTTCATCTAATCCTGCTTATATTAGCAATATAAATTTGCATATGATTCTATAAACACCTCAAGGAGCATGCATGATTCGCGCTATCTAGCTACTCTCCTGGGAACACTCTTTAGGCGAAAAGCTGACCGTCTTGCTTAGCAGATCAAACTCAATCTCAAGGTTAACCTGAGCCATGTTACCAAGCACCATGGGATCACCATCTTTTGGTGACGCAGTGATTGATAAACAAAGGTAATTCCCAATTGAAAAGAATATGTTGTTAGCCTTCAATACTAAGTCACCCCCATTTAAATGAAAGACTATGTCAGGGGGAATTAAAGCTGCTGTAGTTGTATCATAGCACAAAACAGGCTCCAACAGAGGATTATTAGTAACAGGGTTCGCGCCTATGGCATCGTTCACCATAGCTTCAATGTTATAGAAGATGGAAGGATCTAGGTAGGTTAGTGTTGTGCCAGTGTCAATGATTATATCCTTGTTCATGTTTATGCTCATTTGTCCGATACTTATTCCGTTTAACCCGAGATTATAGAAGGGTGAAGGACTAATAGTAACTAAAGGAGTTGTCATAACTGCATTTCCTGATGCATCCTCAATAACACCACCAAATCTCAACTTACTTACTTGGTGTGAGTTAACAGAACTCAGGCAGTAAGAGAATTTGTATGAAATTGATGGGCCTAGTTGAGAAACAAGCGAAAGAGGTCCGTTTCCTAGGCCTACAACACCTGCTGAATCATTATCGAAATACCCGTCTTGCTGATATCCACACCCGAAAGCAATGGATGTGAAGGCAACCGTTTCATCATCACCATCCGAAGTTGTAAAGAAAAACGAGTCACTTCCCATGACTCCTTCAGTAATAGCTGTTGCATTCCCATAAGTATACCAATACCTACATAAATTTTCTTTCGGATCACAGTTTATGTGTGTTGTGTCAAGATTACTACAATGTTGTGCATCACAAGGAAGGTTTTGATAGGTTCTGGAAGATGCAGGATCAAAACTACTAGTGTTCTGTTGGTAGCAAAGGATACAAGGCTTACACTGAAACCATGTTAAGTCAGTTCCTGTGACTGCAGCCGCGACTAGCTGCACCGGTGGAGTACCAACAGAGATTTGCATAAGGAAATCTCCTTCATTAGGAATTAGATTAGTACTAGCTCCTCCTAAGTTATTTTGCAGCCATTTAATTTCGCGGTGCCTTAAGGCAGAGGAGAGGGATACTTTATGAAAGAGTTGTGTGGAGGACATGGAGGAGTTGTAGAATGGAGATTTTGGAGAGTAATAACGGTGAATTAGATCGATTGTGAAGGCGGTATTAGTTCGAGTTTGAGCTTCAATAAGGCATAGATGTTTTAGGTAAGTGAAGGAGAGTATTGCAAGGAAATAAAGGTGTAGGATAGACATGTTGAAAAGATTAAATTAAAGGATAGGAAACACACATAATGAACTACAATGTTTGATTAGCTTGTACTATTTATATTAGGCTATGAAACTTATCAATCTTATATTACATATATAATTCGTTCAGGTGAGCAGATAGCTTATATTCAGCTACAAACTTGGAAAGCTCGGATTCCATTTTATCATAGATGGCCTCTTTAGAATGCATGCACTTAACATGAACAATATTGTTCAGAAGAATTGCTTATTATAATAAAATTGGCACACTAAATTGTGGAGTATTCTTAATAGGGAATGATCATTTTCAAGAAAAATTTCACTATATATCATAGTATAAGGTAATATCGAGAATAAGACGGTCTTGTTGAAACATTTCTAATGGCTAAAGAGATGCTCTTCCATTTGCATAGTATTTACTATTCACATCTTACACTTTGATTGTCTATAGTGATTTATATTTTAGGAAAAATATAGTCATACAGGATCTTGTTAGATTCTTCTCCATGTATATTTTTTCAATATCACCTTTTTATAATTTTTACTAATTGATAATTAATGTTTGAAATCATGTATCGACAAGCGTAAAAACCTGAAATGGTGCAACTATTTTTAAACGGATGATGTGTATAATGCATTGATAGTCATCCTTGTTAGGGAAAATACAATTAACAAACATTGACTCGTTTACTGATTAAGTCAATCAAGGCATTTGTACGTTATTAATTAATGTTTTGATTCAAAAATTCACAGAGATGGGCCAGCTATGTTATATGTGCCTTTGATTTCTCGGTGAAGAAGAAAAGGTGAGAGATTGAAGATGCTCGAAGCTCAGCCCGGACGAGCAAGCCGAGCCTGGCCATTGAACAGCAGCCCGGGCGGGCGTGCAGTGGGCCCGGGCGGGCCACACAGCCCGAGCGGGCGCAGGACAAGCTCGGGCGGGCCAGCCATTTGGTGACATTCTCGCCTTCGAGGCGGTTTCTTTGTGCCCAGCACTGCAGGCGGGGCTTGGGTTGGGCCCGGGCGGCCGTCGCCGGCGGGCGCCGGCCGGGCGGCTTGCCCTCGTTCGCGATTTTCTTGTTTTTAATCCGGATTTTTCCGGATTTAATGTTTTGGGTTTTGGGTTATTTTGTAACCTTTAGGATGTCATATATAAGGCATCCTAAAGTCTTTTAGAACCCTAAGATTCAAATTAGCCACAAAAGTTAACTCTCTCTCTCTTCTCCTCTCTCTCTTCTTCTCCATTGTAATTCCTCCATTAGAGAGGCTAAAGAAAACTCCAAGGTTCTTGCTTGTGGATGTAGGTCAAGGTTGACCGAACAACGTTAAATCTTTGTCTCTCTTTATTGCTTACTTTTCTCACTTAAAGTTTACAACTTTGCATTTATTGTTGAACTTGAAGTTAACTAGCAAACCCTAGGTCCTAGAAATTGCATTTATTGCTAACAATTGGTATCAAGAGCTTAAGGTTTGGGAGGTTTCTAGTTGATTTCTTTGAAGAATATGTCAACAATGAAGCTTGATATTGAGAAGTTTGATAGGTCCATTAACTTTGGACTATGGCAAGTGAAGATGAAGGCAATCATGATTCAAAATGGTGTTCACAAGGCTCTAGAGGGCAAGGTGAAGAAGCCTACTACTATGACCGAAGAGAAATGGGAAGAAGTGGATTTGAAGGCCTTATCAGCTATACAACTTTGCCTCTCGAATGAATTATTGAGGGAAGTTGCTAAGGAGGACTCGGCGGCGGGTCTATGGTTGAAGTTGGAGTCTCTTTACATGGCAAAGAGTGTCACCAACCGACTTCTACTCAAGAGTAGATTGTATGACCTTCGACTTGAGGAAGGTAATTCTCTTAAGTCTCATATTGATGAGTTTTATTCTATTGTGATGGATCTTCAAAATATTGATGTGACTTTAGATGATGAAGATTTGGCTATTTGGTTGTTGTGTTCATTACCATCTTCATACAAGCATTTTAGGGAAACTATCTTGTATGGTAGAGATGATTTGAGTATTGATGATGTTAGGGATGTTTTGAAACAAAGGGAGTTGATTGATAATCAATTGACATCTAAATCATCAAACTCTAGTGATGGCTTGTTTGTTAGGGGTAGATCAAATGATGTTGCATCTACTAGTCAAGGTGGTAATGGTGGTAAGAATAGGGGGCGTTCTAAGTCAAAGAAGCCCAATTCTAATAGGCACAAGACTTGTAATTATTGTCATCTAAAGGGGCACATTAAGTCCGAATGCTATAAGTTGAAAAACAAGCAATCGGAGGATAGTAAGCCCGTGAAAGGCAAGGAACCCATGAACTCCGCCGATGTAAGTTATGTTGATTCCGATGGCGAAAGTGGAGCTTTGGTTGTTACTCATGATAGGCTCAAGAGCAAGAGTGAATGGATAATGGACTCGGGATGTTCTTTTCATGTGACACCCTACAAAGACATGTTCACCTCATATGAGGAGTATAATGGAGGCACGGTCACCATGGGAAACAATGCAACTTGCAAGGTGATTGGCATAGGGTCCGTGGATATCAAGATGTTTGATGGCACGGTTAGAACATTGTCCAAAGTCCGCCATGTTCCGGAAATGAAGAAGAACTTGATCTCTCTTGGTACTCTTGACAATAATGGGTGTAAGTACATAGCGGAAGGTGGAGTATTGAAGGTTATTAGGGGTGCACTTGTGTTGATGAAGGGTATTAAAAGGGGAAGCTTGTATGTGCTACAAGGTTCCATGGTTAGTGGTTCGGCAAATGTCTCCACCGGCACTATGAGTGACGATGATACCAAGCTTTGGCATTTCAGGTTTGGTCATATGGGAGAGCAATGACTGTCCGAATTTTGCAAGCAAGGATTGCTAGATAATGTGAAGCTTGGCAACCTTGGCTTTTGTGAGCATTGTGTGTTTGGTAAACACAAGCGGGTTAGCTTCAAGCCCGCAATACACAACACCAAAGGACCTCTTGATTACATCCATTCGGATTTGTGGGGGTCCCTCTAGGAAGACTTCTTTGGGTGGTTGTAGTTACTTGCTCACAATAATTGATGATTTCTCTAGGAAGGTGTGGTCGTTCTTTCTCAAGCACAAGGATGGTGTGTTTGATGTGTTTCTTCAATGGAAGACTATGATTGAGAAGAAGACCGACAAGAAGATCAAGGTTTTGAGAACCGACAATGGCCTAGAGTTTGTTGAAAAGAAGTTCACTAAGTATTGTCTTGATGAAGGCATTGTTCGTCATAGAACTTGTGTTGGGAGGCCTCAACAAAATGGTGTTGCGGAGAGAATGAATAGGACTCTCCTAGAGAGGGCAAGATGTATGCTCTCCCAAGCCAAGTTGGGGAAGATTTTTTGGGCCGAAGCGGTTGCAACGGCATGCTATTTGGTGAGCCGATCTCCTCACTCCGCCCTTAATTTTAAATCTCCTCAAGAGGTATGGTTCGGAACTCCTTGTGATTCTTCTAATTTGAAAGTGTTTGGTTGTCCGGCCTACATTCATGTAAATGAGGATAAACTTGAACCTAGAGCTAGAAAATGTGTATTTGTTGGCTATGTTTTGGGGGTTAAGGGATATAGAGTTTGGTGTGAAAAATCTAGGAGGGTAATAACTTCTAGAGATGTTGTGTTTGATAAAACACATATGATCACTCCGGAGAAGGAGCTTGCTATTTGTAATGATGTAGGTTCATCTCATGACACCGAGGAGAAGGTGGAGCTTGAAAGTGCCTCACATGATGATGCTCTCACTCAAGAGAGGCATGCTGAGGGTTCACCACAAACCCAACGCAAGACACTTGCTAGTGAGAGACAAAGAAGGCAAATCAAGCCTCCTCAAAGATATGTTGAGGAGTGTGACTATGTGCAATATGCTCTCACCGTGGCAAATGAGGTAGAGACTTTTGATGATCCATGCTCCTACAAGGAAGCAATGTCTCTACCCGATTCAAGCAAGTGGTTGATGGCAATGAAGCAAGAGATTGAGTCTTTGCACAAGAACAATACTTGGGAGTTGGTTGTTGCACCTAAGAAGAAGAAGTTCGTTGGGTGTAAATGGGTGTACAAGAGAAAAGAGGGTACACTGGATTCGGGAGGTCCCGTCTACAAGGCAAGAGTTGTGGCAAGGGGTTTCACTCAAGTTGAGGGTGTTGATTTTCATGAGGTATTTTCACCGGTTGTGAAGCACTCATCCATTAGAGTTTTGCTTGCCTTGGTAGCTATGGAAGACTTGGAGCTACACCAACTTGATGTTAAGACCGCTTTCCTCCATGGGGACTTGGAGGAGGAAATCTACATGAAGCAACCGGAAGGTTTTGAGGTTGAAGGGAAAGAAGAACATGTGTGCCGTTTGGTGAAGTCATGGTATGGGTTGAAGCAATCTCCTAGGCAATGGTATAGGCGATTTGATTCGTTTATGTTGGCTCATGAGTTCACAAGAAGCTCCTATGATAGTTGTGTCTACTACAAAGAGCTAGTAAGTGGTTCCTTCATTTACCTTTTGCTTTATGTTGATGATATGTTGGTTGCTTGCAAGCATTTGATTGAGGTCAACAATTTGAAGAAGTTGTTGAGTAGTGAGTTTGATATGAAGAATCTTGGTGAAGCCAAGAAGATACTTGGGATGGAGATTTGGAGAGATCGATCTAAGGGGGTGTTGTACCTTAGCCAAAGGAGGTACATTGAGAAGGTTCTTGAGAGATTCTCAATGAGCAATGCAAAGCCCGTTTCTACTCCTCTCGGTTCTCACTTCAAGCTCTCAAAGGAGCTTTGTCCTCAATCCGAAGAAGAAGAAAGGGCCATGGTTCACATCCCCTATACTAGTGCCGTTGGGAGTGTGATGTATGCCATGGTATGTTCTAGGCCGGACATTGCTCAAACGGTGAGCATGGTGAGCCGTTATATGTCAAGGCCCTAGAAAAGGGCATTGGGAAGCTTTGAAATGGCTTCTAAGTTACTTGAAGGGTACCTCACACATTTGTTTGGAGTTTGGCCAAGATGCAAATGGTGTGATTGGGTATTGTGATTCTGATTATGGTGGAGACTTGGATGATCGGGAATCAACTTCGGGTTATGTGTTTACCTTGGGAGGTACGGCCGTGAGTTGGCAATCTTCGCTACAAGATGTTGTAGCTCTTTCAACTACGGAAGCGGAGTTCATGGCAATTACCGAGGCATTCAAGGAGGCAAAGTGGCTCAAAGGTTTGGTTGGGGAGATTAGCTCGTGTTCTAAGGAGGTGTCCGTATTTTGTGATAGCCAAAGTGCCATTCACTTGGCTAAGAACCAAAACAATTTCCATAGAAGAACGAAGCATATTGATGTGAAGTACAACTTCATCCGAAATGTCATTGATAAGAAAGAGTTGACATTGATGAAGATTCGTACCGAGGAGAACTCCTCCGACATGTTGACAAAGCCTTTGCCAACCACTAAGTTCACTTTGTGTGTGAACTTGGTGGGTCTCTCCTCTTGTTTGTTGTAGACCCCTATGGGGTAGAGCCTTGGAGTGTGATTAGCATTTTTGTGTTATTGGAGGTGTTTGGAGAAATTCAAGTCAAGGTGGAGAATTGTTATATGTGCCTTTGATTTCTCGGTGAAGAAGAGGTGAGAGATTGAAGATGCTCGAAGCTCAGCCCGGACGAGCAAGGCGAGCCCGGCCATTGAGCAGCAGCCCGGGCGGGCCACACAGCCCGGGCGGGCGCAGGACAAGCTCGGGCGGGCCAGCCATTTGGTGACATTCTGCCTTCGAGGCAGTTTCTTTGTTCCCAAGCCTGCACCGGGCGGGCTGGGTTGGAGCCCGGGCGGGCTGTCTGGCCCGGGCGGGCAGCTTGCCCTGTTCGCGATTTTCTTGTTTTTAATCCGGATTTTTCCGGATTTAATGTTTTGGGTTTTGGGTTATTTTATAACCTTTAGGATGTCATATATAAGGCATCCTAAAGTCTTTTAGAACCCTAAGATTCAAATTAGCCACAAAAGTTAACTCTCTCTCTCTCCTCCTCTCTCTCTTCTTCTCCATTGTAATTCCTCCATTAGAGAGGCTAAAGAAAACTCCAAGGTTCTTGCTTGTGGATGTAGGTCAAGGTTGACCGAACCACGTTAAATCTTTGTCTCTCTTTATTGCTTACTTTTCTCACTTAAAGTTTACAACTTTGCATTTATTGTTGAACTTGAAGTTAACTAGCAAACCCTAGGTCCTAGAAATTGCATTTATTGCTAACAAGCTATATGAGAACTTTTTTTTCCTTATGGCAACTGATGTACAGAAGAAAAATCAAAGGTTTTTCCTTGCGCTCACTGCAAGGTCGTCATGGGCTTGAGAGGCGAAATAAATAATTTTCTCCCTTAAATCTTATACGAATTGTGTACTCCTTTTAATTAAATGTATATTACTAATAGGTTCGATTCTTTTGGTGTAATAGCCTCATTTGAATAAAAAAAAGAAGAGTTAGTCTTGCGTGGACCTGGTTGAACCAAATATGAGCCCAACAACGAAGCAAATTGAAGGTCCAACATGAGGCGTGCATCAACCAATTGAAGAGCCCAAGTTCTGTTTGGGTTTCAAGCATGATTGTAAAGGAAGCCCAAGTTCTGTTTGGATTTCTATTTGTTTTTGTTGTTAGTTTTAGATTGTAATAAAACCATGAGATTACTCATAAAGTAAACTCATCTTAGGCTTGTGTTTTGCTACTATTAAGCTTGTGATTAGGCAGTAAATTAGGATAAAGGGTGTTGATTATAACCTCTTTTAACAGCTCATTAAATGAGCATGAAAAGGGGCATGTTTTAAGGGAGTTTGTAACTCCTAAAACCTGTCCAAAGGGAGGACGGTTTTCTAGGGTTTTTGGCTTCACTTTTGCTGCTCCAATATCCTATTTAAGGAGAGCATATGGTAGGAGAAGTTCAGATTTGAGTTTGATAAAAAAACCTTTGTGTTTATAGTTTTTACTTTGAGTTTGTCTCAAGTATTGCTAACCCTTATTACTTTGAGTGAGTCTTGAGTGATAAGCCTAGGAGAGATTGAGTGAGTCTTATCTCTGACCTAGAACCCCAAAACATTGAGTGTGTTCTTGTATTTTGGTACTATCCCTTGTTTCGAGTGATTTCTTGTCAAAGTGAGTGTTCTATTGTTCATAAGTTTTGAATCATCATCCAATCCTTTGGAGGGTGCTTTTAGACTCACATCATCTGGTATCAGAGCTTTGGTGAAGAAATTCATCGGAAAAATCGAGTTTTGGAGAAGAGACGAAACTGCCAGAATTCAATCAGTTTTTCATCCGACTTTGAAGGACGATTTCTCAACCTTCAGGAGTCCAAATGGGTTGATTCTTTTTTTCATTCTGCATAACTTTTTGTCTAGAATACTCAAAGAATTTTTCAGATTTTTGTGAATTTTTTAGATATTAAACTGGGCACGTTTTTCGCAACTGCGCCAAAACGGAGCAAATCTGGCACACAGAACTTCAAACGACGATTCCTCCTTCATCCGGAAAGCTTTTCAAGAGTTTCTTTTTTTGATTCCGCTTGAAATTTCCTGAATTTTATTAATCTGTAAGCTTTTGAGAGTCTCAAGGCCATTTACAGTTTCGTTTTGTTGTTCAAGTTTACGGCAGTTTGCATCTTGTATTTGTAATAGTCCAGCAAAAATAGTGAAATCATGGCTGATGGTGATCTTGCTAGGATGTTACAAGTAATAACTCAGAAGTTAGAAAACTTAGAGAGAAAATCGAAGCAAATGATGAAGATAAGGCTCAACAAAAGACTAGGTTAGATGCTATGTCCGAAATGTTGATGCAAGCAAGTAGAAAACTGAATTTTCTTGAAAATGAGGAAGGTGAGATTAATACACCTAGAAACTTTGATGAAGATAGGGGTTTGAGAATTGAGATGCCCGAATTTGATGGGGGACATGATAGTGAGGCTTTTCTTGATTGGATGAGGCAAATTGAAACCGTTTTTGATTATAAGGGGTATGATGATAGAAAAAGGTTTAAACTTGCTGTCCTAAAACTCACTAAACTTGCTGCCTTATGGTATGAAAACCTCAAGTCAAATAGAAGGAGAGAAGGAAAAGATAAGATTGATTCATGGAATCGATTGAAAAAGAAAATGAGGGATAAATGGGTTAGTAAGGAGTATGAACAAGAGCAATACTTAAAATTGACCCACCTTTCACAAAACAATGACATGAGTGTTGAAGAATACATGAAAGAGTTTGAGAAATTGTGTCTAATTTGTGATTTGCAAGAGAAGGAGACTTTCAAGATAGCTCGCTTTGTTAAGGGGTTGTCTAAAGGGATTAGTAGAAAAGTGGAGGTGACTCACTATGCCACTTTTAGTGATGTTTGTAAGCTTGCCTTGAAATATGAGGCACAAGCTAAGGAGGAAAGGGAGAAAGAGAAGCCCAAAACTTCTTCTTCTTTCAAGGGTACTTTGGAATTTACACCTTCCTATTCTATGGGGAGTACTTTTCAAAACCAATCCTCTTCATCATCTTTTAAGGGGAAAGAGAAAGAAAGGGCTGTGATTTCTCCTAGTGAACTTGCTACTAGAAGAAGGTGTTACAAATGTAATGGGAGGGGTCATATTGCTAGTGAGTGCCCTAGTAAAACTGTTTTGACCGCCGCTCAATGTGCCATCATGGATGAAGAAGAAAAAATGTATAATTTTGTTGTTCATGAGAAGAGTAGCTTTGAGGATGATGATTATGAGGAGGAAATTCCTCCGGAGGAAGAGATGAACATGATGGTAGTTAGGAGAGTGTTGTTTAGTGAGCCTCAATTTGATGAGAGGCAAAGAAGCAACTTGTTCCACACTAGATGCAAGGTAGGTGAGAAGACTTGCAATGTAATTATTGATGGTGGTGCACAAGTGGATGTTGTTTCATCCGAAGCCGTGAGTAAATTGAAGCTACCAACTAGAGACCATGAAGAGCCTTGTAAGCTTAAGTGGTTGGATGATGGTACTAGTTTGAGGGTGAAGAAACAAGCATTGGTGACTTACTCCATTGGAGGGTTTGAAGATGAGAGATGGTGTGACATTCTTCCTATGGATGCGTGTCATTTGTTACTTGGAAGGCCATGGCAATTCGACCATGATTCGGAGCATAGAGGCAAAACCAATGTATATCTTGTAACTACCAAAGATGGTAGAAGAATAAAATTGCTTCCCCTACCCCCCAAAGTTGCTTGAAAAAGAAAAGGAGAAAAGCAATTATCTTGTAATTTGTAATAAAAATGAGAAGATAGTGGAAAAGAATGGGGGAAGGACTACTTTGGTTGTGAGGGCCAAAGAGCATCATGGTACTCTTCTAACAACTCATTCAAAGGAGATGCTAGAAAAGTACAAAGAAGGGATTTCCAATGACATGCCCAAAGTTCTCTCTCCCGTAAGAGACATTGAGCATGGCGTTGACTTTCTTGATTTGCCCAACAAGGCAGCCCATAGCTGTGCTTCGAAAGTGAGTAACAAGCTTGTCAACAAAGTGCATGAATTGGGTGGTACCTTAGTCTTTTCAAAAATAGACTTAAGGAAACATTACCATCAAAAAAGATCTCTAGAGGGGGCTACATTGAAAATGGATCCCAAAGCAAAACAAAGCGTGTATGAGTGCTTAATAGTGCTTTTGGCCTTCTTTTATGAGAGGTTCCATAAGTACTTCACTATTTTCATGAGTCCATTCACCAAATTGTTGAAGATGGGAGATATCAAATGGGGCGTTGCAATACAATCTTTTGAGAATGCCAAGTATTTCCTTTGAAATGCGTCAACCATGAAGAGTGTGAATCCTCCACTTCATTTGAGAGGTTTATCTCTTTGCTTGGATGATCCAAGTTTGAGGCCAAACTTTTTCAAAGGAAGGGGGAATGAACCAAATATGAGCCCAACAACGAAGCAAATTGAAGGTCCAACATGAGGCGTGCATCAACCAATTGAAGAGCCCAAGTTCTGTTTGGGTTTCAAGCATGATTGTAAAGGAAGCCCAAGTTCTGTTTGGATTTCTATTTGTTTTTGTTGTTAGTTTTAGATTGTAATAAAACCATGAGATTACTCATAAAGTAAACTCATCTTAGGCTTGTGTTTTGCTACTATTAAGCTTGTGATTAGGCAGTAAATTAGGATAAAGGGTGTTGATTATAACCTCTTTTAACAGCTCATTAAATGAGCATGAAAAGGGGCATGTTTTAAGGGAGTTTGTAACTCCTAAAACCTGTCCAAAGGGAGGACGGTTTTCTAGGGTTTTTGGCTTCACTTTTGCTGCTCCAATATCCTATTTAAGGAGAGCATATGGTAGGAGAAGTTCAGATTTGAGTTTGATAAAAAAACCTTTGTGTTTATAGTTTTTACTTTGAGTTTGTCTCAAGTATTGCTAACCCTTATTACTTTGAGTGAGTCTTGAGTGATAAGCCTAGGAGAGATTGAGTGAGTCTTATCTCTGACCTAGAACCCCAAAACATTGAGTGTGTTCTTGTGTTTTGGTACTATCCCTTGTTTCGAGTGATTTCTTGTCAAAGTGAGTGTTCTATTGTTCATAAGTTTTGAATCATCATCCAATCCTTTGGAGGGTGCTTTTAGACTCACATCACTGGTGGATCAAAACCACTTATTTAACATAGTGACCCTTTTTTTCCATAGAGTAACATTTTCAAATTTTAAGGTACACTATACAGTTATTATCTACTATAGTGACTGTTTTTTTAATATAGTAACTATTTCTCACATTAGTTTATCATGATCAAATTTTCACTTTGTGACATAGTAACTTTTTTTTTCCATAGTCAAACTTCATAATTTATATCTATTCATCTTTTATATATTTTTTTTTATATAGTGATCCTTTTTTTTCATAAATAACATCAATTAGCATTAGGTCCACACTAATTTAGTGTGGATTAAGTCCATATAAGTTTTTTACAAAAAGAACTAATAGGTTCGAATAGAAAACTAAATATGCGAATATATATATGCCAAACGTAAACAATTTTAAATTTGAGAAGGGAAAACATGTAGGTCTAATCTCACCCAGTTGATCTCTGGTCTTAATTTTAGAAGATTTTGTTGGTCTTTGGTTTATACCAATTACTAGGTAATCAACAACTACCCGGACCGATTCGCAAAATAGTGGGTTTTAGGTAAGGTATTTTGGCTAGCCGTTTGGGCCCGACCCGACCCGGTTTTGGGCAAAACAGACGGGCCATGGACAACCTAAATTCGGAAATTTTGGACCGTTTCGAAATAGCACGTTTTCGCACGAAAATTTTGGCCATGTCCTGCCTGACGGGCCACTTTTTTTGGCCACAACCCGGCCTGGCCCATAATTACCTCTAAAACCAATCTAAAACAATCTTGGAGAGTTGAACAAAATCTAGGAGGGGGTTGTGGGAAGACCTTTTATAGTTATATGTGGTTTCTTGTAAGGTTTTTAGATTTGGGTTGTCTAGAGAATAAACACCCAACTTAAGGGTGGTTTTCAATGATAAAAAATCCTAAGTTTTTTTATATGGTTGTTGTTATTTGAATTGTCTAATCATGTAAAATTGCAATGTTTATGTTTCTTATAGGAGTATAGTTTTCATCCATTTACACATTAGATTTAACGTTGGTCCTGTTGTTTCGAGTCATAAAGTTCTATTATCGAAATTTTGTTCAAAAACCTCGTCCGATCTTTATATATGATTGTTACCAGCCAGCTTTTGTAAGACGTATACTATTGTTCCGACGTCACATCGAAAAAATATAGATTCGACGTTTTTGCTTCTTAATCATATGTAGTGTACCATGTAATCAAATATTCTACATACTATATAATCAAATCTATACAAATATATTAAAAGATGTTTTAAGAAAGTCTATGTGTCACGTGACACTCTCCTCAAACTTTAAATGCCAACGCTTTATGTCTATGTGAACTCTTCAATTAAGAAATATAAATATTGTGTAGCTGCAAGGTATCGAACACGTAACCTCTGAAATGAAAAGTGAGAGTTTAGCCACCAATACACTATAACTTTATTGTCTAATGTTTCGAACAAAATATGATAAAGTCTTATAATAATTATATTTAACTAAAAAGACTTAAACAAGCATTTAGATTCCTAACACTCTTATTAGAGTGCTACCAAGAGATTATTGATGACTAGTTATTCCTTACACCAATTGCTTTTAAGATATTATTTTCAAACTCAAACCTTTAATATGTTTTTTTACATATCACATCATGACGCCAATCTTTTAATTTCTCATTGGACAAAAGAAATACGAAAAGTAACAAATAAATTATGAATAACATATTATTTATTGCAATTGACCCGAGACATCGCCCGGGCCAAAATACTAGTTTGCTTATCTATACTAATATATTAAAAGGTGTTCATAATAAAGTATATGTTGCCACGTGGAACCCTCCTCACTAGGAACATGCAATATCATATGCTTAACAAGAAATATGTACTACAAAACGTTATGTAGTAAGATTCGAACATGCAACCAATAAGTTGTATCATAGACATCTTACCATCTCAACCAACTATTAGCTATGCTCTTTATTCCACATAAATATATATAACATGGAATATAAATATATATAATAAACTAATTTGAAATAAATAAAAGCTCAAAACATAGAAGTATTATTTAAAGTAAAACTCGGGGCATCGCCAGAGCTACACACTAGTTAAAATGTAAAAATTGCGTAGTCCATAATATGAAGTATACGTAGACTTAGTGAAACGTAGAGAAGCCTATAAGGTTTCTAAAGCATACATCAATTATAATAGTAGTGATATTGCATCAAAATCCAAATATCATAGTAATGATACTACAATATGGAAAAGGATGAGCTAGTGACCCTTAATGGTTGGTGCAGTCTGCTGGAGCAAAGGAAACCTGCTTTGCTTGTAAATCATACCCAACTTGAAAGTTAACTTGAGCAATATTCCCAAAGATATAAGGATGACCATTTGTAGCTAGCATTGCCAAACAACTCAAACCATCTCCAACATCCCTGAAAGTGTTGAGTGCCTTTAACACAACATCAGCCCCTTGAAAATGGAACACTACATCAGGAGGGTTAAACTGCGCACCAGAACCTGATGACTGTGTAGTATCATAACAAAGGTCTAAAGATGCTTCGACAGGGCTCGGTACCGGGGTAAGCCCAATAGCAGTTTTCAGAGCACACTTAACACTTTCATAGATACTAAATGGTAGATAAGTATAAGTAGTACCTGAGTCGATGATCACATGGAGGTCGGTGGGCACTTGGACTGAGTTATCCTTATCTCCAATAGTAATACCATTGAGGGAGAGGAAGTAAAACATAGGTCTTTTTGCAGTTCTAAAAGGAGTAGACACTACTCCAGGCCCGGTTACATCAGCTCCAAAGGTTAGCTTGCTAGTCAACCCGGAAGACAGGGGAGCCAAGCAGTAGGAGAACTTGTAGTTGATACTTGGACCTAGTTGCGAAATCAATGAAGCCGGGCCTTGCCCAAACCCGACAATCCCATCCTCTGGGTCGCCAAATCCTTTGTTGTCGAACCCACACCCGAAAATTGATGAAGGAAGGCTCTTTGATGTAGAGTCAGGAGAGGGAAAGCTAAGAGTTTCCGTGGCTAAGATGCCGAGAGATTGTGTATAGCTAGAATTATAAACACCTCCATAGGTAGAATTATAAACACACGGCGATGATGAGTCCATTTTGTTATTTGTAGGACAACCACTTCTAAGATCTGTATAGTTGCAAGTAGAAGAAGTGCAAGGGATTATATTAAAGGTGGAAGATTTTGTAGGGTCAAATAGTTGAGATTTTGTTGAGAGGCAGGTGTGACAGCGTGAACATTGGATCCATATAAGGTCACTCCCAGTATCAGCAACGGCTATGAATTCAACTGGCGGCGTACCAACCGAAATTTTTATGAGGTAATCCCCTATTATATTTGGGATCAAAGCTGATATTTTAACATCATTTGAAGTATTATAGTACGATGTGGAGAGGTGAATGTTATGGCCACGAGAGATTGAGCCTAAGGGTGCACTCTTTAGACGCTCTCGTAGTGTTAAGGAAGAGTTGTAATAAGGAGAAAGTGGTGAATCGCGATGAATGAGATCGAGCTTGAAGACACCATTGGAAGAAACTAAGTTTCTAGCGTGGACTGATGAAAAGATTAGTGAGGATACTAGCAATAGTAGGAAGATGTTAGTGAAAGTAATAAGCGACGGCATGATATATGTTTGGTGAGAAAGATAAGGTTAAAGGTTGTTTTAATTTGTGGCTGATTTATCAAGAGATGTTATAGGTTTATATAGTATGCATGGTTAGTGATCTTTACTATGGGAAAAGCAAGGTATAAAAAGTTAACTTGTATACTTAATTAGTCAGTCAAGGTCTTTGTTTGTCTGCAAATTTAAACTTGTAATTTTTGTGGAAGTGGTCTACCCTCTTATGTACACACTATACTTATGGAAGAAAATCTGAGTTAAGCATAAATACAGGACTTCACATTTGGTATTTTTCACCTTTAAGGACCTCCCACTTTTTTTTTCACCTTTGAGGACCTAACATTTAGTTTCAGGCCATAATTAAATAAAAATAACCCAAGTGTAGTTAAGCCATGGTTAAATGACATAAAGTAATAATTATGTGTCTTGGGGAGGGCAATAGAAAGAGAAGAAGAAAGTTTTTCTCTCTCTTCTTTTCTACTTTATTTTCTACATTGAAAGAAATAGCATCGTTTCATACTGTATATTTATTGCGCAACAAAGAAGAAGCAGAATATGAGAAAAACCCTATTTTATGTCATCTTCTGAAAAAGGACTGAATTTTTTTCGTACTCGAAGTATTGATTTTGTCTTCATCTTGTTCACTTTCTTCAGTCGGCAATTTATGTATCTGGAATGGTGTTTATTCTCTGTTGATGATGATTTTGTGGAACTAATTTAGTTTAATCGAGTGAATAATGATTATACGACCGGTTGATTTCGATTGAAAAATTGCGAGTGCTGAAAACCTAAGCGGTAAATTATTCGATTTTTAATTGAGTGTTGTTTTGTTCTTATGAGATTGTTCGAGTTGTGCAGCGCAAGTAGTAATTTTGACTATGAAGATTTCAATCATTAGTTTCATTGAAAGTTCTATTGTTGGATGATGTTCGACAGAACTTTCTTGAACGGTCTCATCTAGATGAGAAAATGTTGATAGTATGAGTGGAGCTAACTTTGGAGTTGTTTGAGTGGAGCTAATTAATTTGATTGTATGAAGTGCATTTTTGTGGAGGAAATTGTTGAGTGTAGCTAATTAAATTTAATTACGCTAAATTTATATAGTTAATTTAAATTGTTGATTAGGGCAAGCTGGATTGCTAGCAAATACCATGGTAAATTAAAGATTAACACATACCTTAAGTGTCAGGAAATAGTTGACACCATATGGTCTGAGTGGGGTATTAAGATCAGTTTGTGGATGGCACTTAAGGCTATGAGGATGGGTTAGAAGTTAATATTAGGTGAGTACAGAGAGCAGTACTCACTACTTCACACGTATGCTCAAGAGATCATCAGGTCAAACCCTAATAACACAGTTAAATTCAAACTCAACATTAACATATTTCCAAATCACAAGTGTAGATGCAAAGAATTGGAGAAATGGGATGGCTGTGCTAAATTTTTTTTTTGTAAAGATCAATCATGTAACGGCTAGTTCTTTGAATTGTGCAAAACGATTTTCTTGTAGCAGTTAAACAGTTAAACAGCAAGGAACTAAATTTTTTGGTTTATTAAATGCACTCAAGGAACTAAGTTTTGTATTTAGTTAAATGATTTGAAGGACTTAACTTTTTTTTAAAGGACTTAACCTTTTTGGTGAACTCGGTGTGAGTTAAATGGCCTTAAAGTTAACTCTAGGTCCTTAAAGGTGAAAAAAAAAAAAGTGGGAGGTCCTTAAAGGTGAAAAATACCAAATGTGAAGTCCTGTATTTATGCTAAACTCAGAAAATCTTGAGTTGAGCAATTTTTAACTTCTAAGAAGTAAGAAATATCAAAGACGAACGCGGGAACCAAATATGCAATTATTATTATTATTATTATTATTATTATTATTATTATTATTATTATTATTATTATTATTATTATTATTATTATTATTATTATTATTATTATTTATTATTTAATATTATTATTATTATTATTTATTTATTTATTATTTAATATTATTATTATTTGTTATCATTATTATTATTTTTTATTTTTTATTATTATTGTTTATTATTTATTATTTATTATTATTATTATTATTTATTATTATTAGTTATTATTTTTTATTATTTTTTACTAATATTTATTATTTATTATTTATTATTTATTATTTATTATTTATTATTTATTAGTTACTACCTCCGTCCCAGAATAGTTTAAACACTTTCCTTTTATGTTTGTCCCAAATTAGCTTAAACACTTCTTTTTTTGGCATGGTCCCACCATTAATATATTATTTCTTTTACACATCTTTGGCCCATACTCTACCTTTTATCAACAAAAAGTTACTTAACTTTATCTCTCATCTAATGAAAAAATACCCCACCAACTCCTATCACATCTACTTTTTAAATAAAATAACATTTGATAACCATACTACAACTTATCACCTTAAACTATGTGTCCCAACAAGTGTTCAGATCTTTCTGGGACGGAGGTAATATTATTATTATTTATTATTATTATTATTTATTATTACTCCTTATTTATTATATATTATTATTATTAGTTATTTATTATTTTTATTTATTTTTATTTATTTTTTATTATTATTATTAGTTATTTATTATTTATTATTTATTATTTGTTATTATTATTATTATTTACGGTTTTTTAACCAAATACCCCCGAGTTTTCAAAAAATTCACATGGTACCCTCCATGTTTTCAAAATTCACCACGTACCCCTCAGTTTCGAAGTAATACATCGACATGCCCCTAATGACTAACGGCGGTTAACGCCGTTAGCCTTAAACCTCATTAAACCCTAATTAGGCCTAATTAACCTAACTAACCTAACTAAACCCTAACATCTTAGTTCTAACCCTACCCAAACCCTAACCCTAACCCCTAATTTCAAACCCTAACCCTAACCCCACTACCACCCAACCACCACCCCTCCCCTCCACCCACCCCACCCTACCCCCTGCAGCCACAACCCCCAGTACCCCCATCGCAGCCCCCCGCCCCCACAACAAAGAACCTCACCAACCCCTTCCCCCACCTATTCAATTTTCGAAATCTCACCCCTCCCCCACTCCCACAAGACACCACCCCCCACCCCGCTTCCATTTTCGCACCCCTCCCCCACCCCCGTAGCACCACCCTCCTCCAAATTGCGTGAAACACAAAGTACCGAGATTGCGAAAAACAGAGTGAAGAAGAATATACGGGGGTTGCGGGTGACGCGGGCGGCAGGTGGGGGGGGGGGTGCAAAAATAGAAGGGGGTGGTGCCGTGGGGGCGCGATGGTGAGGGTGGGGTGGGGGACTACCGAACCGAATCGGGGGGGGAGGGGGCGGCGGGGTGGGGGGGGGGTGGGGCTGCTGAACCGAACTAGGTGGGGGAAGGGGCGCACAGGGGTGGGGAGGGGGGCTGGGGGGGGGGAGAGCAGGAGGGTGGGTGGAGTGGGCCGGGGGTAGTGGGAGGGTGGGGGAGTGAGTGGTGGGGTGGTGGGTTAGGGTTAGGGTTTGGGGTTTGGGTTAGGATTAGGGTTAGCATTAGGGGGTTAATTAGGGTTTAAAACAGGAAATTAGGGTTAATGATTAATGACGGTGGTTAACGTCGTTAGTCATTAAGGGTATCTGAGTGTATTAGTTCGAAACTGAGGGGTACCTGGTGAATTTTGAAAACATGGAGGGTACAAGGTGAATTTTTTGAAAACTCGGGGGTATCAGGTGAAAAAACCGTATTATTTATTATTTATTATTATTATTTAAGTTCGGTTCAAAAAAAATAAGTAAAATTAAGTTCGGTTCAACGAAAATAAGTAAAAATAAGTTCGGTTCAGCAAAAATAAGTTCAGTTCAGTAAAAATAAAATAAGTTCAGTTCATTTCAGTTCAGCCAAAATAAGTTCAAAAGAACAGGGCCTTATTTAAAGTCATCCAAATGAGCAATTAGCTAAGGGGAAAAAAGCTTTTGCTGTATCATACTGATCATGATACACCCTAACCTAAGTGTATAATAAAAGTTGTAAAAGGTTGTCTACGTGCATATGAGAAGTCACACATATGAAAAGAGGAGAGAAAATATCCACTTTAATATTTAAAGAGACACTAAAGTGTGACATCTTTTGATAAATTAGCCATCTTAATATCTAAAGACAATACTATATTTCTTATTTTGATTAATCTGGATCAGTTTAATAAGTTGTAACATGTAAAATAAATTAAATTAAGCAAAATTCAGGTGAATCAAATAATGTGTAATTTAGAAATAATGTGAAATGGCAATATCGTGAGACAAACTTCCTAGGAAGTTATTTCTCTTATGTAATTCCTAGGAAATGGACTTAACATGTTTGGTTGACATTAAGGAATTATAATTCCTATTAATTGATGTGAGAATTTTGAACGATCAAGGGGATTGATTAATTCTCATGTTTTATGGGAATTTCAATTTCTCATTTCATTGTCCCCATTCCACTTCCTGTCAACCAAACAACAACCCAAATAAGAAAATCATAGGAATTTTTATTGCTCGCATAATTTCGCCGTATACCAAACAACAACTTATTATTTTTATTTTCTTTGAGCAAAAATAAGTTTACTTCAAAAAAAATGTTCAATTAAAGAAAGAGTGGGTTATTGATGTTAGTCGAAGTATATGCATTGCAAAGTTGTTAGGATCTTTTCAAAAAAATTGATGCTAATTTATCAAGATATTTAAAGGTTTATCATTACAACTTTACAACGTCGATAGTGAATTTTTCAATTTTGTGCAAATGGTCCAGCCTTGTGGAATAAAATCTTGTATTGATTGCGTTTTCTTAGCAAGTGGTCTATACGTGTGGAATGAAATCTTGAGTTGATAGCGTTCTGTACCTTTGGAAATGTGTTTATCTCATCTACATTCTCCTGAATTTATTTAAAAAATTTATTAAAATTTATTCTATATGATGTTAGAACTTATTTGAGCTTAACTGAAATTATCTGAAGTTATTGTACTTGAAACTTATTTTTTAAAGTAATGATCAGAACACACCCTTAAGTGTACTTCAAAGGGCGGCTAATTTGGTTAATCCTAAATTCAATGTCATGTATTGATATGCACCACTAATATAACCTTTGTCATGTATCGATCACTAATATGCAACCTTGAGTCTTGACCTTCGATTTTTACTATGCAACCATAACCATGGGGTTATTACATTTTTAATTTACTTTGTTTTTTCTTTCTCATGTTCTCCCAAAATTAAAAGATGTATTAGTACTAAAGTTGTGCATTAGCTGGGTTGGCACGAGAATCATCCTTACTTGACACAAGTTTGGCCCAGTGTAGCTTGACATGAGCTGGCTGTTAGCCGAATCCAGCATAAGAGGCCGGATGGTGGGTTGCGGTCTACTCATGGACACATTTTTCAAAATTTGGGCCAACCCGCCACTCAACCAATCCTTTTTAATAGTAAAAAGTATATATCTTAAAGGGGCCTGCCAGTACGGGATGACTTTGAAAATTTGGCACGACCCTAGACGGATGCGACATGAGACCCTTTGGCCTGGCACAACCCAACATGTGCCATCTCTATTTAGTACTCCTATGGTATAATACCTTTTGCCAACTGCCATTGACAACAAGTTGTTTCTTTGGCAATTCATCTTCCGCCTCATGCCTCCCTTTCTCCTTCATATGTACTATAGGAAGCATCCTAAATCGGCTCTTTGCATTGAAGAATGTAGATATGATGCTGTCAAAATTATCAAAGGAAAAGCAAGCGTCATTCCTAAGTACGAACAAACAGAGTTACAAGCGATAAATCTACCAAAACTCCGGAATCCACCAGAAAAGAGTTAAACTCTCAAATATTATTATTAGAATAGAAGTTGCCTTCTAATGACGGCTAAAAACATTTAAATAGTCTAAGCAAAACCCTAATATGAAAATTAGGATAAAACTTCGGAAATTATTAAAATGCTTGTTTTCGGGCCCTAAATGAACTTGGATGGCTTAAAAGCCTATAGATCATGGCATAGTGATGAGTCTTGATCATTGGCCCGTTTGCCATTCCGAAAAGGTATTTTATTTAGCATTCTGACACCGGGAGCCTGACTAGTAAGAATCATTGCAGGCTTTTTCGACGATAGGTTTCTTCGTCGAACCGTGCAGCTAACCTTCCTACGTCAAGATACAACCAAATGTACTGATCCGTTCTTCAGGACCCATTTGGCATTGTCATGTCATTGATCCGTTCTTCTCATGATGCTCCAATCACATACCGGCATGTAGCTATTTTTAATAAATGGGTAAAATCCATCCCAAACACTAGAATTATACAACTTAGTCCTCACGTAAACAATAATCCTGGATAGAATAAGATAACAAGTCCAAATATATGTCCAATTTCCTAATTAACTAATCTCCTAATCAATATATATATATATATATATATATATATATATATATATATATATATATATATATATAGAGAGGAACTTTTCGGGAGCATAGGGAGCTTCTCAAGATTTCGAGGCCATAGAGTGCGCCACGTAGGATTGCCATGTCATTAATTATTATTTTTATTTTCTACAAAAATAGAGTTCTACAAAAATTTAAATACGTATAAGGAGTTTTGGATAAGCGAAAATTAGAGTTTGATTTTGAATCAACAACCCAAATAGTTATATTATGTAAATTGCGTATAACTTTTGCTACGTAATTCGGAATATTATAATTTTTGTACCATTGGATAGTGCTCGAAATATACTTCGAAATAAGATCTATTTACAATATAGTTCGACAACTTATGAAATAGAGAGTGCCACATAGGATTGTCATGTCATTAGTTTTAAATTTAAATATTATAAAAAATAGAGTTCTACATATATTTAAATGCCTAAAAGGAGTTTTGGATAGGGAAAATTAGAGTTTCATTTTGAATAAACAACCGAAATTATTATATTATGTAAATTGTGTATAACTTTTGCTACCTAATTCAAAACATTATAATTCATCTACCATTGGAGAGTGCTTGAAATATGCTTCAAAATAAGATCCATTTACAATATAGGGTCACAAATCATGAAAATATTTAAAGAATAGAGTTTTACATAGATTTAAATACATATAAGGAGCTTTTGATAAGCGAAAATTAGAGTTTGGTTTTGAATTAACAACCTAAATTATTATATTATCTAAATTGTGTATAATAATTTTTGTACCATTGGATAGTGCTCTAAATATGCTTTGAAATAAGATCAATTTACAATATAGTTCTACAACTTATGAAATATAATCAAATAAACAACTATGTAAAATTGATAGTCGATTTTAAATAAATAATCTAAACTATTATACAATGTAAATTGATTATAACTTTTGCTACATAATTCGCAATAGTATTGTTTTTTTTTACCATCGGAGAGTGCTCGAGATATGCTTTGAAATAAGATCTATATACAATATTGTTTTATAACTTATGAAAATGTATTTATTTAGATGAATAATAACATATTATTTATTCTTTATTTTAAATATATAAAAATAGCATATTATACCTGACAATACTAATTATGTCTTTAAGAATCATACTTTTAAAAATTGAGTTATATAAAGATAAAAAATTCATATCCATAGTTTTGAACCTATAACATTCCATGATGGCATTACATGAAGAATCAAATGAAAGTTTGTCATCCAGACATAATAATTATGCATACATAATTATTTATGTTTTTTTCCATATATTTATATGTAAGATCTTATTCTTTTCTCCATGAACTTAATTGTACTAAAACTATTTGGAAATCAAGATTCGCGTTTCTAGACTGTTTAAGGTCACGGATCATAAAAAAGGGGGGAAGTTTGATAAGTCTTGATATGGTCATGATTGATGAAGAGGTATTTTTTTTCTTTCTTAAATAGTATTTTCAATTATTAATAGAGGTTAGTTTTACATTTAATTAATTTTATTCATGAAACTATCATTATGATCTTCTTTTTTGCTTTTTCATCTTCCATTCTATATGCGTTAGTGTTTATGTCTTATATTCAAAGTTGAAGTTGTAGGCGATACTCATGTTTTTCTCTATTCTTTATGTTCGCGCATCTATTAAATTATTACCCTCGCTCTACTTTCTTAAATTATCATTCGGGTATTATTCATGTTAAAACTGTTTTAATTATTGTTAGTCATACCTATTATTAGGATACCATTTAGTAATAGAGTTAGTTACAATATTTAATTGGATATTAAAAATTATAAAATTTATATATCGTAATAACAAATCTAGAAATTATAGTATAATGACAAATACTTCCCTGTTTTTTTTCTACTAGAACAATTGGTGTGGGCATGGTTTTTAAGGAAATAAAAAATGGGTGATTTAGCATAGAGGTACCCCTTTAGTTAACTAGAGTAAAGTAAACGCAACTTTATGAGGCAATTTAGATAATTAATGAGGGTTTTATTAACATAAAATAAATGCAATATTGTCAACAATAGTTGCTTTTGTTTTACCAAAAGTAAAATGGTTCCAAAAGATGAAACTACCCAAAGCGGTAATTGTTGCAATAGAAAAGGAATGGAGAAAGTTATAAATACAATAGTGTTGAAAAATCTCATGTCACAGCAACACAAAATTGACAATTATATTAACAAAAAAATTTACAAAAAGATAAAATAAGCAACAACCGGTGCAACGCACGGGCTTCAGAACGAGTTGATATATGAAAACTAAATACCCATCTCGAGTGATTGTCGCCCAATTATTGAAGAGTCCTCATGCTGCTTTTCTATTTACTACACCAAGCGGTATCTTTTCCCACGCATGTGTCCCTTTCACACAATATGATTCGAAGACAACAATAATATCTACAAACCGACCATAAAGCTCTATGTAATTGACAATCCATGTGAAACGAGAAGAAGCGACGAAAATTATTTTTGGTCATTTCATTAAGTTCGATTGTAGGAGTGGCCTACGCTTGGAAAATTATTTTGAGTTGAAAAAGCCAACTATGCTAGAAATCGGAACATTCGTTCGGGATATTGGTGTTTTTTATAGATGATGAAAGATAGTGAAAAGCAACTACGCGTCATGTATAGTGCTACTCGATCAATTCAAGAATCTATGCATATAACTTCATGAAGCTACTTTGCTCCTAATTCTGTACCAAAACAGATAATCTTATAAGAAATGTTGCGTCTGCTGTGTTGAAAATATCGTTAAGTAATGCTTCGAAAATCCAGGCTTTGTTTGGAAATCTCTTTTGACACCTGTTGAAGCTATGATGTATAGCGTACAACACATGTGAGTGTCTCACGTTGATAAAAAAAATAGAGAGATGAGTTCACTTTATAATGCAAAGGAGCAACTCCCCTTATTGCCATATGGTTTTAAGGTGAAACCTCATTCATCTTATGAAGTAGACTCTCTTTCCTTGTGATGGGTGCGGCCTGTCATATGTGACACATCCCTGTTGGTTAGTAGTGAGATCTGAGCAACTCTTACAATAATTACAATCTTCGATTTCGGTTCATATTATTGGAGATAGTACTTGGCTTACCTTGGAAGGCGTTTGTAACTTGGAGACCACAAAACTGTGATGGCAACATATGCTTATACGACAGCTGCAAAACGCGTCACAACTTCATTTATTGAGATCTATAAATGAGTATCATGTTTTCTTTTCTTCTTCAATCTTTATTAATACGGTTTCAACAGTTATATTCCTCCTTTAAAAAACAGTTATATTTCTTATATTTTGAACTATTAGAAGCCTAAGCATACCAAATATACTTTTTTTTAATGTAAGAAGAAATCCTCTGGGTTGCACCCGCACAGGCCCTCATCCAGAGGCCCATTACGAGCCAAACACCCCTCAAGCCCCTCCCCTTAAATCTTAAGCAAGTGCTTGGGGTAGGAAGCGGCCCTGAGACTTTCTTTAGGGAAGATGGAAAATCTCACCACTTGAGGCCAACCCCGATCCCTATACCAAATATACTTGTGGATAATTCTTGAGCAGAAATACAATCTCATGGAAGGGGCACATTAAACAAGCTAAGTATTATTCTCAGCGAACAACTAGTTTGTATAACCGATAGTAAATAGTGGCAATAGTAATAAACTTATAGGCACTTTGGTAAATACAGTCTCTTGTCAATGGTCATGGTAAGAAAAATCATCGATCAACACATATAATTATCACTCAATACCATATCTAAAACGAAATAAATGGTAGCAAAAGAAAAAGGTACTAGCTAGGGGGGAAGGCTATGGTGTCCTCCTATCAAATTACTCAAAAGCTCTCATGATTTTTTTAAACTTTAAATATACCCCTTAATATTCACAACACATGTTAAGTAACTTAACAAAAATAAAACTATCCTTAAATTTTTTCTACAAACCAATTCAAAAAGTCAAAACTAATACGAATTAGCCCACAAATATAGAAGGTATCTTAGAAACATAAATTGATTAAAATATTTGTAATAACTTGAATTAGCAATAAAAATGAAGAAATAAAAATTAATCAACTAGAAAAAGAAATAAATAAAATAAAATTCAAACTTAACAAATTAAAATACGCGGTTTTCTTATGTCCATTTTTTGAATGATATATTAATTATAAGTGCATACTTTGTTTATCACATTGAAAAATAACTTACACTGTTATAAAAAGTTTTCGCCGCACATGTATTGGACACACATAAAGTTAATTATTTGAAAATACGGAAGTTCGACCAGAAAAAATTTTGTCGCACGCATCGCGTGCATAGATAGCTAGTATATATATATATGAAGGTTGGTATGATATTTTCTTCACAAAATTAATTAGAAATAAATATATTACTGTTATTTAATTTATAACCACCTACTAAACAGGACGCTAATTCCGAACAAAAGGAATATATATAAAAGTATTATACAAATGTACTTTCTTCTTTTTTTCAATAAAGCTACTCCTAATAATCTATTTTAAGAAAGTAAAATGAAAATATATCTACGATCTCACTCGGTCAACACACCTAAGAAAAATACATAAGTTGTATTATCCATAGTCCATTTCACATGGTCCAGTGCCACCCTTATCCATAGTCCATAAACAAATAATACTACCGTCAAAATCACCTTTTGATCCTCAATATTTTTATAATGTATTAATGAAATTGAAGTTATAGAAGTTTAAACTCATTTTGGAAACACACCTAACAATGAATGTAACAAGCTGACTACAATCCTTCTGCTCGCTTATACAGTTATACTTCATATAAGTGTAAATGTATGGTCAAATGTAATTAGGCCTTTTCCCTAATTAAAAAAAAAAAGTCTTTTGGCCCTTTGACGGTAACATTCTCTTTGGAACAGAAATCATGGGACACAACTTTACTAATAATTTATAGCACAAAATCCATCAGTCAAGACACAAGGCAAATAAATTTATATGCTTATGGAGCTTCTTCATAAAGCTAGCACTCATTACAATTCACTTAGCACAAGCAAATTATTAATGAAAACTTTGCTTATTTATAAATCCGTAGACTAACACAAGATAGATATAATCAAGTTTAGCATACATCAAATACCTAGGCATAGAGATCTCTACTATATATTGCAACCTAGTGGCTGGCACAGTCTGTTGGAGCAAAGGAAACCTTCTTTGCTTGTAAATCATACCCAATCTCGAAGTTAATTTGAGCAATATTTCCAAAGATACAAGTAGTACTACTTGTAGCTATCATTGCCAAACAACTCACATCATTCCCAATGTCTCTAAATGTATTGATTGGCTTTAACACAACATCAGCCCCTTTAAAATGGAGCACCACATCAGGAGGATTAAACTGCGCACCAGAACCTGATGACTGTGTAGTATCATAACAAAGGTCTAAAGTTTCGATAAGGCTGGGTACCGGGCTAAGAGCAATAATGGCCTCTAGCCAGAATCAATGATCACCTCTAGCCCAACCGAAACTTGGACTGAATTATCCTGATCCCCAACACTAATGGCCGCGAGGGAAAGAGTGTAAAAAATAGGAGGTACACCAGTTTCAAAAGGAGTAGACACGACTCCAGGGCCGGTTACATGAGCTCCAAAGGTTAGCTTGCTAGTCACCCCGGAAGACAGGGGAGCCAAGCAGTAGGAGAACTTGTAGTTAATATTTGAACCAAGTTGCGAGATCAATGACTCTGAGCTCGTTCCAAGTCCAACTATCCCATTCAAAAGGATATTTTGCGGGCCTTGTAGATTCAACCCACACCCGAAAATTGAGGAATGAAGAGTCTTTGAGGTAGAGTCAGGGGAGGGAAAGCTAATGGTTTCGGTGGCTAGGACACCAGCACTTTGTGTTCCACCTCCATAGCGAGCCTGGTAAACACACGACGATGATGTTTGGTTGCAACCTGTTGGAAGATCTTGATAAGTGCAGTTTGGAGAAGAGCAAGGAACTATATTAAAGGTGGAAGAAGTGGCTGCGTGGAAGATTTCGGGGTTCGATTCTTGTGGGAGGCAAGTGTCTGTGTCACACAGTGAACATGGGATCCATATAAGATTACTCCCAGTATCTGCTGTGGCCAAAAATTCAACTGGTAATTTTTATGAGATACTCCCCACCTTTTGATACCAAAGCTGGAAATTTTTCATCATCTTGATTTGTGTCATAATATGCAGAGGAGAGGTGAATGTTATGGCCACGAGAGATTGAGCCTAAGGGTGCTCTCTTTACGCGCTCTCGCAGTGTTAAGGAAGAGTTATAGTAAGGAGAAAGTGGTGAATCGCGGTGAATTAGATTCACCTTGAACACACCATTGGATGAAAGTAAGTTTCTTGCTTCAACTGAAACTAGTTTATTAGGTGATGGTAAGATTAGTGAGGATACTAGAAAAAAATATGACAATGTTGTTCAAACTGCTAAGTGCATGCATGTTGCCTGGTTTATGTGACAGGTGGTTTGATTTGTTGCTAATTTTTCAAGCCATGTTGTAGCTTTATATAATGCATAGTTAATAATCGTTGTCAAGCAAAAATATGCAAATTTCTCAATGAATGAAGGTGTGTAGAAGAGAATTTTCTAAGCATTTCACATCAAGAGAAGAATGCAATATTGTATTTGATTGACTACGATGAAGACTTGTAAGTAATTTTTCTGCTAATAGTCCAAAGGAATAAGAATTGGTATCTTCTTTTTTTTCAGTTATAAATTTTAATTTTAATATTTCATAATTGTAGATTCATTAGGACTTTGCCAAAATTCTACAGCAAGTATCATGCAGGGCCGTCTTGAAAAATTTAGGGCGCTATTCAAAAAAATGAAAATGAGGCCTTTATATTATTAAAATTAATAGGTTGTACATACATATTAGGCAATAATATACAATTTTGATAAGCAAACATTCTATAATGTAGAATTTTTGTCACGCCATGAGGAAGAAATAAGCACTTTTCATAAGAAAATATTTAAAAATGAAAATTTTGGGCCTCTTTCAGATTGGGGCGCACGTGCGACGCCTTTGCACACCCTCTAAGACGGCGCTAGTCGGCACGAAAAATTGTGAGTGTTATGAATCGATCTGGAACATGCATGTAGCCTTGGCTATTGATCTTTATTAATTTATTTTGCAACTTTTAAACTTTAGAATTAATATGAACTAAAATAGAATTTTATATTTTTCGGGTCCCCTCTATATTAATAATTTTTTAAGCTAATTTGTTTAATATGATACCATGTCAAATTACCAACTGAATCAAAAGATTAAGCCAATGTTTGAAGCCTTAAAAATAGTTTTATATTATTTTATACTCTATCACTCCTAAATCGAGTTATTGGTTAGTGTTATAACGAATGCAATAAAGCAACGAAGAATTAAAGAACAATGGATATAAGAATTAACGTGGTTCACTAAAAATCTGTTAGCTACACCCATAGCCATGGGATAAACGTTTTTATTATCTTTAGGAGAGAGAGTACAAATTACATAATTTGAAGGCAGAAATTAATTATAAAGAATATATAAATAACGTAAAACAAATGGGCCTAATCTCGAAACTAAAACAAATACAGTTTACTAAACTGCATACAATGGAATCTTTAGGGTCGTTGGCCCATTCACCCACTAGGGTGTTTCACCTCTGGACCCCGACTCGTTGATCGAGCAACGAGACCCCCTGTGCTTGGAAATCGGTGGGCCAGGACACGCCTGCGTCATATGTGACACGTCTGTGTTTGGTCTGATTTTGTCGGGTTAATTTGAAGCCATTTCTTAATTACTTTTATTTTATTTTATTTTCTCTTTCTTGTTTCCATATAAATACTTTCCGTCAAATTTACGTGAGTATTTTTCAGAGTAAAAACACATAAAACCATATCAATATTCTCCATGGTTAGCAGTTTGATATGAGTAGTTCTTACAATGATTCCAATCTTCAATTTCAGAGCTCGTATTATTGGAGATAGTTGTGTTACCTTGGGAAGCATTCGTTACTTGGAGACCCCGAACCGATGGTGACGAAAAAAGCTTCTAGGGCAGCTGTAAAACACATTGCAACTTCATTGAAATCTATAGTTCCTACGTTTTGAACTATTAGAATCCTAAGCAAACCGAATAACCGATATACTTGCGGATAATTCATGAGCAGAAATATTAATTAATACAGTCGCATAGAATAGACAAATTAAACACTACTATTCTCAGCGAACAACTCATTTGTAACCGATAGTAAGAACAACTCGTTTGTAACCGCTAGTAATGAATTTATAGGCACTTTGGTAAATACAATGTCTTGTACTCTCATCAATAGCCATGGTAAATTGGTAATAGAATTCATCAACATGTATAACTACTATATCACTCAATAAGCCATGGTAATTGAATCCATCAGCATATATATAACTAGTTTTGAAGCCTGTGCATTGCACGGGTTGTTGCTTATTTTATCTTTTTGTAAATTTTTTTGTTAATATTATTGTCAATTTTGTGTTGCTGTGAAATGAGATTTTTCAACACTATTGTATTTATAACTTTCTCCATTCCTTTTCTATTACAACAATTACCGCTTTGGATAGTTTCATCTTTTGGAACCATTTCACTTTTGGTAAAACAAAAGCAACTATTGTTGACAATATTGCCTTTATTTTATGTTAATAAAATCCTCATTAATTTCTAAATTGCCTCAGAAAGTTGCATTTTACTTTATTAAGGATTATTTATCCTCTACTCTAGTTAACTAAAGGGGTACCTCTATGCTAAATCACCCATTTTTTATTCCCTTAAAAACCATGCCCACACCAATTGTTGTAGTAGAAAAAGAACAGGGAAGTATTTGTCATTATACTATAATTTCTAGATTTGTTTTTACGATATATAAATTTTATAATTTTTAATATCCAATTAAATATTGTAACTAACTCTATTATTAAATGGTATCCTAATAATAGGTATGACTAACAATAATTAACACAGTTTTAACATGAATAATACCCGAATGATAATTTAAAAAAGTAGAGCGAGGGTAATAATTTAATAGATGCGAAACGAAAAGAATAGAAAAACATGAGTGTCGGCCACAACTTCAACTTTGAATATAGCACATAAACACTAACGCATATAGAATGGAAGATGAAAAAGCAAAAAGAAGATCATAATAATAGTTTCATGAATAAAATTAATTAAATGTAAAACTAACCTCTATTAATAATTGAAAATACTATTTAAGAGAGAAAAAAATACCTCTTTATCAATCATGACCATATCAAGACTTATCAAACTTCCCCCTTTTTTATGATCCGACCTTAAACAGTCTAGAAACGCGAATCTTGATTTCCAAATAGTTTTAGTAGAATTAAGTTCATGGAGAAAAGAATAAGATCTTACATAGATATATGAAAAAAAAGCATAAATAATTATATATGCAATAAATATTCTAGGAATAAAATAATTAGTTAATTGCATGATACCTCTGCAATCTCAGTGACAAACTTTCATTTGATTCTTCATGTAATGCCATCATGGAATGCTATAGGTTCAAAACTATGGATATGAATTTTTTATCTTTATATAACTCAATTTTTAAAAGTATGATTCTTAAAGACATAATTAGTATTGTCAGATATAATACGCTATTTTTATATATTTAAAATAAAGAATAAATAATATGTTAGTGTTCATCTAAATAAATACATTTTCATAAGTTGTAAAACAATATTGTATATAGATCTTATTTTAAAGCATATCTCGAGCACTCTCTGACGGTAAAAAAAACTATACTATTGCGAATAATGTAGCAAAAGTTATAATCAATTTACATTGTATAATAGTTTAGATTTTTTATTTAAAATCAGACTATCAATTTTACATTTTTGTTTATTTTATTATATTTCACAAGTTGTAGAACTATATTGCAAATTGATCTTATTTCAAAGCATATCTAGAGCACTATCCAATGGTACAAAAATTATTATACACAATTTAGATAATATAATAATTTAGGCTGTTAATTCAAAAGCGAACTCTAATTTTCGCTTATCAAAAGCTCTTTATATGCATTTAAATCTATGTAAAACTCTATTCTTTAAATATTTTCATGATTTGTAACCCTATATTGTAAATGGATCTTACTTTGAAGCATATTTATCAAGCACTCTCCAATGGTAGACGAATTATAATGTTTTGAATTAGGTAGCAAAAGTTATACACAATTTACATAATATAATAATTTAGGTTGTTTAATCAAAATGAAACTCTAATTTTCCCTATCCAAAACTACTTTTAAGTAAATATATGTAGAACTCTATTTTTTATAATATTTAAATTTAAAACTAATGACATAGTAATCCTACGTGGCGCTCTCTATTTCATAAGTTGTCGAACTATATTGTAAATTGATCTTATTTCGAAGTATATTTCGAAAGACTATCCAATGGTACAAAAATTATAATATTCCGAATTACGTAGCAAAAGTTATACGCAATTTACATAATATAATTATTTGGGTTGTTAATTCAAAATCAAACTCTAATTTTCGCTTATCCAAAACTCCTTATACGTATTTAAATTTTTGTAGAACTCTATTTTTGTAAAAAATAAAAATAATAATTAATGACATGGCAATCCTACGTGGCGCACTCAATGGCCTCGAAATCTTGAGGAGCTCCCTATGCTCCCGAAAAGCTCCTTTATATATATATATATTGATTATATCACTCAATACCACATATCTATACTAATATATTAAAAGGCGTTGCTTAAAACAAGGAACAGTCTTAGCGTGACACTCTCCCTAATCCCGAGACCTCAAGAAAATATACTTAAAGTCTTAAGACTAGGCACAAATAACATTTAGTGTTATCATCTTAAAGTATAATATTAATGAAAAAGCGATACATACTTAAAACAGGTAGTGAAAGATGAAGCCGCCTACAAGCTAGATTTTCAAAAGCACACATCAATCATGCATAGTATTAGAACTGATATACAATATGGAAAAATATGAGTGATCCTTAATGGTTGGTGCAGTCTGCTGGAGCAAAAGAAACCTGCTTTGCTTGTAAATCATACCCAACCTCAAAGTTAACTTGAGCAATATTCCCAAAAATAGGAATACTATCTGTAGCTACCATTGCCAAACAAGTCACATTATTCCCAATGTCCCTAAATGTATTGATTGGCTTTAACACAACATCAGCCCCTTCAAATTGGAACACCACATCAGGAGGGTTAAACTGCGCACTAGAACCTGATGACTCTATATTATAACAAAGGTCATAAGGTTTGATGGGGCTAGGTACTACGCGTAGTCCAATGGCAGTTTCCAAAGCAGACTTAACGCGTTCATAGATGGTAACAGGAAGCATTGTTAATGTGGTACCAGAGTCGATGATCACCTTAAGCTCGGTGGGCACTTGGACTGAGTTATCCTTATCTCCGATAGTAATACCATTGAGGGAGAGGATGTAAAACGTAGGTTTTTTTGCAGTTCTAAAAGGAGTAGACACTACTCGAGGGCCGGTTACATGAGCTCCAAAGGTTAGCTTGCTAGGCATCCCTGATGATAGAGGAGCCAAGCAGTAGGAAAACTTGTAGTTGATACTTGAACCGAGTTGCGAAATCAATGAAGCCGGGCCTTGCCCAAGCCCTACAATCCCATCCATTTGGTCGAAACTTTGGTCTTGGTTGACGAACCCACACCCGAAAATTGAGGAAGGAAGGGTCTTTGATGTAGCGTCAGGAGAGGGAAGGCTAATAGTTTCTGTAGCTAAGATGCCGATACTTTGTGTTCCATCTCCGTAGAAAGACAGGTAAACACACGGTGATGATGACTTGTTCTTACTATCATTTGAGAGACAACCACTTGTAAGATCTATAAAGTTACAACTAGAAGAAGTGCAAGGGATTATATTATAGGTGGAAGATTTGGTAGGGTCGAATGGTTGAGATTTTGTTGAGAGGCAGGTGTGACAGCGTGAACATTGGATCCATATAAGGTCACTCCCAGTATCAGCAGCGGCTATGAATTCAACTGGCGGCGTACCAACCGAAATTTTTATGAGGTAATCCCCGCCATTTGGGATCAAAGCTGATAATTTAACATCATTTGAAGAATTATAGTACGATGTGGAGAGGTGAATGTTATGGCCACGAGAGATTGAGCCTAAGGGTGCACTCTTTAGGCGCTCTCGTTGCGTTAAGGAGGAGTTGTAATAAGGAGAAAGTGGTGAATCGCGATGAATGAGGTTGAGCTTGAAGACACCATTGGAAGAAACTAAGTTCCTAGCATGGACTGAAAAGATTAGTGAGGATACTAGCAGTAGTAGTAGGAAGATAATGTTAGTGAAAGTGATAAGCGACGGCATGATATATGGTTGGTGAGAAAGATAAGGTTGTTTTAATTTGTGGCTAATTTATCAAGATATGTTATAGGTTTATATAATATGCAAGGTTAGTGATCTTTGCTATGGGCAAAACAAGGTATAAAAGTTGACTTGTTTACTTAATTAGTCAGTCAAGGTCTTTGTTTGTTTGCAAATTTAAACTTCTAATTTTTGTGGAAGTGATCCACCCTCAACCCTCTACCCTCTACGTAGACACTATACTTATGGAAGAAAATCTTGAGTTGAGCAATTTTTAACTTCTAGAAGTAAGAAATATCAATGACGAACGCGGGAACCAAATATGCATCTTCTTAGGGCCCGTTCGGTATTACAGTGGTTTCTCTTGTTTTTGGTTTTTTGATTTTCAAAGTCATATGATATATTTCTATAATGAATAAAAAATTAGTCAAATTTATTGGGAACATGGTGATTTTGAAAACTGACAACTAAAAAGTGAAAGCTATTTTTTCTGGTTTCCTGCTTTTGGTTTATAGTTTTCAAAAAAACTGAAAAATGAAAACAAAAAACGATAACAAACGGACCCTTAGCTTTCTACTGTTGGAAGATTGTGTTCCATTGACGACGACTTAGAGTTTATTGTTTTCATGCTATTGTGATGTTGTATCCATTGTACACCTCGGTATATAATGGTATCATGTACATGGTATATCGAATACTATTTTTTTGACATCTGCTCATTTTGAACTTTCCCATTATGCTATTTTTGCTGATTTAAAGTCATCTAAATTAGCAATAATTAAGGGAAAGAAATAGTCTTGTGTGTATCATACTTATCGTAGTGCAGGTACACCATTGACCTAAGTTTATGATAAAAGTTGTAAAAGGTTGTTCACGTGCATATGAGAAGTCACACATATGAAAAGAGGGGAGAAAATATCCACCTTAATATTTAAAGACACTAAAGTATGACATCTTTTGATAAATTAGCCACCTTAATATCTAAAGACAATACTATATTTCTTATTTTGATTAATCTGGATCAGTTTAATAAGTTGTAACATGTAAAATAAATTAAATTAAGCAAAATTCAGGTGAGTCAAATAATGTGTAATTTAGAAATAATGTGAAATGGCAATATCGTCAGACAAACTTCCTAAGAAGTTATTTCTCTTATGTAATTCCTAGGACATGGACTTAACGTGTTACGTTGACATCAAGGAATTATACTTCCCATGAATTGATGTGTAAATTTTGAATGACGAAGGGGGTTGATAAATTCTCATGTTTTGTGGGAATTTCAATTTCTCAGGTTTTTTCATTGTCCCCATTCCACTTCCTATCAACCAAACAACTACCCAAATCATAAGATCATAGGAATTTTTATTGCCTACATAATTTCTTGTATACCAAACAACCACTTATTCTTTTTATTTTCTTTGAGCGAAAATAAGTTTACTTCAAAAAAAATGTTCAATTAAAGAAAGGGTGGGTTATTGATGTTAGTCGAAGTATATGCATTGCAACGTTGTTAGGATCTTTTCGAAAAAAAAAAAGTTGCTAATATATCAAGAGATTTCATAGGTTTATCATTAAAACGTCGATAGCGATTTTTCAATTTTGTGCAAATGGTCTAGACTTGTGGAATAAAATCTTGTATTGATAGCGTTTTCTTAGCAAGTGGTCTATACTTGTGGAATAAAATCTTGAGTTGATAGCGTTCTGTACCTTTGGAAATGTGTACGATTGACAACAATGAAGATATTAAGCAATTATGTAATTAAGCATGTATTTATTTCATCTACATTCTCCTGAATTTATTTGAACTTTTGAAAATTTATCAAAATTTATTCTATATGGTGTTAGAACTTAATTGAACTTAACTGAAATTATCTGAAGTTATTGTACTTGAAACTTATTTTTTAAGGTAAAGATCAGAACACACCCTTAAGTGTACTTCAAAGGGCGGCTAATTTGGTTAATCCTAAATTCAATGTCATGTATTCCACTAATATAACCTTTGTCATGTATCGATCACTAATTTGCAACCTTGAGTCTTGACCTTCGATTTTTACTATGCAACCATAACCATGGGGTTATTACATTTTTAAATTACTTTTTTTTTCTTTCTCATGTTCTCCCAAAATTAAAAGATGTACTAAACTAAAGTTGTGCATTAGTTGGCTTGGCACGAGAATCATCCTTAGTTGACAAAACTTTGGCCCAGCAGCGTAGCTCGACATGATGCTGCTAGCCGAATCCAGCACGAGAGGCCAGATGGTGGGTTGCGGTCTACTCATGGACACATTTTTCAAAATGTGGGCCAACCCAGCACGTGCACGATGGGCCAACCCGCCACTCAACCAATCCTTTTTAATAGAAAAAAGTATATATCTTAAACGGGCCTGCCAGTACGGGATGACTGACCCAACACAACACGTGGGCTAGACCATGTTTGGACCCCTCTTTGAAAATTTGGCATGACCCTAGACGGATGCGACATGAGACCTTTTGGCCTGGCACAACCCAACATGTGACATCTCTATTTAGTACTCCTATGGTATAATACCTTTTGCCAACTGCCATTGACAACAAGTTGTTTCTTTGGCAATTATTCATCTTCCGCCTCAAGCGTCCCTTTCTCCTTCATATGTACTATAGGAAGCATCCTAAATCGGCTCTTTGCATTGAAGAATGTAGATATGATGCAGTCAAAATTATCAAAGGAAAAGCAAGCATCATTCCTAGTACGAACAAACAGATTTACAAGCGATAAATCTGCCAAAACTCCGGAATCCACCAGAAAAGATTAAACTCTCAAATATTATTATTAGAATAGAAGCTGCCTTCTAATGACGGCTAAAAACATTTAAATAGTCTAAGCAAAACTAGGGATGTCAGTGGGTAATGGATCCAGATCCGTTTTTAGCGGATTTGGATCCTCAAATTTTGGACCCTACGGATCCGGGTAGGATATGGATCCTTGTTTTTGAAAACGGAACTGGATCGGGTCCTAAATTATTACCCGGATCCATTACCCGTTTTTAAAAGTTATTTTACAATATATAATTAAAAGGGTAAAAATTAATGTTAAACTCTTAATGTTATTTATGCTCGGATTTGTTATATAAAGGTTGAATGATTGCATATTTCAACATCGATAAATGAAAATGTTAAATGGCGTTGTTTTGTTTTTTAAAATCTCTAATTATTGTGAAAATTAGGGTCGTTTGAAGAAAATAGGTTAGGATCCGTTTTGGATCCGTTTAGGACCCGGATCCGTATGATCCATTGGATCTGGATCTGGATCCTCATTTTTATTACCCAGCGGATCCGGGTAGGATCTGGATCCTTGCCTAAAAAACGGATACGGATCTGGATCCTAGAGGACCCTGTCCAGATCCTACCCATTGCCATCTCTAAGCAAAACCCTAATACGAAAATTAGGATAAAACAAAATTCGAAAATTATTAAAATGCTGTTTTCGGGCCCTAAATGAACTTGGATGGCTTAAAAAGCCTGTAGATCATGGCATAGCGATGAGTCTTGATCATTGGCCCGTTTGCCTTTCCGAAAAGGCATTTTATTGAGTATTCTGAGATTTTTGACACCGGGAGCCTGACTAATAGAAATCATTTCAAGCTTTTTCGACGATGGGTTTCTTCGTTGAACCGTGCAACTAACCTTCCTACGTCAAGATACAACCAAATGTACCGATCCGTTCTTCAGACTTCAGGACCCATTTGGCATTGTCATGTCATTGATCCGTGGGTAAAATCCATCCCAAACACTAGGATTATACAACTTAGTCCTCACGTAAACAATAATCCTGGATAGAATAAGATAACAAGTCCAAATATATGTCCAATTTCCTAATTAACTAATCTCCTAATTGATATATGAAAACTAAATACCCATCTCGAGTGATTGTCGCCCAATTATTGAAGACTCCTCATGCTGCTTTTCTATTTACTACACCAAGCGGTATCTTTTCCCACGCATGTGTCCCTTTCACACAATACAATAACTAGCATCATCTTCCATAGCGATCCAACAAAAGCCACATATATGCTTCGAAGACGACAATAATATCTACAAACCCACGATAAAGCTCTATGTAATTGACAATCCATGTGAAACGAGAAGAAGCGACGAAAATTATTTTTGGTCATTTCTTTGAGTTTGATTGTAGGAGCTAGTGGCCTACGCTTGGAAAATTATTTTGAGTTGAAAAAGCCAACTATGCTAGAAATCGGAGCATTCTTTCGGGATATTGGCCTTTTTTATAGATGACGAAAGACAGTGAAAAGCAACTATGCGTCATGTATAGTGCTACTCAATCAATTCAAGCAGTTATGCATATAACTTTATGAAGCTACTTTGCTCCAAATGTTTGGTATACATCCCAAGTTCCACATCGGAGAGATAAGGAGTTACCTAGTTTATAAGAGTTGATCACCAACTACATTAGTATGAGGTCTTTTGGGAAGGAGCGCAAAAACAAATTCGTGCGGGCTAGGCCTAAAGCGGACAATATCATACTAATGGTGGAGCTGTAGGTGAACTCGTAGGCCCTACACCTAATTAATGCTTCATAAATCCAGGCTTTGTTTGGAAATCTCTTTTGACACGTCCGTGTTGGTCTGATTTTTCCGGGACTGATTTCGACGCGGTTTCGCCATTACTTTTATTTTATTTTCTCTTTCTTGTTTCCATATAAATACTTTTACTGCGGGCTAGACCCAAAGCGGACAATATCATACTAATGATGGAGTTGTAGGTGAACTAGTGGGCCCCACACCTAATTCTGTACCAAAACATATAATTCTATAAGAAATGTTGTGTTTGCTGTGTTTAAAATCTCATTAAGTAATGCTTCGAAAATCCAGGCTTTGTTTGGAAATCTCATTAAGTCATATTTCAACAGCTAGTGAAGCCTGTATATATTCTCATTTAGAACCTTAATTAGTAAAAATAAGTTGAAATTAATAAAATTGTCAATTAAGTTTCAATCTGATTTAGATACTTTACTAATCTTTTTTTTGGGTTTACCATTTTTTTTTTCAAATTCACCTCTTTTTAAAGACTTTTCTCGTCAGCCACATACATATTACATATTGTTTAGCATCTTCACTAATCTTGGCATCTTTATGGCACTTCATTCCAACTAATTAGTCTCTAATACACCCAAGAAACCTTTGTGTGGATTGAGAATTCTTCTTTTTCCGTTAAAACTAATTAGCGACAGTTACCAAAAACCAGTACTAGTTTGCTACGATCTTTCAACCATGCAGTGATGCAGAAAGGGGTGAGAGTAAATCACATATGAACTGATTGATCATGCAACATTACCACGAACCTTCATAAGGTACACATTTTTTTTTGTAGTATCCTCTCTTTGATGCATTTATTATATGACTCCCTCCATATTATTACAATATGAGCATATCTTGGCTAAGATTACGTCTCAATAATTAACTAGATTCTGGGTTTGGGCAATACCTTGGATTTTTTTCTAACATTTTTTAGCAAAAGAAAGAATAAGTTATATCATGCTGCTCACAGGGTTAGTTGTATAAGGAAAGGGAAAAGAAGAGGAAATTATAGGTGTATATTTATAGGGTATTTAGGGCATTAGTAGGTAAAATCGAGGGTGGTAAATAGCAACTCTGTACAACCAAGCTAAGCTTGGCCTAGTGGTAAGGAAATAACCTTCCAACCTCAAGGTTGGGGATTTGATCTCCACTAGGGGAACTTTGAAAGAGGAGTTTCCCTTACAATCCCCCCACTCTCAAAGTGTCTGCCCATAAACCCAGGGCGAGTTAACCTGCGAGAAGTTCCGGTTTGGCGGGACCCTTCATCTTACCATGGGGTCCTCAGTGGGGGCCCCAAATAAATAGCAACTCAGGCTATGTTCTTTTGGACTGAATTAATGAAAATTCAGTTCAGTTCTGAAAAATTCAATTCAGTTCAGTACAATTCAGGTTTATTCAGTTCATTTCAGTTCAGGTTTATTCAGTTCAATTCAGTTAGTTTCCTCTTACAGTTTTCATTCACTTCAGTTCAATTCAGTTCAGTTGAGACAAATTAAGTTCAGTTCAGTTCAGACAAATTCACTTCAGTTCAGTTCAGACAAGTTAACTTCAGTTCAGTTCAGTTCAATTCAATTCAATCCAAAAGAACAGAGCCTCAGTACAATAACTATTAACTAGCATCATCTTCCATAGCGATCCAACAATAGTCATATGCTCCGAAGACAACAATAATATCTACAAACCCAACATATAATTGACAATCCATGTGAAAAGAGAAGAAGCGACGAAATAGAGTTGACATATACTATAATAAGTCGTTATTTTTGGTCATTTCTTTGAGCTTCGTTGTAGGAATGGCCTACGCTTGGAAAATTATCTCGAGTTGAAACAGCCAATTCCATACTTGTAACAAGAACATTTTTTCTGGAATTGGCGTTTTCGATAAATGATGCTACTCAATCAATTCAAGCAGCTATGCTAAAATTTTATAAAGCTACGCTGCTCCTAATTCTGTACCAAAAGTCCAATAAGCCATGGTAATAGAATTCATCAATATATATAATTATATCACTCAATCCCACATCTTTAAAATGTGAAAAACGTTACATATTTAAAGTACAGGTAGTGAAAGATGGAGAAGCCTACAAGCTAGGTTTTCAAAAGCACACATCAATCATGCATAGTATTAGTACTGATATTACAATATGGAAAAAAATGAGTGACCCTTAATAGTTGGTACAGTCTGCTGGAGCAAACGAAACCTGCTTTGCTTGTAAATCATACCCAACTTGAAAGTTAACTTGAGCAATATTCCCAAAGATATAAGGATGATCATTTGTAGCTACCATTGCCAAACAACTCACATCATCTCCAACATCCCTGAAAGTGTTGAGTGCCTTTAACACAACATCAGCCCCTTTAAAATGGAACACTACATCAGGAGGATTAAACTGCGCATCAGAACCTAATGACTCTGTAGTATCATAACAAAGGTCTAAAGATGCTTCGACAGGGCTCGAAACAGGGGTAAGCCCAATAGCAGTTTCCAGAGCAGACTTAACACTTTCATAGATGTTGGATGGTAGATAAGTATAAGTGGTACCAGAATCGATGATCACGTCGAGTTCTGTAGGCACTTGGACTGAATTATCCTTATCTCCAACAGTAATACCATTGAGGGAGAGGACGTAAAATGTATTATCATTTGCAGTTCTGAAAGGAGTAGACACTACTGCAGGGCCGGTTACATCAGCTGCGAAGGTTAGCTTGCTAGTCACCCCGGAAGACAGGGGAGCCAAGCAGTATGAGAACTTGTAGTTGATACTTGAACCGAGTTGCGAAATCAATGAAGCCGGGCCTTGTCCAAGCCCGACAATCCCTTCCCCTTGGTAGCCAATTTGGCCTTCGTTGTCGAAGCCACACCCGAAAATTGAGGAAGGAAGGCTCTTTGATGTAGCGTCAGGAGAAGGAAGGCTAATAGTTTCTGTGGCTAAGATGCCTAGAGTTTGTGTTTTATCTCCATAGGAAGAATAGTAAACACACGGCGATGATGAGTCCATTTTGCTATTTTTAGCACAACCACTTGTAAGATCTATATAGTTGCAACTAGAAGAAGTGCAGGGGATTACATTATAGGTGGAAGATTTTGTAGGGTCGAATGATTGAGATGATGTAGAGAGGCAAGTGTCACAGGGTGAACATTGGATCCATATAAGGTCACTCCCAGTATCTGCAGCGGCTATGAATTCGACTTGAGGCGTACCAAGCGAAATTTGTATGAGGTAATCCCCACCATTTGAAATTAAAGCTGATAATTTCACATCATTTGTATGGCCACGGGAGATTGAGCCTAGGGGTGCTCTCTTTACGCGCTCTCGCGCTGTTAAGGAAGAGTTGTAGTAAGGAGAAAGTGGTGAATCGCGGTGAATTAGATTCACCTTGAACACACCATTGGATGAAACTAAGTTTCTAGCTTCAACTGAAACTAGATTATTAGGTGATGGTAAGATTAGTGAGGATACTAGAAAAACTATGACAATGTTGTTAAAACAGATAAGTGCATGCATGTTGGCTTGTTTATGTGAAAGGTGGTTTGATTTGTTGATAATTTTTCAAGCCAATGTTGTAGGTTTATATAATGCATGGTTTAATGATCGTTGTCAAGCAATAGTTCTTTCTTTTGGTATTAGATATGCAAATTTCTCAATAGGAAAGTGGGTTTTTGTACTTCTTCCATGAATGAAGGTGTGTAGAGGAGAATTTTCTAAGTAATTGACATGAGAGGAAGAATGTTATATTGTTTTTGATTGACTACGACGAAGACTTGTAAGTAATTATTCTGCTAATAGTCCAAAGGATTAAGAATTGGTATCTTTTTTTTTCAGCTATATATTTTAATTTTGATATTTCATGATTGTAGATTCATTAGGACTTTGCCAATATTCTACAGCAAGTGTCATGTATTATTGCTAGTCAGCATGAAAAATTGAGTGTTATGAATCCCTCTGGGAACATGCATGTAGCCTTGGCTATTGATCTTTATTAATTAATTTTGCAATCATAACTTTAAAATTAATATGAACAAAAATAGAATTTTATATTTTTCCTATCCCCTCTTTATTAATAATTTTTTAAGCTAATTTGTTTAATCGGATACCATATCAAATTACCAACTCAACCAAAAGTTTAAGCCGATTATTAAAGCCCTAAGAATAGTTTTAATATTATATACTTAAGTTATTGGTTAGTGTTATAACGAATACAATAAAGCAACGAAGAATTAAAGAACAATCGACAGTAGAATTAACGTGGTTCACTAACAATGTGTTAGCTACCAGCCCCGTTCTTGACATTTTATGGGCCCTGGGCAAAACTTGAGAGAAAGGCCCCTTACATTCTTACCATTTCCTATAATTTGAATATATTTCAACGAGAGATAAAACAAATTTATTCAATATGACACATTTTAATAAATAAGAACAGATCCAAAAAATCTCAAGAATTTTGTCCTTAACTTTAAGAAATACAAAGTATAAGGAGTCAATTTTAACCAAAATCCTTAGCTTTCTCTGATTGCTTTTAGTTTTACAACGCAAAATTTCCAAAAAAGTTGAATCAGACGCCATTAGACAGAATCTTCAATTCATCATTTATATTAATAAATTATTAATTATACGTATTGCTTACTACCTGAAAAAAAAATTCTCGATTACACATTAACAGTTTTACAGGAATATTAAAAATGAACAAACAAGTTACATTTATTTTAGATCAAATTCATCTAAAAACTAGAAAAATTAGCAAGAACACAAAAGATTATCCAAAAAGCTGAAGATGAATTACCTAGAATCTCTGATTATTTTTTTTCTTTCACATCTCTATGTACCCAAAATAAAAAAAATTCACGAAGGGAGTAAAAAATACACCCAAAGTTTGCCAAATTATCAAAATTCAAACCCAATAATTGTGAGGAATAACCAGTATAAAGGAGGGAAATTGGTGAGAAGTAGAGTTCATGGAAGTAAGAAGATATTGTTAGGAATCTGGGTGTTGTAGTTTGATTAATGCGGAACAGAAAATCAATGAAATAATAAAGGTGAGAAAATAATAAAGATGAACAAACAAATAACACAAGGATTTACGTGGTTCAGTCAAATTTGACCTACGTCCACAGGTGGGGGATTAGAGCTTCTTCACTATAATGGAGAAAATCAGAGAGAATAATACAAGGAGTCCTAAATTCTAGAGGCTAAAAGTGTTTCATAAGTTGTGTATCAAATAATGAGCACTAAGAGGTCATATTTATAACATAAAGAAACCTCGTACAAAAAAAACCCTAGAAAAAAAATCTCCATAAAAAACCCTAAAAAGAATCAAATTCGAAAACGCAAAACCGCGTCAAAACCCAGCCGCCCGGTCGGGCGAGACGAAATTCCAGTTCTACAGTTTTTCGTAAAACAGCCATAACTTTCTCGTTTCTTAGCGGAATTGGGCATATGACCTATCGTTGGAAAGCTCTTTGAACAAGCTTTCACCTCCAATTTGAATCACATCAAAACCATTTATAGATTGAAAGATATGTGCATTCAAAGTTACCCTTATGCCATTCACAAGATTTCAAGTCATAATTAACAATCTCCACCTTGACTTGAAACCAATCAATCAAGATACCTCCACCTTGAACCAAGAAGTGATGCTCAACCATAGAACCTCCACCTTAAACAAAATTCCATAAGCCTACTCACTTTAGGCAATCCAGAAAACGGACATCTTCTATAATTGTGTACCGATGCGTCTTCGAACACAAAATCCGTATCCAAAACCATCACATGGCCTAAATCGAGAGTATAAAGTCACCAACGCTAAACATGTTTACTCAAATTGACCAAACTCTCTTCAAACACTTCTTCATCTCAACAACAAACTCAAGCAATTCTAGAAAACCAATTGACATCAATAACTTCTAAATTGCAATTGTACTTAACAAAACACAAAAGTACCAAATTTGAGATAAGAAATAGCATAACTAGAACAAAATCTAATGCATAACCAAGATTGTTACAAAAAACTCAAAAACAATCTATCATAGACTCCATAGCAAAAAATCCACACGGTTTCTCGTTTTACCAAGAGATCTCAAAGGGCATTAATCATAAAGAGATCGTAGAAACCGCAGCCCCAAATCTTGTAACCCTAAAGTGCAAGATCATCATCAGAGGCATCGTTGGCGATATTTGCGGATTGGTCCTCATTGGACTTTTCCCCATTCTTCTTCTTTAATTTCCAACACTCAGATTTAATATGACCCTTCACATGACAATAGTTACAACTTTTGCTCTTACCAAAATTCTTTCCACCATGAGCAACCAAAGCATTTATGCAAGCAGAATTATTAGATTTATTAACCAATTTATTATCAATTAAATCTCTCTGAGTTAAGGCCTCCTTAACATCCTGCAAACTCAAATCATCTTTACCATATAATAAGGTATCTCGAAAATGCTTATACGAAGGTGGTAAAGAGCACAACAACCTAATAGCCATATCCTCATCATCGATCTCAACATCGATGTTTTGCAAATCCATAATAATAGAGAAGAATTCATCTAAATGAGACTCAAGCGGTTTACCTTCTTCTAGACTGAGATCATGAGGTCTAGATTTGAGTAATAGACGGTTGGTCACGCTCTTTGTCATATAAAGTGACTCCAACTTCAACCACAAACCCGCAGCAGACGTCTCTTTGGCAACCTCTCTCAAAACTTCATTAGATAGACTTAAATGAATCGCCGAGAGTGCCTTCAAATCGATCTCCTCCCACTGATCATCCGTCATACCCGAAGGCTTTTTGGATGCACCTTCAAGAGCCTTGTGATAGCCACTTTGAACCAAGATGGCTTTCATCTTCAATTGCCATAGGCCAAAATTTACTTGCCTATCAAATTTCTCAATATCGAATTTCATTGACATAATCAAAAAATCAAACTTGTTCTATAAACACCTAAGATCTTAAACAACCAAGCTCTGATACCAATTTGTTAGGAATCTGGGTGTTGTAGTTTGATTAATGCGGAACAGAAAATCAATGAAATAATAAAGGTGAGAAAACAATAAAGATGAACAAACAAATAACACATGGATTTACGTGGTTCAGTCAAATTTGACCTACGTCCACAGGTGGGGGATTAGAGCTTCTTCACTATAATGGAGAAAATCAGAGAGAATAATACAAGGAGTCCTAAATTCTAGAGGCTAAAAGTGTTTCATAAGTTGTGTATCTAATAATGAGCACTAAGAGGTCCTATTTATAACATAAGGAAACCTCGTAAAAAAAAAACCCTAGAAAAAAAATCTCCATAAAAAACCCTAAAAAGAATCAAATTCGAAAACCGCAAAACCGCGTCAAAACCCAGCCGCCCGGTCGGGCGCTGCTGCCCGGTCGGGCCGAAACCCGCCCGGTCGGGCGAGACGAAATTCCAGTTCTACAGTTTTTCGTAAAACAGCCATAACTTTCTCGTTTCTTAGCGGAATTGGGCATATGACCTATCGTTGGAAAGCTCTTTGAACAAGCTTTCACCTCCAATTTGAATCACATCAAAAACATTTATAGATTGAAAGATATGTGCATTCAAATTTACCCTTATGCCATTCACAAGATTTCAAGTCATAATTAACATATATAAATCTTCATTTGCTAATTGGAGAAGATGGAACGGTTTTCAAATATTTGAGGCGTGGGGAGTTGGATTTGGGGTTGTGATTAATGAAGGAAGAAGATATAAATCTTCATTAATGAAAGCTTGGCAATTTTCAGAAAGATTTGAAAGCTACTGCATCGGAACTTTGAAAAGCTTTCAATTTTTTTTTTTACATAAAAGCCTTAATTGAAGTTGGGCTTTCTTTCCCTGGGCCCTGGGCAGGCGCCCCTCCTGCCCAGCCCCAGGGACGGGCCTGTTAGCTACCTCCACAGGTATAGGAGAAACATTTTTTATAATCTTTAGGAGAGAGAGTACAAATTGTAGAATTTGGAGGCAGAAATTAACTATAAGGAATATATAATTAACCTAAACAAATGGGCCTAAACTCGAAACTGAAACAGATTTATTAACCTGCATACACCGAAATCTTTGGGGTCGTTGCCCTCACGCACCCACTAGGGCATTTCACCCCTGGACCCCAATTCGCTGATCGAACAGCAAGACCCCGTGTTTGGTTGCTAGTTCCAAATAATTTAAGTCATATTTCAACAGCTAGTAAAGCCTATATATTCTCATTTAGAATCTTAATTAGTAAAAATAAGTTGAAATTAATAAAATTGTCAATTAAGTTTCAATCTGATTTAGAACCTTTATTAATCTTCTTTTTGGGTACATATTTTTTTCATATCCACCTCTTTTTAAAGACTTTTCTCGTCAGCCACATACATATTACATATTGTTTAGAATCTTCACTAGTCTTGGCATCTTTATGGCACTTCATTCCAATTAAGTAGTCTCTAATACACCGAAAACACCTTTGTGTGGATTGAGAATTTTCTTTTTTCAGTTAAAACCAATAGCGACAGTTACCAAAAAACTAGTACTAGTTTACTACGATCTTTCAACCATGCAGTGATGCAGAAAGGGGTGAGAGCAAATTAAATCACATATGAACTGATTGATCATGCAACACTACCATGAACCTTCATAAGGTACATGTTTGTTTTAGCATCCTCTCTTCGATGCATTTATTATATTACTCTCTCTATATTATTATAACTAGTTTTTGGACCCGTGCAAAAATGCACGGGAACTTTTTTGTTTAATAAGAATGTTTATATACCAACAACAGTAAAAGCATATATAAAAGATTTTCTACGTCTACTCGATCAAATATAGACTTATGTACTACTCGAAGCTCAAATAACTTTAACCTCTATACAATATTAAATTAATAAACTTTGAACGATGTATTGAAATACAGTATAATCCTATACATGTTTAACCAAAAACAATGATGCACTTTAAATAGAAAGACAAAAAATGCTCCTTTATTTTAATTATGAAGTTGTTTTGCAAATATATGACACTCTTAGGTTGTAGAAGACTTATTATTTATATATGTCATTAGCTGGAATATTTGACATCTCATGTTCTTTCTCACAAATTATTACTCCCTCCGTCCCAGAAAGATCTGAACACTTGTTGGGACACGTAGTTTAAGGTGATAAGTCGTTGTGTGGTTATCAAATGTTATTTTATTTAAAAAGTAGATGTGATAGGAGTTGGTGGGGCATTTTTTATTAGAGGAGATAGAAAGTTGGGTAACTTTTTATTGATAAATGGTAGAGTATGGGTCAAAGATGTGTAAAAGAAATAATATATTAATGGTGGGACCATGCCAAGAATGGAAGTGTTCAAACTAATTTGGGACATACATAAAAGGATAGTGTTCAGACTATTCCGTGACGGAGGTAGTATTATTATACACTTTCTACCCGTGACTTTAGAAATGACCACATTAATTTGGCTATGGCTGAAAACCGAACTTGGGAGATACAAACCCATATGTGATAGGGATATCTTTGACTTTTATTTATAGTCATTGCAAAACACAATCAAGGAAAATATTGTTCCATTTGATAGAATGTCATACGGGGAATAAATACCATATTACTCCCCTTTCCTTGACATACTCAGGCCCCTTTAAATGATTCTCTAGGAAATACTGAATATATGCTTTCTACTATAGATGATATAGATAGGATCGTTTCCCTTTCCCCAGCTAAAAAATTAACGTGATTGATTTTCTTGTTGTTGGCTCCTTGAGCCATCCCGTGTCCTTGCCACCGCCTAATTGGTGGTTTTTCCATCTTCTTTTATTCTTATTTTAGTAGTGTAGTCTTTTATTTGGAGCCCCTTAGCTTGAACATGTCTATGACCTCGAAGATGAATGTTCGATTATCCATGTACCACAATTAACTAAAGTTAGTAGAAGAAATACGCTACCCATTGGTACAAAATATGATTTGTTTTTGTAGAAAATTAAGTAATTCATAATTTACGTTAAAAAAATAAAAGTAAAAGCAAAAGTAACATATAGTTATCATTTTTTTTCATTGTGTTGCAAAATACTAAAACAATGATTTTCCTAATAAGTTATATTGTTAAGTGATTTTGCATTTCACTCTAATATATAGATAGTTAATGTAGTTGATTTTGTTAAGGCAAAATTTAAAATATAAAAATGCCCTCACTTTATGATATGAGTAAAAGTTACAATGAATTCCACAATGTTATTTTAGTCCATTATTATTTTGTCGTCTCTCTTCTCTCTCTTATTTTTGTATCCTAACTTAACAGCCTGAAAGAGGCAATAAAATTTTTTCCAAATCCAAGCCCTCAAAAAAATTTATCTCTCGAACATTTCTTAATTTCTTTTGCATATCTTAGACATGCATGCTTTATATTTTGAAATGTTAGTAGATAACCGACCTTATCTTAAAGTCGTTATTCTTAGGAATATCAGTATTTTTGAACAAACGCTTGAGATATCCACAATTGGATACACGGAATTTTCTTCATAAAATCTCTGTTTCTTACATTAGTTAATTATAATGAAAGTTACACTATAAGTCCTTGGATGCAACGGTTACACCACAACTTATGGTGTAACAACCCAAAGACCACTACTTTTTTGTAAAAAAAAAAATCAAATGGCATGAGATAAATGACATCATGTTAAAGAACTATGTCAAAATGCAAACTAAACCACACCTCTATTATGCATAATCCATGTCATTTTAAAATCATTAATTTTACTCAAACAAAATTATGGTTTTGTTTTAAAGAATTATAAGCAAATAACATAATATAAAGAATTATGACTACCATAACTATCATAACTTACTAATAGAAAGTGGTCTACTCGACCAAAATGCAAACTAAACCACACCTCTATTATGCAACTTAGCATGGTAAAATTAAAATTTAGCATATACTATTTTTCATATTGTTTTTCCCTACACAATATAAACCAACCTAAAATATAAATCATCATCATCCCTTTAATTTTATTCCTATAGCGACCCCACTAATCATACAATTTACTTCAAATTGAACAAAAATATCGACTTCAATTTTTACTTGACATTCACCTATCGCCTATCTCTAGAACAAAGAGGTATTATAGACATTTATTTATAGTTCCACTATAAATATCATGATTTGAATATAATATTTAAAGAAATTTAACACGCCAAGTTTGGATTTGTCAATATTTAAACTTATATTATGATTAATACGATTAGATAAGTGTTTCAATAAAATATTCAACCGATTTCTTTACATTTGAAAATTTTGTGTGATGGAATAAATCTAGTTCGATCTTGGTTATATATTAGTTCGTTCTAGGTGATTATGCTCCAATTATGATGAAATTAATTTTAATTATGTTATAATCTTAACATATATTTATTGAGATCTAAAGAGTTTCCTAACTTTCTTCCTTCCTTAATATTATCAAGATTGCATAAATGGAATCTCCTAATCATCTACGAACTTTATTTAACTTATCAATAGTTACCTATTTTTCTTCTCATTGAGATCCAAATAGTTCCTTAAATCTGAACCATAATGTTGTGATGTTATCAACTGAACTTTCCTTTGATCTTTTTTTGATTTTCGACTAAAATTATCTTCATAATCTTTTGTATTCCCTCACCAAGAAGTAATATCTCCCATTTTGTTTGATAACCCATTTTTTCTAGCTTCATTGAAGAAACATTAGTAAGTTGCTTCTTATTGGGAAAAAAGAAGCAATGTTCTTTTTAAGGAAAGTTCAGTCGATTTCCATTTTTTCACATTGCATTTATACATTCGATGTTCTTTTTAAATTCATGCAATATCAATATAATTCCCTGCCATATTCTTTTTAAATTTCATACGGTGTTTTTTTTTTCAAATTATTTTTTGTTTTGGATTTGACAAAATATATACATTTTTATTTCATGCCATCTTCTTTTCATTTTAATGTCAAATTCTTACTAGATCGATTGAACTTTCTTAGATAGATGAAACACGTACTTAAAAAAACATATTTTACTCCATTTATAAAAGGAGGTAATAAAAAACAACATATAGTTAAATTTAAAAGAACATACATTCTTGATAAAAGAACATATGGCTCGGAAAAAAAAGGAAATTTTATATGATGACCTTGTGATTTGGAGAATTCTATATGGTGATTTTTTTTTAATATTCTACAGTGACTCTACTATATTATTGTCTAAACTACTACTGTGACATTAAGGAACTAATTTATGTTAATTGGGCATTTAAACAATTTTTAAATAATATCACAAATTTGTTTTTAATCATGTTCAACTAATGACCCCACAATCCTCTATCTTTTCTTGATTTTTGTCTTTGGTTTTTTACTTGTCTTCCCTCCACCACTATTCAAGGTATATTCAAGATTGTTGGTGTCTCAATGAAGAAATTTCCACCATAATTTTACTGAAATGTGTACAATGTTTACACCAAAAAGGGATTTTGTCCTTAAAGAAGTAAATGCATAGACAAAATTTATATCATTCTTTCATGACAATGGTATGCAACTTTTTAAGATGATTTTCATATACAAAGTTTGGAGTTGTTCTATCTTATGCTTGTATATGTTGAAATTTTTTGAGATATATATTAAGAATGTATTCACTAATACTTATGACTTATAAGATATTATTGCATTCAAGATTATTTAGGATATACATGAATGTCATATGTGCTTGATAATCACATTAGATTTATTGGCTATTAATTATGAAATTGCACTTTTTAATGGTTGTATTATCAACACAGTTGTTCTATACTTATACAATAATAGGTGCTTATATTCCCGTACATTTGTTGGTTCATTTGTTCTTTGGTGGTCTAATCAATATGATGATTCTAATAGAATATGGCTTTAATAACTTGTACTCTTCCTACCAAAATATTATTCATAACTTTCTACTATGGTATATTAAAATCAATGATCTTTTCATGATGTACAATTGTCATGAAATGAAACCATGCATTCATTCCTAATACAAACTGTGCAATCCATGTTTTAAGAAAAATATAACATAACTTTTTTAAAAGGAAAAATTTTGTTAAAAGGCTAATAGTTTTAAATAAATGATTCAAAGGAAATGTATGGTATACTTTTATACTACCTCCGTCCCATAAAGATCTGAACACTTGTTGGGACACGTAGTTTAAGGTGATAAGTAGTAGTGTGGTTATCAAATGTTATTTTATTTAAAAAGTAGATGTGATAGGAGTTGGTGGGGTATTTTTTATTAGAGGAGAGAGAAAGTTGGGTAACTTTTTATTGATAAAAGGTAGAGTGTGGGCCAAAGATGTGTAAAAGAAATAATATATTAATAGTGGGACCATGCCAAAAATGGAAGTGTTCAAACTAATTTGGGACAAACATAAAAGGAAAGTGTTCAGACTATTCTGGGACGGAGGAAGTAGTATAGACTTTCTCTTTTCATTTGCATTCTCTTGTGTATCATCTCCTGTCGTTGTGTGGTAGTTTTTTTTTACACACTATGCCACCTGAAATTCTATTTTTAAATAATACACCAATTTATTCTTTTGTTATAATCGCAAAATCATTCTTCTAATTTGGCGTTGTATTTTAGATTCTTGACAACTGAAACCTTACCAATGGGAATTAAATTTGTAAAAACTATGGCAAATTATTTTTCAAGCATGTATACATATAAAAGTATCTCTTATCACCTTTAGGAAATTATGATCACTGCGTCCCTTTTAAAATTAACTCATTAGTGAAAATATGTTGTTGATACATACCATTGGTTATTCTATTTGTGAGTAATATAGCGAGAATCTCGGATTTTAGTAAGGCAATATTACAATCTCCTCCTCTTTTTTATGTAGCTAATCTTTTGAATTTGAGTTTTAAGATTTTGAAAAATGGCAATAGAGGGGGTGTTTGCCACATATTTTTCTCAAGCATTTAAAAAAGTTAAAGTAACTATAAGCTATAGGATGTCTTGTAAGTAATCTTTATGATCCTTTTGTATTGTCTCCGTCTTTCAAACTTCCTTTAATTCATCATTCAAAGGCATCTAATATATTATAACCAAAAGGCTAAACTTCAAAAGCCTTTAAATGGGGTGGCAAGAATAAAAAACATATAAAAATTCAGGGTTATTGCTTGTCTAATATGTTTAATAGTCACCAGTTCACCAGATAGGCACATAAAATACTTGTCTACTACCCTTTGTCCCTATTTGTTCTTCCTATCTATAATTTTTAACAGAGAAAAAAAATATCAAAATAGGAAAAACAAATAGGAAGACATGTCTCAATTTATAAACATAGCCTAAAAAACATTAGATAACATAAACTTATTATTGTTAGAAATAGAATCATCAAGATATTTAGTAAGATTACAAATCGATAGATGCTAGACTAGTTATCAAAATGATACTACTCCTCTTCTCAAAATCATCAGCCAGACTGTCGTCTTCAACCTCGCTACCCTCTTCAACCTCAAGAAGCTGCATTCGAACTCCACAAGAATCTGTATCTCTTTCTGTGTCTACCTCCATCGACCATCGTCCTTATTGAAAGAAGAAAAATCTATCTCTTCTCTTCTAGTCTTATATCTTTTAATTCGTCTACTATCAAGCTTTATCCTTATATTATATTTTTTGAAGGATTTATCCTTATATTATTGATGTTTGTTATAAAAAAACTTGACAATAAGGGTGCATGGGAATTGTGATCATCTGCTGCCTTGTAACCTTGTTAGTATTGTGTTGACTCAATCTACTAAGTTAGAAAGAAATGATTTGACTTTTTCACAATACAGCTAGGGGATAGAGGATAGTGTAACTTGCTTGATTTTCATTAATGATGCAAAATGTGACTTGCAAACTCACGCCCCTTCTTTGGGTAATTCATATAGTATTGTTGATGATTCTTAATTTTAGGAAAAACTATGGGCATATAACACCTTTTTATCTTTTGCTATAATCTAACATTATTCATTTATCTGTAAATTAATACTACCACCCTTCTTTGGGTAATTCATATAGTATTGTTGATGATTCTTAATTTTAGGAAAAACTATGGGCATATAACACCTTTTTATCTTTTGCTATAATCTAACATTATTCATTTATCTGTAAATTAATACTACCTCTTTCAACAATCTTGTTCTTACGTTACTAATTCACGAACTATGGTGAATATCCTTTGTTTCTCTAACCTAATACTGTAAAGGTTAGGAAGAGAAAGAGGGATTGAGAAGGAATGATGATTTCTTCATTAATGTTGTACGTATAAATGCACAAAGCTGCAGTAGGTAGTTACAACTGCAAGCTATAACTTAGGAAGGCTAAGCTACGTAATACATAACCATATGAGTGATAATAGGAGATATAATACACTACGTAATACTTAACCAATAGGAGAGATATTACACTAAAATATAATAATGTACAACAAACTAAATATTATCAAGGATAGAATAATAGAAGAATTATTCAATCCTTATCAAATACCTTCCTTCATTGACCCTATGCCTCCCATCAATAATCCTCCCGCTTCATTTAACTGTAAGCATTTTTATCTGCTCTCTCTCTCCGTTCATTTATCATTCTCTTACCTTCTCCTTCACTCTCTCTTTGTGACATCTTGAGGGCGAATGGGGAAGGTATTAAGAAAAAGTGTATCGATCCCTAAAAGGCCATAATTAAACTTGGACAACCTTAAACACAGAGTTCAAATATTCTGAAGACGTAGAAGGCCGTGAACAACACTTCATCATCAACTTTTTTCTGGATTGTGAAAAGTATTTATATGAAATAGTTATATCGTAGATAAAATGTTACTGATATTAAGTCGTGGAGGTCAAATATTAAGTAGTAATTTTTTAAAATAAATATTAAAATAAGAAAATCACAACTTAATATTAGTAACACTAATTTACTACTTACCATCACATGAATTGGAATTAGCATACAAATATGTTTACCAAATTCTTTAGGAAACATCAATCTGGTAAAACAACAAAATTGCCCTTAACTAATTTTCATCAGAATTCTAAAAATCTTGACAACAAAAATCAATAATTTCCCAACTTTTTTTCTTTATTAACCATAGTTTTGGTGGGCAGTAGTGTTTGAGTTGGGGAATAGCAGTCAGCAATCCCCTTAAGTTGCGTGCCTCATGTTCCCATCATTCTTCTTCCTCTCCCTCTCTGTCTCTGATCTGATAATTTTTTATTTTTATTCAAACAAAAATCAAATTAAAAGCAAAAAAGAAGAAAATTTCATGCACCCATTTTCAGAAGAACTTCAAAGAACATCAATGGAGTCTCCTGCAACGTTGATTATCGTCCCTTCTGCAAACTCCTAGAGAATTTTACCAAGGTATCCTTTTCTCCTATTTGCGATTTACAAAGATTAGCCATTTTTGTCAATACTTCAAGACTGCAAGATTTTTTTTCCCCTATTTGCGACCTTCAATTACATGCCTTTTATCCAAAAAATAAAGTAGTTCTTTAACAATTACTACCTACTTGATTCTTTTGTATAGGAAAAAAAATTGTTTGATGGTGTGAGAAGGGCTACCTAATTCCGCCATTTTTGCTCTCCTCCAACTTCTTTCAATCTCAAAACGCTAATTTCCTCATCCAAGGGCCTACTTATATATCGTATATATAGTCGTAATATTATATATAATTGCTGTGATTTTCTAATTGATTTAATTACAATAATAATAACGATTTCCTTAACATTAGATTTCCTAAATGGTATATTTGGGATGGAATATACTTGTTTCCTTAATTATAGCAATTACGTATCAATTACAAAGCATGATTGTTGGCAAGTAATACTACTAATTGGCCGAATTTATTTAAAATGAAACGCTAGATTGAATGTGGATCTTATTTATTTCCTATTTTATATCAATTTCAAATCAATTCTAGCCGTGATTATAGGCATTGACCAGTTGGCCTTAAGGGTTGATTGACTTGCCACATGGACAACCTAAATGATCTTCTAATCAATCTAAACAATGGAGCATGCCACATGGGCAAGAAATCTCTAACTTCATGACACGTGGCCTGAAGGATGTTGTTTTAGATATTTATATAGATATGAACACATATCTTGACTAATAAGAAGCGTCTCAATAATTAACTAGATTTTGAGTTAGGGTGATGCCCGGTATTTTTTCTCTAACTTCTTTAGCAAAAGAAAGAATAAGTTATTTCATTTCTATTATATATATATGTGTACAAAACATCATAGCTTCACTCTTGAATTCCATTCAAAACTCATATTATCATTTTTATTTTTATTTTGTAAAAGAAGCAATAAGAAGCTAATGGAGTGATGGACAAAAATCTCTACCTATAATACTTGAAATTTTTTTTACATCGAAAATACTTGTATTTCTATGTTGCACGTTTTTATGTTCTTTATATTGAATTGAATGTTCATTTGTGTGTCGGTCTTATATCCTCGCATGCACGTTTTGTTCTCATTTGATGGCATTTTGACCAGCAGTGAATAAGGTGTTCACCATACTAGTGTATTTGTGTTATTGTGTATGTATGTACTATATACCAACTGAAAAAAAAAGGTAAATGCATGGTAATGTATTATGTAGTTAAGATGTAAAGTTGATCTAGGGTCGGGTTGCAACCCAAGAAACTTCAACTTGTTTGAGGGGTGGGGGGATTTGGTCCGCCTATTAAACTACTGTACAAACCCGGTAATCCGGTATAATAGGACGGGGCGAGGCCAAGTAATTTCCAAATAAGTATAGAGTAATGACAATGGGTCAAATAAGATCGAATACAATAACCGGATTCATCGCACTCTATTCAGACTCGTACTTTATAAATCAGTTTTAAAGTCAAATTATATTTCTTGGACATAAGTAGGATAACTTCTCTTCAAATCAGACCGAATTTAGGCTGTGTTATCATTCAATATCACAAAAATTAGAGTTAGAAGATAATTTGTAAGGAATAATGCCTTGAATCGTGTTATGTCGAGCTATCTACAAAAGGGCGATTCGCGGGAGGTGGGTCGACTCTCGACAAGATGCCGAGAGCTAACCGCAAGTTGCGTCTGGCGCCGCGACTCGCGGTAGGCGCAGTTTGGCGTGTTTGCTGGAAACGCGGACACGCGTTTTCGGATTTGTTTATAAATAGGTTTTTTTACGCTAGTTTATTTCGACGCGACGGGATTAGTTCATAACACATCTGTAATCCGTTTTCCTCTAAGATCAATAAATCAGTTCTCTCTCTGTCCGTGGACGTAGCCAACAATCCGTTGGTGAACCACGTTAAAATCTGTGTGTGATTTCTCTTTGTTTTGCATTCAATATTTGTTCTTTCTCACATCTGTCATAACATAATTGTTCTAAATTTGCTTGAATCATAAAAGCAAAAACATAACTTCCTATTGCAAAGACACATCCATAAAGACAAGCCAAACCAATGGGATCATTTCATCATTCAAGTCAGATCGAGTGACACTTAAACTTGAATATTACAAAATTGGTTTAGAAACATAAGGGAATTCATCAAATCATAACGAAACAAAATCAATTCATACATACTATATTAATAAACTTGGATGTAGAGATACTAATTCTTAGTACAATCTGCTGGAGCAAATGAAATTTGCTTTGCTTTTAAATCATACTCAACCTCAAAGTTCACTTGAGCAATATTTCCAAACAAAAAACTATCATCTGAAGGTACAATTGCCATACAAGTCAGATTCTTCAAAGTCCTGAAAGTGTTTTCAGCCTTTAAGACAACATCAGCCCCTTTGAAATGGAACACCACATCAGGAGGGTTAAACCCTTCACCTGAGGGCGGGACCTCATAGCAAGGATCGAAAGCCTGGTTCGGGTCAGGCACCGAGGTAAGCTTGATAGCACCCTTCACAGCAGTCTTAACACTGTCATAGACACTGGTTGGTAAGAAAGTCAGGGTCGTGCCAGAGTCGATGATTATATCCTGGCTCACGGCGACTGTAGTATTCCCAATGCTAATGTCATTGAGAGTCAGAATGTAGAATGTTGGAGGATCTTGAGTTTTAAAAGGAGTTGATACTACTTTTGGACCTTTTACATCCACCCCAAACTTCAGCTTTCCATTAACATTGGAATGCAGGGGTGTCAGACAGTAGGAGTACTTGTAGTTGATATTTGGGCCTAATTGTGAGACTAGTGACAAAGACCCAAGCCCAAGCCCAATGATCCCGTCCCCATGGATACCTAACCGACCTTGTTGGTCATACCCACATCCGAATGTTGAGGATGGAAAAGACACATGTGAAGCACCAGCTGAAGAGAAGCTAATGGTATCAGTACTCAGGACACCCATACTTTTTGTTCCATCTCCATAAACAGAATTATACACACATGATGCATTAGCGTTGATATGATTTGCCTTTGGAATACAACCACTATCAAAATCAGGATAGGTGCAAGACTGTGAGGTGCAAGGGATTGCACGATAAGTCGAAGAGTTGGTTGGTTCGAACAAAGGAGATTCGTGTGCGATACAACGCTCACAGGGCGCACACTGAACCCATAACAGGTCACTCCCACTGTCAATAACAGCTGTGAATTCAACAGGTGGAGTCCCAATGGAGAACTTCATGAGATAATCACCACCATTGGGGATAACATCTGCCTTAACTTCCTTTTGATCAAAGTAATACGTAGGAGATAGTCGAATGTTGTGGCCGAGTGAGACTGAGCCAAGGGATTCCCTCCATTGGAGTTCTTGTGGTGTCATTGAGGTGAAAAAGTTGGAAGAAAGAGGTGAATCACGACGAATAAGGTCGGCCTCAAAGGAGACATGGGAAGCTAAATTTCTAGCTTCAATTGAGAATGGTAGCATTAGCATCAAAAAATGAATTAACATATGCATTTTGAATGATGGAAATATGGAATGGTTGTGTTTGAGTGAGTAGAAGTATACAAAATGGATAAGAAAATATATTATTGTGGGAGATGATTTGTATGGTTAACATATGATTTAGACTTTATATAATGGAGAATCCATGTGAAAAGAGAAGAAGCGACGAAAGTTGACTCATACTGTAACAAGTCGTTGTTTTTGTTCACTTCCTGGGGCTTTTTGTAAGAATGGTCTACATTACACTTGGGGAACTTTTATCTTAGGTTGGAAGAGTCAACAACAGCTGAACTGGAGAATTCTGTCCGAAATTGGCGTCTTAGATTGATGATTGATGATGAAACAGAGAGGAAGCAACAATGCATCATGTGTTGTACTCGCTCCCGTTATTATTGGGCACAGAGTTTCAGGAAAAATTGGTATGTGGATCATAGAAGTAATGATAAAGTATTAATTTATTGACATATTATGTTGAAGTTAACGTTGCGGGCCAAGAAAAGTAGAGTGAGAACGTGAAATAATAACAAAGGATGGTATCATTCTAAAAATAGGAAAAAAAAAAAAAAAGTGGATAAAATTAATAAGGGATAATCCAAAAAAAAGTACAGTAGATAAACTAATCAAAATCAAAGGGAGTAGTATGCTAATCAATTAACTAAAAAGCAACTATGCAAATAACTTTATAAAGCTACTTATCTGTTGCTCCAAAGTCCTAACCGTGCACGAATACAACAAACTTGGAAACCGTATGATTCTATTTGCTTTTATTTTTACATGAACCTATGATGTAATTCACATACCTATTTAATTTACTTCTTACGTTGTTGCAACCTCTTACACTTACATATCTGACAATATTACATGTATACCTTTATAAGATATTTTGATTAATATATAAAGAAATCCATCATGAACCAATGCTACAATGGTAGGAGATGTAACCCTTTTTCAAACATCCCTAAATTATAGTTTATTTGCAAAAAGAACAAATCGTAACTACTTTAAAATTCTTCAACAAGTTATTACTTGTTTGATAGTTAATAATAAATAATGGTAACGATAATGAACTTATGTCATGTCATGCCCATACTAGTAGAACTTTATCACCAAACATGTATAGGTATTCATAAATTTTCACTACCAGTCAATGAAACTTGTAAAGAAGTAATAAACGGATATGAAATTTTATGAAGAAAAAGAAATATCTGAAGACTGATAGGCATTACAATGAATTGCGGATAAACTTTTTGCGTACAATCACCAATAAATTCATTATCATTACCACCATCTAATACCACCTACTAAATGAAGCATTAGTTCCAAACAAAATGCATATATATAATATAGTTTATGAATGTATTTCCTTGCAAAAAACACCTCTAAAGATCTTTAGAAAGAATAATTATGGTAAAACATAATTTGATTCAGCTCCTTTACAGTTTACACCCCTATCAAGAATTCCGGATAGTAAAACTTCTTCTCTACGGCAAATTGGAGCATTTGCTAGTATAGCTGTATTAGAGTTGGGGACCAGGAATCCAGCGGAAATTTCTCAAGCATGAAATCACGCACCGAAAGATAAAATGTTCTTTTCGTATGTAAGTTCATACTTCATACAAATTAAGGCAGAAAATCACGCACAATATTACAAATCAAAGAATCGCATAAGCTATGCAGGTAGTATTGCATTCTGGAAATCTTTGCCATGTACTCAAAACTATGCCCTGAGCTACGAGGTTCACGAGACCAACACAACAGCTAGAAAACTCCGGTTCCTCGATACAACATAGAGACAACTCATAATCACCTTGACGACCTCCCAAAATTCATTTTTCCACATTTTTGATACAGATAAGAATCAAAATATAATGTACATGAACCACCAAATGGGGTAAACTGGATATAAAAGAAAAGAAGAATGAACAAAACCGAAAGAGGATATCTGGAGACAAAAGTTGCCCCCGAATTCCAATTGCTACAAGCCACATTCGCCTTCATTGGAAAGATTTGAAGGATTGCGCTACCATGACACACCGAGGATTCACTCTACTTGAAAGGGTATCTTGAATCTTGAGCCTATTCACCTCACTAGACAACCTCATATGAGCACTGAACTTCACAAATTACGTGGGAAGTTAGTGATTTGGCCTTCCTCCAAAACATCTTTTCCGTTTACCTTGTAGCCTATTCTAAAGCGCATTGCCAGGGGTTTCTGAGGAAAAGAAAATGTGTCATATTCATGTATCACCTTAGTAAAACCTCACCCTAGGAAAGACATATCAGATAAAGAGCTTATTAATCTACTGAAAACATCAATAATCTTGGAGAAAGAACCCTATGTTACTCGGACTTGAGAGCTTATATCGGACATGAAAAGTGAAGAAGAATCTACTGAAGGCATCAACAGTAGACTTATGCAGATTAGAGTAATTCAGTTCCCAGTTATAATGTTGAAACTATAGTCAGGCTAAAAAAAGTTCTATGCTGCACATTATTATGTTTGCAGGACATAGATTTATCCCAAAAGACGTAACTTGATGACCATTTACATGATTGAGGAGAAAATAGTATAAAGTACTTAACGGTGCACAATTATCAACCACATGAGCAATTAAGAGGTCTACAAATTCCACTATCACAATCATGTCTCAAATTACCTTCACACTTCATCCGTTATATATTAGTTGCAACACTTCGACTTTCATGCTAGCCAAAGCACAATTTTTAATATCTTTAGTTTTAATTAGAGAAAATATAGAAAGTTGATGGTTTGTAAATATATGTTGAGATAAATCCAAAAACAATTTACATACTAAAATTTGTTTTATATATTAGTCAAATTACTTTGTCAAAGTTAGTATATCAATAGTGTAAAAGTCTAACCATTACACCTAATAAGAAAACTGGAAGTATATCAGAAACTTTTCCTCTTGATGATGCTAGCAAATTATAGCTTGTAGTCTACTAAAAAATGAACATAAGGAAAAACCTTTCTGCAGAACTTTTTCCAAAAGCTAAAAGCTTTATTTGTTTCTACTTCTCTAAGAGGACAGTTATTACTAAGGTAACCTATCATGTAGAATTTCCAAAAAAGGGCCTAACTTGCCTTCAATTCTAAAAGCAATTCGTACACTCTTTTCAACAGCTTATACTGAGTCCATAAAGAGCCTCACTATTACATTTCTCTTCCACAATTCCATCTAGAAATATTGTGTGCGATCATGCGGGGGGGGGTAAAGAGAAAAAGTATCGAGACTCTGAAGTCAACAGAACCAGCACAGTAAATAAGAAAAAGCAAATCTATAATACCTTCCCATGTTGGCTGTTAGTAACTCGCATAGTCTGAGTGATGGAGCCATTACCATTGGCAGGAAGACTAGTGCTGCTAGCTGGATCAAGGTGCAGCTGAAGAAACTGAGAATCAAAACATCAACATGTATCAGATTACTTTTCCCATAGAGCCTTTATGGTGTATTTCATGAACAAATTTTCAGGCATGAGGGACAAATTTCAAAGATTTCATGGACGAGAATATCTGAAGACAGAACTTTAGACCATCTGTCCTAATTCATAGAGGCAAAAGGCATTATATAAAAGCATATCTTGAAAAACATCTGCAAAACTATCTTAAAAACCAACAAAATCAAGACCTAAAATTAAATAAAGAATGTTAGAATATGGAGACTTGCAAGCCAGAGCATAAGCAAGAAGCAAAATCACAGAGTTCACTGTTTTATTTGTTGTTACCTTGGGAACTGCAGCCTGGAATAAGAAATCAGTGTAGATGTTAGCGGATAAGTTAGTAAATGTAGCCTTAATTGATGTCACTTGCAGGCTTCCAGCAGACTTTGAAAAGTCGAACATCATTTTCAGGGAGCTGCTCTCAAATGCAGCTATGGATGGGAATTGTGGACCATTGATCTCTGAGATTCAAAAGAAGAATCAGTGTAATACAAACAGGTGGGTTGTGACTGCAAACACATAATAGAGTAAAGAAGAATATCACACCTAAAGTTGGCTGACTGGAAGACAAACCATCCAATAAATCAACAATAGGAGCAGCTCCACTGGGAGAGGATACTTGCACAGGCATGGATGAAACTGAAGACAATTTTTCCAGCGGTACTCCAGAACTTTTGCTTTCTAAGTTCAAGGACAAGATGTCTGGAGTTGCTGAACTATCCATAGCAGGGGGGCTCCCAATTGATAAAAGATCCAACAGGGCATCGGTTCCTGATTTTTGATTCTGAGTAGTACCTTTAGATGGAGAGCAGGAGAATCTTAAACATGCATGCTGAGAAAATTATTCTCCAACAACAATAATAAAGAGTTGAGTGCTATCATGAATTCTGAACAAGAAATACCTGTTAACACTGAATGGAATCGCTGAAGAAAATACCTTTTTTTTTTTAATTCTTCAACAAATTCATTTTACCAAGTTAAATGTCATCCAATTTCTTATCAAACACAAATAATCAAGTTCTTAGGAGAGTTGTTTGAGAATGATACAATTATGTACCTCATTTCAAAGAGAAAAGACAGGTTCAGGGGAAACTAACAGAACTGTCTATCACATTAACCTACCAAAACAGTTATGTTCGTAAACGCTTGATCTGAAAACTAACCTGACTGTGATGGTGCCAAAGACAGATCGACACCAAGGAGGTCATTTAGAAAATCACCACCGCCAGAAGAGTTTGGTGCAGGAACATCATCTGAGCTCAGATCAAGTAAATCAACAAGGGGAGCAGCAGGCTTTGGAACTCCATTTGGAAGACCAACAGAAGGCCCATTGGAGCTTGAAACTGCTGCAGGCAAAGAGCCAGCCCTCCTACTGCTGTATGTTGTCTCATCCAAAACAGGCATCCTTTCCACTAATGCAGATCTGCAATCCAAATTTATTTTTGTTTAAACAATGTTCCAAAATGCAAAAGTGATTCAAATGAAGAATATTTTGGCCTTTTGGGAATAAAAGCAACAACAAAAAATACCTAATGTTTTGATGCTTTTCAATAATTGAATTAAATTCAAGAGCTCTCTGCTGCAATTCAAGGAGAAGGCTTCCTTTGTATTGCACAATTATATCCTTTATCCTCCTGCATACGACATTAAGATAACAGGACTTAGGTCATATTACCACAATGCACCAACCTATGTCCAACATCTTTAGATAATGGAAAGATTCTTAGCACAATTCTGTGTGTCATCAATGAGTTGTCGCACCAAGTTCAGGATATTCTTTATTCAACACAGGTCTTTTCATTAACCATGAAAAATCTCAAAAGGAAGAGCACATTGAGATATGACCGTGCTCTGAAAGTCCAAAAGAGAATGTCAATCCTATTTATTAGGAAGATATACTAACCATTCTTAACTTGTTTTTGTTGATTGGAAGGGATTACAAGATGTTGTGCAAGCAACCAATGATCATGCACAGATAAAACTACATAGAAAAATTAGCATTCTTTCTCGGCCAAGCAAACTCCGATATGCTGATATTCCTTTTGAGACAAACTTTTTTAATAACTAAATGTTCAAAGCAAGAAAATTAACACAAGGTTTTCTCATAATTTTTTCTTTTTCAGAATCTAGTAACAATTAAAGAACAGATCACCCAATTCAAGGCCACGAAATTCCCCTCATTACAAAACCCAAATCCACAACCAATACTTTAAAAAAATAAAGAACTACAGATTCAACTAGGGAATCCTCTGAAGAAAGCAGTTAAGTCATGCGAGCTACAGCTAATTGGCGATGCTTCTAAGTTCTAATTTGATCAACGATGAGACGCTTGTCAAGACATTGGTACTAAGAGAAATTTATTTAAGTAGGCCTAGGTCAGCCCCAACTAGATTCCACTTACTGCGAACAAGCTGGAAATCGAGAGGAAAGCTTCAACAGAGCAGCCAAACACATAGCACGAGTGGTAACATCCAAGGTGTGGCGCTTGATAGCAAGCTCAATTGCATCCACCGCATCAGATTCTGTTACCTGTTCAGAAAACCTCAAAATTTTGAATTTATAAACGCACACATCGGATTACCACAACCTCCAGTATAGTAAAAGATGGCAATCCAAATAGAAAGTCAGGGGAACTCATACAACCATAAACGAGTCAGTAGGATGTACGAAGTTTTACAATTATAGGCAACTATCAGCAAGTTGACAAACCAATTTAGGTTACTAACACTATGTATATATAACAGTAAACCAGCTGTTATTAGCAACGCTTCTACTTAACGCATGTTAGTGAGGGCATAAGATATAGCACCTTACTCCTGGAAGTGTAGAAAGGCTGTTTTCATGATACCTCATCTGGAAGGTAATTGATTGCCCTACTTCAAGACATATAGGTAAAGGCCGTTGAGGCCACTGGTGTATTTAGATAAAATTAATTCTTTAAAAGTGGTGGGGGAGATCAAGGAAAAAACAGCTTTAAATGCGCAAGCAGAGAATCCTGAGATTTCGCACACCATACGGAATCAACTGATGACAACAAAAATAGATAGATCAATCCCCATTCATAAAAGTGGGAAGAGCGAAGCCTGGCGATTGAGGCAAACACATGCATGTAATTGATAAACTGTTAGAGACTAGCAAGTACTATAAGCTTCTGGTCTAGTTATTAGTTAGGAAGAAACAAGTTGATGAACAGATTCATATGGAATAAGGATCTATACCATCATCTCATATCAACAAACTGGTCAAACGAAATCTAGGAAATTGCAGGATAGCTTCTGGCACGAGAAGATGAACAATGATCACCTCATAGATACACTCAGTGCCCAGGCATTCATTATGGTAAAGTCAGGTCACAATTTTACCAGCAGTTACAGGACAGATGACGGCTTACATATGTGGACAATAATGGTAACGAAAGATGATTTAGTTTATGGTTTTGTCCCTAAACTATGGTCACATTATTCAGAAACTCATTCACTTAAGCCAAAAAAAAAAAAAAATCCAGCTGAAGCTTTCAAGAGCATAACATATCTGATAGATGTTCTGCAGAAACTTGGTTAGCTTGTTAAAGTGTCTTTGATCAATCAGATTTCAGAAATCAGTTTATCTTCATCTTAGGTATACTCCATTTATCGTGGATGGATTTGTTTTTTTTTTTCCACATACAATAATAGTTGATTATTAGATTAAACTTGCGACTACCTTTCAGGACCAGACAGATAATTAGCTAGTTGTTGACAGGTTCAACTACCCCCCCCAAAAGAGAGAGAGAGAGAGAGAGAATAAGCATTATGTCAAAGATGCTAAATTCTGACCAATCAGACATTACTAAAACTCATTGCAAATCAGCCATCTTGAGTCTTGACAGCATATGTAACAGGTGGAACTTGAGTCAATTATAAACTTAGAACTCAAATCGTCCTAAAAAAGTTGAAATGTGACTGGTGTGCAGGAAAGAATATTTCCTGCAACTGCCACATGAAGCGAGAAGCTAATTTCCAAGGACTAAAAAAAGGAGTAAATCCAATATAACTAAGAGACTGATACAAGAGAATGAACTCACTGTTATTGGATCCTCTATGTCTAGCATCCCACTGTTGTTGACCAACATATCACCATATTCTCCAATACACCAAACTGCCACTTTGACAAGAGTTTCCTGGCAAACATATTTATACCAAGAAATCTCTTAATGTTACAACTTGTCAAACCGAAAAAAGACAAACAACATAAACACTTATTTTATGGAAACAAAGACAGTACCTGCTCAATTGATGCTTGAACAGCTCTGTATAGAGACCTAACAGTGTACCCATGGAGACTGAGAGCATTACTTATGACCACAATAAGGGCATGCCACACTTCATTTTTCACATAATTGCCAGCCTACTAAGCAAACAGCAGCAATCAGTGCTTTGAAGAAATATAGAATACAGGCAAGCATTACCCACCCACCCCCTCTCCCCCCTTAATAACAGGAAAGGAGGTAAGTAAAAAGGTAAAGAGAACTGGCTTCTCTTTTAATATATTAGTTTTTGGCATTCGCTTCCTTCTGTACTTTTTTCCCCTCTATTTATGGGTTGGCCCAATTTTATTATCAAAGAGAGCAAAAAAGCCATGGTCAGCAAGAAGCAAGATTGGAAAAAGGCTTCCCAGCCAATTACGCACATTAACGGAGCAAATGCATACCTCGCGAAGAACCTTCAGCATTTGATCAATGTACCAAATCTTATCTGGTGAAAACCTAAAACAACAAAGAAAAAGTAACCAAATAAAACAATCTCGTCCAAATTCCATTATATCAAAACCATACACAGCCAAATGACAGGAGTGCCACGATACGTACTCTTTCTAGATTCTACTTAATTAACTATTCTATCATAACACAATGCACAAGATGAGTATACAGATTTTTCATTTTTTTTTTTTTTTGTTCTCATTTCTCTTTATTACAGTTACTTCCATCTTTTCAAGGGTACACGCCTGATCGTACAGATCCTAAAATACTTCTCCAACCAAAACACCCACAAATGGCAAAAAAAAAAAAAAAAAAACCTGCCACTATGCAAAAGCAAACCGTTCCTTGTTGTCACTAACAAAACACAATGCACACGCATGAGAGGATAAAGTCTAAATATCTGAGCCTGCATATTATCACAAGTATGGCACTTAAACAAGCTAGCAAGTAGCAACCCAGATGAAATCTTTCAACAGCTTCTAAACCTTAGTCTTCCGCATAAAAGTTGAAAGAGGGAAAAATTGAGAATTTGGCAGTTTTTGAAGGTGTTTTGACTTGTACAATCAAACCTTGTAAAATGTTGGCTAATGAATTTTATAAATCAAGTATAGCTAATACTATAAAATCTTTTTACAAAATTTATTTTGTAAGATAATCAGAAATGTGATCTTCAAATAATTTCAATATGATTCTTCACTATGTAATAAATTATGATCAAAGTGAGTAAGATTTAACCATCAAAGCCAAATGTGGCCTAATATTATGGAAGAGAAATAAAAGGAATAGCCACACCCAAATACATCCATCCACCTTTTTGTACTTGCATATATGCAGTTCTCTATGTATTTTTCAATAATAACAATATTATGTTTGTGTCTTTCACCCCCTTAATGTATATCATCCCTAAATTCTAATTGTGCTTTACATTACTTCCTTTACACGCACTATTTTTTTTTTTTTTTGGGGGGGGGGGGGGAATATATGTAACGTATAAAAATTATACTACCTCCGTTTCACAATATATGCACCATTTCTATATGACACACAAACCAAGGGTGAGGAGAGAGAGGTTGTGATTGCATGTCAAACCCATGTGATTATGGTTTATTATAAAAATTATACTATCTCCGTTTCATAATAGCAATATGTATATTAGAAAAGCACTTCTTTACACGCTCAATGTTAATAAACTTACTTGTCAACAATGGAGCAGATTTTGTCGGTAAGATCCTCCTTGAAATCGATGTCACTAACTTCCAGATAGTCAATTAGCTCTTTTGTCAAAGGCTTTACATTACTCTCGTTCACTAGAAGATACACAAGGTCAAGAGCCCTTTTCCTGATTGAAGCATCTGAGTCCTAGAAAGGAATCAAGGCAGAAGTTTAATATATTTGGAGACATAAAGAAATCCGGGCGTCTACATACAATCCAACTGTAAATATACGGCAGTCAGCAACTTCATGAAAGATAATGTAAATAGCAGAATCTGGTCCATGCACTAATGTGACAGCAATACCTGAAGCAATAAACAACTTAACGTCTCTTCATATAACAACTAATAGATGACATTTGGACCCCGATAAGATTGAGAATCATAATTCTAAGACATCCTCCAGAGTCCAAACATTTGGCTGGCCTTCAGCAATCAGTACCCTCAAAAGTTAAAACTGTCTTTTTCATCTCTTTAGGGAGTCAATAAAGAGCAGATAGAATCACAAACTTAGCTATCAAGTATTCCCTTTACCTAGTGTCCTCATTCAATTGTCAAACTCGCCTCTAGATGTCATAGAGTACTTGTTGAGTTTCTGCTCATAATATAAAAGGTACTTAAAAGCCTTGATTCTACATAGTGATGGGTAGAAGTACAAAATTAGTTGCATTTTTTTTTTTTTTTTTGAGGGGAAATTAGTTGCATATATCAAAATAAATGATGTTTCTTTTTCTTTCCTTTAGCATGGAAAGTAATAGAGGATAAGGGGAGTATAAACAACCAAATTGCTATACCAGGAGTGACAATGGTGTGCTGTTTCAGGAAACAAGATGTCCAAACTTGTTCACAAGGGTACTCACAAGTCACAATGCACATGTCATGAAAGAAAGCAAAAGAAGTTTCAGAGCCAACAGAATATACCTTGACACATTCCAAAATTGTCGCTCGATGCCTCTGTACTGCTTGAGCATCAAAGCTTATAGCCCTCATCAACATATTTAGAGCAACATATCTGGTAAAGAAAAAATTGAACCACTCAAAACAGCCTTATAATCCCCAAGCTAACCAAGGACAAGAGTATATTTGCTATTTATTTGGTCATTTAATCATTTCTATCCCATCATAAAAAGTGAAGAAACTTCATGTAGAAAGCATGATTGACCAGTAAATACCATTTGGACCTCAGAACTACATAATTGCACTGCTTAAGAAACTAAATAGTATTAAAGAATTAGGAGATAAGGTCAACAGCACTAGCTGCATTTTTTAGATGCATCTTCTCTTCTGCTTGCATTTATCGACACAATATACCTCAGATGACAACAGCCTTGCATTTATAAAAAGCAATATTAAAGTACATGTACCAATGTGTTAATTACTATTAGACCTCTCAAACATTGATCAGGCCTGAAACCTGACAGGAAACTAATTGGACCAGACCTGAAACCCAGTTATATCCAAGTCCAAACAACCTGAAAAATCTTGGATCAAAAATGATCCGATCCATTTTTTACCTCATTACATTTATAGCAATAATTTGAAATTAAGAGAACTTTGCTACCGACTTTTAACTTATTGTGACCTAGAACCTTTAACTCAAAGATTGCTGGTATTAGCATGATATTTGTTGGACTAAGACATCATTTCACTGTTAGAGTTGAATATGAATGATAATAATCATAACGACTTGCTATTTGCAAGTATATTGTGTCTATATTGTCACACATATAGCTCAAAAAATTGACACATAGCATCTTCAGATCTCTTAACCCGTTGGGACGACCCAAACCCAGATGCTTTGGGTTATGAGAAGCTATATGACTCAAACCTCAAATCAACCAACCCAAAAAGGACAGGAATCAAGAACATTTGACTCTAACCCTATCTGGCCAACCCATTTGACAAGTCTACTTTCTATGCATGTTGCTGATTAGACAAGACAAAGATCCAGAAAAAAAAAGAATTTATCAGATGTCCGTAAACCAAAGACGATTTCACATGAGTGAAACCCACATGTCACTTCTGCATTGATAGCTATCTGAATGCTTAAAAAAGTAATTATTTGAAAATTTTCAAAGACGTGTACAGCCTTATTAGTTAATACTTCCTACATCCTTAATATACGTGACTCACAGCACTATGATCCACAAATTAAACAGGGGTATAAGTTTTAGGAAAATGTTTTATTCACCTGAAAAAAGAGGTTATGGTTTGAAATTCTTGTTATAATAAAAGAAAGAAAAGATCTAGGAATCTTCTCGTCTAGTGTGATTTGGTCTCATTGAAACAAGAATAGGATTAAGTTCTTGAAATAAGTTGAAGAGAACATAGCCTAAGTGTGCTTGCGTGAGAGATGTTAAGTTGGTGAACGACTATCTAGAAGTTCCTCATATTCAATTGGCACAATTGGAATCTTATGCTAAACTCTTTCCATTGCCGTATATGATACTAGTATCCATGACTCTCTCGAATGCATTACAGTTTAAACACTTATTCCACGATTTACAGGACCGAAACAACTTTGATCATAAGATAGATGGAATAACACAAATGATCGGAATCTTAAAAAGAGAAGGGAAGCACCACAGCCTACCCCTCTACCCCACCCCTACCCACCAAAAATAAATCTATTCCATCCATTATATTCTCAAAAGTCTCTTGTTTCCAAAAAGATTCATTTGCTTGACTTTTGGAGTCAAATCTTTGACCACAATTTTCTTACAAGTTACAATACCTGGTAAATTATAGATTTTGAAAAGGTGCACCTCTACTAGCTAAGTCACCTCAGAAACGTATTTTACAAAAATTTATAATAAATATTTAATTGAGAGCATAGGTCAAAGATGCGTCTTGGAGGCAGTAAAATGTCAGCTAGGACAATCTCTTTGGACCAAAGAAAGCAGAGATTGACAGAGCAAGAAAAAGAAAGCTTACAATATAATTAGCAAACAACTACACAGGAAGGTACAAGCAGACAGAATGCGAGCAAGTCGGGAAAAAAAATGCCAGGTACATACCTAATATTGTTGTCCCTGTTCGATAAAAATCTTCCTAAGATATTAATGGCTAGTACACGCAAACCACTATTATCTTCAATGCTCATGATAGTTTCCACACACTCATAAAGAATAGCATTCCCCGCATTCTTATTGGACTCTGTTTTTGTTGCCACCTAAAAAGATGATGTAAGTTAATCAGGAAAAACAAGTTTTTTTCCAACTGTATACAGCCAAGCTTGGCAAAGCACACAGCAGCTTATAATCATTCTACTGCTAAAATAAATCATTTTATATTTTAAATTAGATAATTAAATGAACAAAATAGAAAAAATTAAATCCACTTATGTGAATTAGAGTGACTCCAAACATATGATTCAAACCCTTAAATTGGGAGTTAGCTCTAACTGGGTGCAAGCATGAAGCAGCTGTTACGAGTACTCCCTCCTATTCTATACATAAGTCATGCACGATAGTTTGAGTACGAACTTTGACTGTTAGTAACTATTAATCCACATTAATAGAAGTTACAAAGAAAATTTTAAGATGAAGCTAATTCTGTTCAATGGTATAATTTATATAACTTTTATCTAACATCTTTTTATATTAGGGTTTTGGCATTTGTTGTCGTTGTTATATCCATTAAAGACATAAGGATGAGCATATAGAAAGAAAGAGAGGATATCAACCAACCTGGGCAAGCAAGTCATTCATGCAGTCACTAGCATCAGTATCACCATGGCCTAAAACACGCAAAAACCTCAGTAGTCTGATATGGAGGAAAGGATCTGTGATTCCAGCTACATCATACTCTGGAGCATATGGACTGTTAACAAGGTCCTTTAAAACTTTCACCACAGCATCAGTGCATTTCTGCAAACCCAAGAAAATCAGAGTTAGAAAACAATTAACCAGGATGGTGCTCCCCTCCCCCCCTCTTTCTTTTTCCTCCCCTTTCCTCCCAAAACACAAACCAAAGGAAGATTGTGATCACAACTAGAAATTTCGTTCACGCATGACAACCTTAGGGAGTTTAGTTTTTATAGCCGAGTAGTCGATAGTGCACAAAGCTAGAAATTCCCTTCTTTAAGATATCTCAGAACTCAAAGTAGATTAAAGTCATACTCCATGTAGATCATACCATGTTTCACAACTTATCTCGATGCTTAGTATAGGCTAAAATTAAGATAACTGGAAGTGAGAGAAATGTACTGCATAAACATGATACAACATAAAAGCAAAAGGAATAGACGTCATATTACAACAAAAAATAAAATAAAGAATAAAAAATGAAACATATTAAGTTCCATAACAAAGAGTTATTAGCATATCAGATTGATAACTTTGTAAGACTGTTTGTATTGGAAGAGAACCAGAAACACATTTCAATCAAGAGCTAATTAGCAGTGACGAAGCTAGATATGGCGATTCGTTACGTAATCAGTTCAATACAATGAAAATATATACTTCCTCTGCCTCACGATAGTTGCACTTGCAACACTTCGGTTTTCACGCATGCCAACGCACACTTTTACCATCAATATCTTCATCATCTATTAGTTAAATTTTAAAAAAAAAAATAAGATATACAGTGACATTAATCCCACAACATTTTCCATAATAAATTTTGTTTCTTGTAATATAAGTTTAAAAAATATGTGCAAAGTTAGTATATAAATAGTGCAAAAGTATTAAGAAACGGAGGAAGCATATGTAATGAAAACCAAAACCCCTAAATTCCAAAAGGATAGGATGAAGATCAAAAAGATACCTTTCTAAAGTACTCAAGTGCATCTTCGCTGATTTTACATAAGTCCGTACAAAGTTGCACTCCAGTTATAAGGACTCCATGGTGCTTTTCTTTCAGCAAAGAGGCAGCAGGATTTATGAAATTCTCCGCCAGGTCAGGGACTTTCTTTATTATCCGAATTGAGCATAGAGCTGCCTATTCCACAGTGAAGTTGTTAAGTGGTTTAAATATAAATGGCATCTCAAAACACAAGACATTCAAATTATGAAATGTCCAGCTGAGCATAGACAACTCATGTCTAGAACTATGAAGGAAAACATCTCAAAGCTACTCAAACAGAGAGATATTGCAGCACCAAACCACCACGCTCTCATCTTTAACCATTTAGCTCATGAGTATAATCTCAAGCTGTATTTCTCAAAGTGCATGAGTATACAAAAGCCCAAAGCCACACAGAGAATGGTGCCACATGAATTTCTATCAGAACTAATATAGAAATACAGAAGCCAAATACTGCTTAGGATTTTCCAAAACCACACCAAAAGGACTTTGGAAAGAAGTTGCCATGACCAATCCGTGATAGAACATGTAGCTAAATAACATAATATAAGCAACAATGAACTACATAAAGCTTGAAGCAATATTAAATGCCTAAACCTAACTGAAAGGTAGTGTCCGAAACTCCTTTCTATTCTTATCATAATAGAATAAGTACAGATGCTGGTCTCGATCAACTACCAATAGATATCCGACTTTTATTTTTTGTCACTCTGCTATGGATTGACATAGCTAGGACAGATTATAGACGAGAATTAAAAAATAAAAGCAAACCTGGATTGATATATCTGGAAAACTGATGATAGCATTGGATAAAAACAAGCTTTCAAGAAGCTTGTTCGCTCCCAATTACAAAAGGAAACTCTCACAATACTCGGCATAATATTCCCTTTCCGGCTTTCCCTATTCTCCTCTGTTTATAGAAATCTAATTCCCTTATACTCGCTCTCTCCTCTAACCAACTCCCTTGGCTGTCTACCTAAGTTTACTACTAACTGAATTGCAATGCAATTGTCTAAAGTAGCCTTCCCCAAAAATCAGTTCATTGCACAGTGCATACTGAGCCACAAGTTAGGATTAACAAATAGCCTACTAGTTAGAAGTCAGCCAATATAAGCATCTTTTCTGAGATGACCAAGATCTTACTTTCTTGCGAACATTTGGATCCCGAAATTGAAGCAATCTCTCTACTTCTGGTGCAAGGTCACGAGCCATTTCAGCAGAGCATATGTTCCCAAGAGCACAAAGAGCGAGTCCCACAATGTACTGGTTTGTGTGGTTGAGATCTCTGTTAAATGTTAAGGATGCCGCACAATGAAGCAAGTAGTTACAGATATATGAAAATCTTGGCACAAATATTAAAATATAGACTATTAACTTAAAACCCAAAGCCTCATGAAAACCATCATGGTATTAGGATACTGTTTTAAAGAGTTTGTAACCAGCATAAGAACTTCCTGTCTTTCATCAAGGAGTAACATAAGTCCTAGGTATCCTATTCTTTTCTCAGGAAATCCAGGAGAAGCAATCAGCTTCAGGCATTCCATTTGCCCAAAATGTGTTGGATAACCAAGCATGTGGATAAACATGAGCTTTGCCATGTTTCGATGCCTATAGTCTGCATCGTTTTCGCTAATGGCAGCACGGATAGCTGCACATTCTTTTCTGACAACTCCGCGTTCTTCTGCTGCCGTTTTACAAGCACGTATGGCACGAATCATGTCCCTGCATCAAGATAGCATGATGGAGATAAAGTACACCAAGAAAAAAAATCAAACACCCGAGAGAACAGTGAACTGGCAATCTCAATCCTACGCTTTAACATGTCCTAGCAATCAACATGATCATGAATGGAGAGTGTGAGAATGCATGTAGTACACGCATAGGCCAAAACTCATAAGAAGAGTACCTTCTTTCCTTTATATGTTTACGATTCACCTACCTATAAAAGTACAAGTCTATAACAGATTCTGGTGCATCTAGCATGAAAGACTTAGGGTTAACAAATGTTTTTTATCCTCAGTAGTAGAATTGCTACAATCATCCAGCCCATCAAGAAAAAGCCCATCCTAAAGGCCATAATAATAATTGTTCATCCTCAAATACCTACTTGTCTTCATAATTTTCATTACCATCCATTACGAGTGGTGGTATTAAGTGGTAAAAGAAAATTGTGAGCAGCATCACCTATTTGGGGATGAGTAATCATTACCATGCGAATTGACACAAGACTTCCTTTACAAAAATATATATCAATATATTCTCATTTATTACTAATTACCAAACGGGCTGTAAAAGGCATAGCTCCAGGATTCCGACCTTCCAAGAATAGATGAATCACCAAACATAAGTATAAGTAATCCCCTGTCTCCCGAAATTTACTATGAAAAGAAGAAAACTACATTCACACATCTAAGACCCCTGCTCTTGACATCTCTAATTGTGGTTCATACTCAAACTTACCATCTCACTACCATCCATCTCATTACCATCCTTCCCCGCAGATGAGGAAATTACAAGCATTTCTCGCCATAACTCATAAATTACAAAGCTTAAGATTCCAAAACAAAACAAACAGGAACATGGGCACCCCAATCACCTAATCAATTCTAAATGAAGAGGAAATTACAATTCGACATAACTTCTCTATAATCCTAGTCATGCAGCAAAATCATAAACTCACTCTACCTCTCCACTCTAATGGGATCCTCACAAAGAAAAAAAAAAAAAAAGGTTGCCTCTTAAGCATTAGCTACATTGATCCTTAACAAGCAATTTGCTACAATGTAATTCTATGTTAAACTCACTACAAGAGTCCCCAAGAACATGTGCCCCAACTCGAATATTCCAAAATCATCCAATTTTCCATTGTAGGATCGAGAACATACCACAATGTGCATGATCATTTGAGGTATTGCATACACGTTGACATAAGAGGAGCAACGCCAATAAAACCAAACTCTTCCACACTAATCCAACAACAAAACACTATTACCCTATTGTAAATGGTAAAATGCTATCTCACATTCATGTAAAACGTCCGTAAAAACCGAAACAAACCTACATCATTCCCCCTAAGACATTCAAAACCCTTCACTCTTCACGGTTGACCATATTTGAACATGAAACTATAAATGCACATTCAATCCCATCAACCCCATATAAAGCCACCCAACTACAAATTTTGCATATTCAACTGTATTCAACCATAAAAGATCACATTTCTTTTTCTCAAAGTCCACATTTGAATACAAACTTAATTAGAGCTTAAATAACAACTTCCAAAACCCAATTCATCACAGAAACACACCAATTAAAGTTGCAATTAACCAAAACATATCAACCCATAAAATAAAAAGGTCTAAAAACTTGATCTACGCTATAATTAAAACATGGGTATTTGAAGACTCACCTCAAACGTGTTCCTGATGAAAAGGGATTCATGATTGGGTCCAGTGTTCAAACCTTCGGAAACCCTCGATTTGATTGCTCAATTTAACGCAAACCCAACAAAATTAAAGAGCAAATTGAAATCTGAGAAGCAGAAAATTAGCGATCAGAGTTAAAATTCAGAGATCAGAGGTAAAACAGTGAGATCTAAGGATGGGGAATGGCAGAGGAGAGAGAAAATCAATAATTTTGAGGATGAATTTTGGTTGGGCGAGTGCTATGCAGATTTTGTGCTTAGAGTTGGGTTACAAATTTTCATTTTGCTGTGTAAATGTAATGAAGAGTTTATGATGTTTTTCTTCTCTGTATGTAGATTGGCGAGAGAAAATAATTTGACAACAAGAAAAAGAAAGGCACGAAGATGTGTGTGTGTGTCTTAAACTCTTAACTCTCAAGAACATGGGTTCGTTATGTATGTAATATGGTTTAGTTGGTAAAGTTTTGGAGTGGTAGTATTTGAGATTTGGGATCGAATCTCATTTACATTATTATTTAGTTGCTATCTAACGCCGAAATAAATAAATAATATGGTTTGGGAACACAAGAGAGAGTGTGGACACTATTTTGCTGCCCATATTACGAAATGTTGTTCGTATTGTGTTTTATACTGTATTTTCGTATTATTCAAATCCAAACCACAATCACGATAATCATCACCATTGTTACTGAGGTTGAGGTGGTGGAGTAGTGGTATCGCTTGGCATTTTATATCCCTGAGCTATTTGTCGCCCATATTTACTATATGTCGCATGAGTTTTTATTTATATCGTATATTTATATTATTCAAATCCAAACTTGTAGCTACTAATTCATTAATTTGACAGTAGAAACTTGGTGGGCAGGTCTGGCAACTGTAAACTTCAAGCTAGTAATTTGGCAATAACAACTGGGCAACGAGTGAATTTACTTGGCTGGCAGTGAGTAAGTAAAGTGAATTTAGATTTGCACTTTGTCTCCAATACCATATGACCTAACTCGGAATGACTGAGTATTCGGTTTGCACGCACCGTGTATAGAAGTATATGTTTTTTTTATATTAAAGGACATGGATGATGGAACACTTGAGGTAATCCTATCTCATGTTTCAGGTTTTTAGCTCTCATTCATAAACTAAGCAACAACGCCCTTCCCCTACCGTACACTAATGCTGCCAAGTTATGATATGTGGTATACTGGTATCCCCATCAAACATGAGTAGCGATACCATGTTAAGAAACCAAATCCCAAATGGTCTTTTGGTTACCAAGAAGAGACGAGTGCACTTGCTAAATAATTCACACTAAACTAGTAGATATCATCTATCTCACTTGGTGTCTCATCTAACAAAGCCTAGTTTGTGCATAATTCTTATTGTACATCCCAAATGAGCATATCGTTAATTATAAAGTAACATGAACCTCTTTCAACAGCTTTTCTAGGTAAAAAAACACTATCAAAAAGACATGTTTTTCACCATTCATAAAAAGAACACGAGTTATACTGAAAATAACATATAGGAATAGTAAAGAACATACAAAGTATTCAAGTACTATTTAATCTAATGATAAAGTTTTTAATTAATGATAATGTAATTAATATTAGATTAACGAGACTTCCAAATTAAAAAGAAATAAAACGCAAGATAAAACATTAAATAAGACATGTGATCTCAAGTGCTCAACCCCACAACCACTCAACCAGTCAAGTCAAGTCAATTCTTAAAGATTATTGGAAATTGGAAAAAAAGAGAGAAACAATAAAAAGTAGTATTCTCCACTCCACCCAGCAAATTTTATCATATCCTCTTCTTTATCTTTGGATTTCCATTAGCCAAGTGAAAAGTTGACTAATTGACAATTGAGATGGGTTTTCTTCCTCATCTTCTCCTCTTTACCCTGTTCAACCTACTCATCTTCCATGGTAGTAAATTAATAAATACCTCTTTTTTTTCTTTTGACTAATTACCTTTTTTCGACTGTTCATTTTTTTTTTTCCTTGATTATTTTGTAGGGTTTTCAGAGGTGATTTATGAAGATGGATACACAGTTACAACCGTTTTTGATGGCAACAAACTCAACATCAATCCTCACTCAGTTGCGTCTCACAAAGGATCTCATGATCTCTTCCTCCTTGATTCAACTAACAGTGTTTTTTACACTCTCACTCTTCCACTTTCCCAAGGTAACTGTCTTTTTCATGTTTTTTTCTTCTTTTTTTTTTTTTTACTTATTCAGTTTGTGGGAATTTTAGTTGTTAAATTATGGGCATTTTTAATCATTTTGTTGGGTAGTATTATCAATATCAAAGGGGAAATGGGTATATTTCCTCATTACTTTTGGTAATTGTACAAAATATAAATCACCCCCTTTACTATTCATACCCAAGTTGAAAACTTTCCTTTTTTTTCCATGTTCATAATACTGTGTTATGGATTTTGACTCTTCTTTATATAGTAGTTCCTCCGTATCAAAATACTTGACACGGTTTAACTTTTCCATTATTGACACTCTTCTTTGACCATGTTTTGTGATTTTTATGTAAGGAAAAATTTGAGAATGAGGGAGTGGAAGGATGGTAAGCCCTTTCATCTTCCACCCACATGTTGTGGTTCGATTCTCATCGGGGGGCTTTGGGGTAGGTTGTATTTAGGTGCCCTGTGAGAGGGCGTTAATGTAAGGAAAAATATAGATGAGGGATCTGGCTAGACTCATCTAGACATATACTTTTGAAATATCAATTTTTTATAATTTTTACTGAATTAATGGTTAAAAGTATGCATTAGCAAGTATGTTGAGAGAAGTGTGTCTGTGCCAAATATTTTGAAACAGACTAAGATGGTTTGGTTTTATAATATGATTGGAAAATAAGGGGTAAGGGAAGAGGAAAAAATTAGCCGTTTTGTATTTAGTTAAAAGTTAAAACTAGTGGAATTCACAGATATCTTATGAGCTTATAAAAAGTATATTGAGAAAAATTATTTTGATATTTCAATTTGGTGGTACTTATAATGAGAAAATTATGCTTCTCAATTCTTATCAATTTGTTTCCCTTCTTTTTTTTCAATTTTATTGACAAGCTGAAGACAAACATACTTGTTTGTCAAGAGATGCTCAATCACCTTGAAAGATTTGCTAATGTTGTGTACTTGTATTTGAGGCCAAGTAATATTATCATGGAACTTGTAGTTTCTTGTTGGCAAAATTCTTTTGATGTAAATTTCTTTGTGTGTTTTCACCTTCTTTTAGAGAGTTTGGTGAAGAGGTTTTCTGGAAATAAGGTGCCTGAATACTCTGATGGTGATGCAAGTTCGGCAATGTTTAACAAACCCAGAAGCTTTACAGTGGATTTGAAGGGGAACATATATGTTGCTGATAGAAACAATCATGCTATCCGAAAGATTAGTCATTCAGGTTCAATTTACTTGTTTTATTTGTGTGGTTATTTTCGGTGTCTACAAATGTGCTTACATTCTGATATGTACGGGTATCAGGACTTGCTTGCTATAGTAGATTACTCTTGCATAAGATGAAATTTCTAGAAATTTTGGAAATCGATTTCTTGTATACCAGAAAAATGAGGTGAACTTTGAATGTATAATGGGATTGTGAAATTGTTCTCTTAACTCTTAAGGGTTCAATATGTTTAAGTAGAAATGTTGGGTATTAGGATAACAAATGTTTTGATGTGTGTGGACTGTGGACTTCCTACGTTACTCCGACACCCTGTTGTACCTCGCGTGTCGCGTGTCGACTCGACACGACGCGCGATACGACGCTCGACACACCTGGAAATGGGTGTCGATACGCGTATCAGAAAAGCGTCGCCTATCGGACACCCATTTGGGAAAAGTGAGAAAGAAACGTTCTGCCATTACTGGTTGAACGAAGAACCAGAGAGAGGGAGAAGAAAGATAGAGGATGGCGTGATGGAGAAGATGAATGGTGTAATGCTTTACTGCTTTAGTCGTTGGGATTTGGGGTGCAACAGATAATAAAATAAATGTGGGGTGCATCTGTGGACAGCTGTAAAGCTGAACCTTGGAATTACAACTCCTTTTCTAGTCAACTTATTTTAAATGCTTTTGAGTTCTTTTTCTTTTAAAAAAATATTTTTTTCCTAACTACTTCCTTCTTCCACGTGACCTATCTTCTTCTTTCTTCTCCTTTTTAAAAATTCACTCTTCTTTTTTTCACTTTTTGTATACTGTATACTTCCTCCATTTCATTTTACTTGCTACACTTCTCAAATTACGGACTCCTAGGCAATTTTTGGAGAAGAGAGAGGTAGAGAGTAAAAAGAAAAGATACCCATGTGAGAGGAGAGAGATAGATAGAGTTTATTGCCCAAAAAGGAAGTGTAGCAAGTAATATGAAACTTCCCTATATGGAAAGTGTAGCGAGTAATTTGAAACAGAAGAAGTACTATAATTGAGTGTTTAATGAGGTTAAATTAATATTAAAAGAGGTAATTTTTAAATTATTTTTTTATCAAAATAAAGTGTCGGAAAATTATTTCCGACACTTTCAATGATAGACGTGTCTAGAATATTGGTCAAGACACTCTCTTGACCGTGTCGCCGTATCGGCCAAATTTTTGGAGTAGGGTGTCGGATCCTCCGATCCCTACTTGGATACGACACCCGTATCCGTGTCGGAGTAACATAGTTAATAAGAATGGAGAGCAAACATATATGACAGTATTCACTTGGATGATTGTGTGACGTTTTTACAACCGTTTGGTAGGCGGTAACAAATGGTGGTTATGGTAATGAATTTATAAGTAAGTTTGTAAAAAGTCTCCTATCAATATGTGAAGTAATGCTAGTCCATTACCGAATACCTCTTTTTCTTCACTAATTCCGTTACCATCTATTACCACTTTATAGGTGGTATTGAGTCATAATGAATATTTATGAAGTAAAATATATGTTTGGGGATGAAGTTCCATTACCGTGGCATGAACATCAAGTTCTCTTTACAAAATTACATATGAATTCATTATCATTACCTTTTTTTTTACTGGCTACCAAACAGGGTATTAGGAAAGCCAAATGGAGTAAAACTGACTGCATGAAAGGAATCCATCATGCTTTGGGACATAATTCTTTTCTTAGACAGTCTGAAATAGGTGAACTTATTTTGCAATATCCACTACATTTTCATAAGATATGGAATTTTGTTGACTATAGGAGATAATGTGAAAACATCTCGTGCTCTCACTCTCCGCTCCCCTCCCCCCTCTCTTTCCTATTGAATGACTTTTTGTTGTCAAATTTGCATATTATTGAATATTCTCCTCCTGGGAGTTAATGGGTTTAATTTATTTGTCACGATGACATATATACAGTGACAACATTTATTTTTAACCACTGTGATAATTATCTGGAAAGAGTAATTCTTGTTCATCCAGACTTCATGACGAGGACTGTATTTAAGACAGGACAGTTTTTGAAGTTTCCTTTCTTTTATCAATGTACACTTGTACCTTTGGTTAAGGGAAAGGCCTCGTTGAAGTTAAAATTGTGTCTGTGAGCTACTCCTAAGTGCTTATTCAACTTAAAAATTAAAGATGCCTTGTGTTACAGAAGAAAACATTCATTTGTGATGCAGATTCTTTGCATAACTTGACATTGTGGCATGAATGTATGATCATTTCATCTGATGGGAGTTACATCTATAGTTTACTCTAGGGGGTTGGTTGTATGAGGAGCAGATCACAGTGCTAGGCTAGATTATGGCCAAAATGAGTTTATGAGGATTTTAACACTTATTATGAAAAGGTGTCACTACTATTGCGGGAGGTTACTCAAAGTCGACTGGCCGTGCTGATGGACCTGGAAGAAATGCAACTTTTTCTTCAGATTATGAGCTAAGCTTCGTTCCTGAGATCTGTGCCCTGCTGATTTTGGACCATGGAAGTAAATTGATCCGCCAGATCGATCTCAAGCAGGAGGACTGTGTTCATTCTCGATCTGGTATATCTCTGGTTTCTGGTGCTTTTTTCAGAGTCAAGTAGTGAACTTGTTGCAGTACTTATATTTCTCAAGTTTCAACTAGGTCCTCTTAATTTGCATGCCCCATCTCCATCAACTCCCAACTTCACCACCACACTCCACCCCTCCCCCAAGAGAAAAGATGAAAAAAACGCAACTTTAATAATCCTGATGTATGGTTCTATTCTCAATTATGCAGTGCTAGTGTTGTAAGCTTGTCTTAGGTTTTGTTTAAGGTAAAGGATCCCCTCTTATGTGAAGGAAAACGGAATCCTGTGCATGTGTGCAAGGGAGCCAGGGAGGTAGATGAAAGATGGAGGGGCGGGCCCCACACTTTCTCACCCTCCCCTTACTGACATTCCTGTTCACAGGAGGTGGTCCAAAATTTATGGCAACATTTCTATACTCATTTAGTTCAATCTAGCCCTGAAATTATTTCAGTAATTCAGTACAACGAAGAACTGATGAATAAACAAGAATGCTCGAGTTGCTTCTGCCGATATTTTTTTGGTGCTTTGTCAAATTTGTTGGTGGAAGAAATTTTCGAGTTACTTGTAGCATATTTGGACCAACCAGTACTCGTATACCCTAATCTTTTAGCAACCTGAATCTGAACCTGTGTACCTGGCTTGAAATTTTTGAATATTCAGGAGGTGTGGGGTCCGCTACAGTATGGGTTGCAGCGCTTGCAGTTTCGTGCTTAGTTGGATCGGTAATTGGCTTTGCAATCCGTCCTTACATACTTCGAACTGTAAGTACCTTTTCTACTTGTTTGACAGTCAATTATGAGCTAATCATACTTTTCTAAGAAAATTGTTTTAGACAGGAAGAGTTGAAACTCCTCAACACCAAGTCATGGACAACTTACCTAATGAATCTGGGGAGACAAATACAGATGTTTTGCTTCGGCACCAGAAACGTAGTTGCTAGCCCAACACTCAGATATCTGAGACAGCTTATTATGCTGTTTTTCTCTCACCTCTCTCTTATGTTTAGTTTTGGGATGAAGCGGGTTTATTCTAGTTCTAGTAGTGTATGTAAGGAAAACATCTCTCTTTTGGATTCTGACCACTCGAGTAACTCTTACTGTGCCGTGTCACAAAAATATGCTGACCAATTGAAGGGACTGATGACTTCTAATGGAGAGCTAGTATCATCTAACGTGTTTGATGGCATTTTGGAGCATGAACATGTGCCGAAGAGAGATGCACAGAGTCATGGGCATATCGATACTCTAGTGAAAGCTAATATGGATAACTTCGTCGAGGATGCTAATAGATCAACTGTAGTTGAGGAAGCCTTCCTTGGGGTCTCTACTGTAGTCAAGAGGCGATGAGCCGCCAGGGAAACTTCCTGAACTTTGCTCCTGTAAATAACTGAATGTCTACTTTTCTTTGCTTCCTCAAATGACAATTACGACGCCGCTTAGCTTGCATGGTTTTTATGTTCTAATCTTCATATTTTGCAAAGTGGAGTTGTTTAAGCATATCAAGTTGGAACTCATGAATTTTGTAGCATATATTCTTGCGGCAATAACGCACGTAAACACTGACATTTCAGGACTAACAAGTGTATTATAAAGCAGATTGCTGGGAATCTGATATATTTTTTGAGAAATGCAGTCAACTAGGGAAACTGAACTACTGAACCCAACTTTCCAGATTCTGCAGTTTTTAATATGATCTGAAAATCTTTACAATATATTACAATATATATAACCCAGATATCAGTCAGAAAAAGATGAAAAAAAAAGGGAAAAAAAAAAAGAAGTTCTAAGTTCCAAGAATAAATAGTTTTGCATACTCTTGTTATGCTTAGGACCTTAGGTCAATAAAAGTTAAATTTCGCATCTAATAGAACATGAACATGTCGAAAACCTATTGTCACAGATTATAATAAATTCAGATAAATTTAATTTACCATTATAAAAAAAAATTAGTTTACAAAAGTGAAAATTAGAATGTGACAACCATAAAAGTCGAATATGGCTGACAAATGAAAAATTAGCCCTTGAAGCTTATTGATACTTGTGAAACTTATCCATGCAAGTTATGATAATGAGTGAATTGATAGTGAAACATTGTGGATTGTTAAGAGAAAAGCTCGAGTAGGAATTTGTAGTCTCGTATAAAAAGAAAGGGGGTGGCTAACGACTAACGTATATACTCTGTCTTTTTTTTTTTTTTAAAGAAATTTCATTAATTGAAGGCCAAACGGCATCTACAATAGGTATTAAAGAAAAATGAGATACAATCAAATAATGTTAAATCAAATTCGTCTTCGAAGAAACTACAATGAACCAGATCGAGCAATACAGCGCATCTCCCTTGTATTTGCTGAATCAAACAACTATTGATGAAGAAGTCTATCATTCTGACATAGTTTAGGAAGAATATTCTTGATCGAGCCATGTTGACCGCATCCGATATTCTAATACTTTCATGTTGAGTCTCGAACTTCAACCAATGAGAACAATTTCTCATACCTAAAGACAAAAAAACCATACTCACAACTCCCATAGGGGAGATGGAGATCTCCACAACAGAGACTAAAATCCCCATAACAGGGTTTGAAAAAAATCTCATAAAGAGAGACTAATTTATTCAACAAAACTAGAAAATGAACTAAAAACTGAAAATAAAAGGGGAAAAAGGGGCTTACCATGGATGAAATCATCCATGACAGCCCCTAACTAATGAAGAAAGGGTAGGGGAGGCTAAGGTTTGAGAGAGAAAAGAGAGGGAGAGAGAGAGAGAGAGGGGGCTTATATACTCCGTCCTTCCTTTATAAATGGTTTATCGAATTTGACTATCTATTAGTTAAGATTTGATAAGTTAATATTTTGTAAATATACATATAGTCACAGATTCAGTAACATTTTACATGATAACGTTTGTTTTTATATACTTGTAGAAAAATATGATTATAATAGGGATTTTAAATAGTATACTAGTTGAAGTGAAACATCTAATACGAACAAAGGGAGTATAAAACTAGTACTTATTGCCAATTGGATTTTAGACTGGAATACTATACACTAAACTGGAAATGGATCATGATTTTGCAATCTCAAAACCAGACTGGATATTCTAATTTAGGGTGTGCTCTATTCACCTTAAAAAATAAGTTTAAGGTCAGGTCCAATAAGTTCAGATTGGGTTTGATCAGGTCTAACACAACACTGAAAAATAAGTTCCAATAAATGTCAATCAGCTAATCAGGTCTAATAAGTTCAGTTAAGTTAAGTTTATATTTTTTCAGGTGAAGAGAACGCACCCTTAGCTATATAGAACAAATCACATGTCCTATATGTTAAGCTTCTGTAGTTTCACCTTCAAAAACTAATATTAAACACTTTAAACAACCCATAATGGAAAGCCATATGCAGGAATAAAAGAAGTACTTGAAACACATGCATTCTGCTCCACTATTTTCTGGCTGGCTAGGAAGGAGAGAGTTCAGTATGTTTAACCTTCTTTACAATACATCTTCCTGCAGTATCTGACATTTGAGAAACTGGTGAAATATTTCAGCACATATTCTTGCGACAACAACGCACTCAAATCTGACAATTTGTTCATAAACAATGCTAATTCTGCTTGGCTCTTAGTATGGTCTTACCGGGAATCTGGAATATAAAATAAGCCAAACATGAGGCATGCCATTGTGATTAATAGTTCATCCTTTTATAGCAAGCTGGCAAAACATTTGGATTCTAGTCAAGTAAGAGAATGTGTGTATGAATGTGTGTGTTCTTGGATCAGCTTCATCACAGGTTAAACAAGGCCAATGATTGAGCTCATCGAAATGCGTGTACAAGACAACTTGTGTTAGAAACTAACATTTTGAAGTGTGAATAAGAGTTGTGCTATTGACATTTTGAAGTGTGAATAAGAGTTGTGCTATTCACCTAACAGTTTCATCTCATCCATTCGTCTTGAGATACTATCCTTGTCGACTTTTCACATGAAAGACGAAAGGTTGAACTTTTTTTTTTCGACGTTTCAAATTCGAGCCTACTCGTTGTGCCAATAGTGTATAATGGTGGAAGACTTAAGATCAAGATTCTGGTCTGGTAAGGCAATTCATCTTACCAATTTAAAAAAAAAAAACATATACAGGAGCAGAGAAGAAAGGGAAGGAGAGGGTCATCCCTCATCCCCCACATATACATATATTCATGAGAATGTAGACTTTCCACATATTTGCGGTCACAGGTCATATAAAACATTCATTTGCCTTTGGAAAATGTAAAAAGAGCAAAAGGGCATCTTCAGAAAGATCAAGCGCACTATGATGAAATGAATAATACTTCTATATTACTAACTTCAATATACCAATATTCATAGGGGAGTGCCATTTCTCTTACAAAAGGCTTTGATGGATTAACAGTGTAAGCCCACCAAGTAAAATACTACCCCAATACTCCTGCTTCAAAAAGGGATCACGGTACCGACTTTTTTTGTTTTCGAAGAAATGACAGGTAGGAGATGATATGTGCCAAGAAATCAGAGATCTGGTTTATGTATAGGATGAGAAGCTGCGGTTGTAGCCAGCTCTGAACAGGATATTCTGCTGATTGAATGCATCCATAGCATAATCAGTAGGCCTAATGACTGATTCACCTCGTTCCTCCTGGACTGCCCCGAACACGATCTCATTGGTTTTTTCACAGCTTTGCTCGTAGTATGTCTTAGGGATGGATGAGTGATGCTGATGACGGTGCTGATGTCTTTCATGCTTCTGTTGCTGCTCTTGTTGCTGCTGCTGTTGCTGTTGCTGCTGAAATTCCGTGTCCCAACCACTGTAGAAAACTCGGCTTTGTCTCAGCTGTTGCTGCATCTTTTCTGCATCTTTAGACATGAAAGCGTAGGTTTTCTTTGGGGTAGGAGCCCGAGTTTCAATTGAAGGAGGTTCCTCTTCTTTGGGTATCTCAAAGCTCTCCTGTGACTGCCAAGTATGAGATGGTTGATACTGACCCTGATTCCTGTATTGATATGCCACCGGTTTTCTTTTAAAACCTGGAAATATACTACCAACTATTTCCATGGCTGACGTCCCAGCATTGGTGAGCAACTTCCCTAGGGATCCAAGAAACCCTTCTTCTTGCTTCTCTACATCATCTTCAGTAGGAATCAACGGGGGCCTCACTGATTTAAGAGGCTTCTGATATGGACTTGATACAGAGCTTTCTGCAATTTTCACATCCTGTGACAAGGCTAGCATGTCAAATACTGTTGTATACTATCTAACAAATAACTTTACGAAAGGTTTTTTGTTCCATTTTGTTTCTTGTTTTCTGAATTGGCACTTCAGTTTTGGGTTGGGGGGGGGAGTTTCTTACATTCTGAGAAGACACAATCGAACCAACGCGCCGCTGCAATAGAGCCAGCATGTAACCGAAAAAACCAGCAGCAAGAAGCACAGCAATTCCTGTGATGATGAAGGGGAAAGAGTGAGGTAAAGCAATGTCACCACTCACCAAATAGGTTACATAACAAATAAAATCTGCTAAAGTTTACCAAGAGGGAAGCTGCTTTCATATTGATAAGCACAGTCGTCAAAGTGGAGCTGGATTTCTCTGATTGCCCGATTACCCCTATCTATGACCAACAAGGAACAACTGCTTCCAATGTAGACGACATCAAAGTCATTGGAGAACTTTGCTTCATCACTTGGTCCATCTACATGGCCACCTCTTTGGTTCCATTTTCCACCAGCAATTGTTGTTACTCCTAGAAATGAAAGCTCAATTAGTCTCAAAGTTCTGCAATTAACAGATTCAGCTTTAAGTTCATCCCTTGTGTGTTTAGAGAAACAACACCCTAAGTCACATTCTATATCCAAATTAGGGCAAATCACAGCTCTTGAGTTGTTTAAATCTCTGTTATCTTTACATTATCATTATTCATTTTTGCGTATCCTTGTTATCAACAATGTGCAATTACTCTAGCATCCATAAGTGTCCGATTACCTGACTCACTGATCTTCCTGATCGCCATATTCATAGTGTCTGCGACATATATGTTTCCCCCTGTCATCTACCGCAACACCTTTAGGATGGTTCATCCTCGCTTCCCTGTATTTCCCATCTACATGTCCAGAGTATCCTTCAGCTGATCCAGCAACAAGCTTCGGTCTACTGTCTGCATGATCACCATGAATCACAACCAGGATCCACCTAATTAAACAATGCACATGCACATGTGCACACAAATATACTACTTTCTACATAAGGAAACAATTCAGGACCAATCACATATTAATCAAAAATAAAAACTGGAATCCAAAGCAAATCTCCCACTAATATAATTACATCAAAATAGCAACCCAACAATCAACAATCAACAATAAGGCAAAAACAAAAAAACACTCATTGGACCCATTTATAAGTTGTTCAACAGGTGTCACACTAGCACAATGAAGCTTGATGTTGATGCTACCAAAAGAAAAGATAAATTATGCTTGAAGATCACACTTAAAGTATAAAGTGAATCCTACCAAAAATTTGATGAACAAAAACTCACAAAAAAAAAAAATCAGCTATCAATCATACTAATTGTTTTTTTTAACAAGGAGCTATCAATCATACTATTACCATGAAACTATTACTCTTAAATACTATACCAACTATCAATAAAGTGAAATGGTTGGTAAATTAAATATTAATTTCAATAATCCACCAAAAAAGAAATTTAAAAAAACCACTTACAAAGGGAAAGTGAAGAAGAGATCCTGTAAAGATTGCTATTAGTAGAATCCACAATGAGAAGTTCTCCACTTGGTAAAACTTCAACAGAGTAAGGTTCAATTCCAAGCTTACTTCCATCAAAAACAGTTTCAACATTATACCCACTTTCAAATTTCATCATTGAACGCCCAGAAACTGCTGTTTCATCACAAAACTCAATCAATACAAATTACCCACCAAAAAAAAACTCAATTAATACAATCTACATATCACATTACTTCAAAAAAAGGGGAAAAAACAGTAAATGATGAAAATGACATAAAAAACAGAGATCTCCAAGATATACCAGTTTTAGTAGTAGCTTTTAGTGACCAAACCCATTTCATCAACTTAGCTAAAGAACTTGAGATTAACCCACTAACAATTTCTGCAAAAAAAATGTGAATAAATTCAGTTAAATTTACAATGAGGTGAAAATATAGTGAATTACAAAAGATTTTTGAAGGTGGGTAATTACTTGCAGGTGGAGTAGAAGCTGAAACTGAAGAAATTCCAGCAAAAAGAAGCAAAAAAGTGAAGAACAACACAAAAAATTTATTGCCCATTAAAAACTTCATTTTGATTTTTCAGAAATTTAATTTAAAGAGCTCTCAAGAAATTTGCATTATCAGAGGGAAAAAAAGAAAACCCTAGAGAGAGAAAAAGTGAGTGAAATGTGTGAATCTATGGGTGTTTTGGGTTAAAGTGAGAATCTGAAAATGGGTATTTTTGATTTTTGACAAACAAAAAAAATGAGGAAAAAGGGTATTTTTAGAAATTAAAAAAAAAAAATCTTTTGTTACTTTATGTTTTTGCTTTTTGAGGAGGGCTGAAAGATGAAAGAGACAAGGGGGGGAAAAAGATGGAGAAAAAAAGGGGAAAAAGGAAGAGGTATGTATGTGGTTTTAGTGAGTGAGTGAGTGAGTGTGAGTGTGTTAATGAGGTGATGAAAAGAATCTGATAAAATGAATTAGTACAACTGTGAAGGAGGGGGATGTTTTCAACAGCAAATCAGAGGAAAGAGAAAGTGTATAATGTGTATGTGTGTGGGGACTTGGGGATGAGGTTAGCAACTAGCAAGTAGCAACCGCCTAGATATGAATCAAATGATGTCATTATAAAAACACTCAACTACCTCTTAGTAAGAACACTTATGCACCTCCATTAATTGTTGGTACCTCATGTAGTCATGTACTCATGTAGTCATGTGTCGACTCCATTATGCCATTTAGTTTAGTTGGTGAAGTCTTATAAGGGTGGTATTCGAGACCTGGTCGAATTTCGTCTACATCAATGTGGTTAGTCGCTTATTTACACCCAAAAAAAATATTGTGCTGACTCCCTTGACCACGGTCTATGGACTATGAATGGGTGAAGTTGGGTGGGTTTTAAGTTTGGGTTGGCATAGAATTTAACCTGATTTGTTGATATTTTGGTCGAGATTTCTAAACCAACCGGCTTATAAATAAGTTTCTTAAAGACGGTTTTGGTTGATTTGTTTGAGTTTTGTTTCATTTTCCCTTCTGCACAACAATCATGAAGAAACAAAGCATACTACTTATTTTGAGCAATAACAATAAGAAAATTGAATGACAAAAGTTGAAAGTTCAAATAAAAACTAGAAGCTTGATAACATTAATTTGAACCCCAAAATAAAAGTTCAAAGTTGAAGAAAAAAAACCTATCAAATAACATAATTCATCAGTGCGAAGTATTTGAATTTGTTAGTACATTCTTTTAAATTTGTAGGTTTTATTCCATTGTAATTTGTAAATTTTGGCTAGATTTTAGATTTGCATGATAATATGAAGTAAGGGTCAATCAAACTAAAACTAGTAGTTATTAAATGGGTTAGGACATTATTTTTTAAGTTGAAAAATTCAACCTTGGTTCAAACCCATTTGACTAGATAGGTCAATCAAACTGACTTGTTACTTAAATTAAATGTATTAAAATTCTCATCCTAATAGGCTAATTTTAGGTTGAATTCGAGTTGGAATGGTTATCGTCGGCTATAGAGAAAATGTATGGTGTTTATGCACCTAACTAAGAGTTAAGTGAATAATGTAATTTGTCAGTTGAGCATCAATAGGACCATACTTCCGTTTTAAGTAGTATGTTATGGAAGAACTTTAGCCTCTCAAACACAAAGACTCATATTTCCGGAAAAAAATTATTCACCTACTTGTATTATTATTATTATTATCAACAACTAACGATACAAAAGGCACACTTTTGAGAAATCTCAAAATCTCCCTCTCGATCACTAAATAAACTTTTGTGACTGTTATCTTTTATGGCTAATTTGTGAAGGATCTTCATATAGAGACCCACTCATAATATACACTAACTCTTTAATCTCGATGCAATCACTCCTTCCACACATATCTCAAACTCCTTTCGCATTTCCCTTGATCAATACTTGGCACAATCATCTTGGTCATCCAGAACCCAAGTCCTTTGCTATATTATCATTAGTGACTCCCTTATTATGATTAGTAGTCTATCTCATTTTGTTATTTGTTAGTTAGGCTACCAAGTTAGGCTTTTCTCTCCCATTTCACTAGTGTAACTTTGTTTCTTAATATGATTCCCAGTGATTTATGGACTTTTTTTTTTACATTGAATGAAATCATGATATTACACAAATGGGCTTGAGAAACATGTCATAGTAGCCACACAACTCTTAGCTATTGTGTGAGTCTATGGACATTAGCCCTATCAACTTTGAGAACATTACACCACGTAAAAGATCTGGCTAAGGACTTAATCATTGCAATTGTCCACTGGTGTTGAATATCATTTTTGTTATGCCCTGTAAAAATAACATGAGATTAGTTGAATAATTGAAAAACAACACATTGTTGATGTTCCTATGCTTAGCCCATCTCATGGCCTGGATTAGGGGTGATAATGAGCTTGTCATGTTCGCGAATAGTTCGAGCTCGGCTCGGCCAAAGCTCGGACAAAGCTCGGCTTGTGGTGGCTCGGCTCGAGACTTTAACGAGCCGAGCTGAGCTAGCAAAGCTCGGCTCGAGAGCTCGTGAACGGGCTCGATTATACTTTTATATAGAAAAATAATATATTTATATATATACATAAATATATTAATCTAGATTTCACACAATAATAAGTTAATAGTTCCTTTGTGTAAAAGAAAACCTATAAAAATCAAATATTAAAATGGAAAAACATATTAAACATGTAAAAAACAAGGGGTGATAAAGAGTCAAGTATGTTCGTGAACAGTTCGAGCTCGACTCATTTAACATTTGGCAAAGCTCAGCTCGAACAAAGTTCGACTCGAGCTCGAATGAACTTAAACGAACACAAGCCGAGCAGACCACAGTTCGGGCTCGGTTAGACTGATAAGCAGCCCTAGCATGGATGCAAGCAGTAGCTTCAGCTTGCAAAGCTGAGAAGACATACCATATCCACCACCACCCTAATCGAGTAGGGTTGAGGAAACATTGTTAAGACACCGTCTGAAATCCATATCATGTGTCTTTGAGTTCCAGGCCCCATCTATTTGGATAACATGTTCTGGTTGCCCATATACTTGTGCACCAATATTAGCTCTACAGAAACCTGGAGGAAACAACATATCTTGTTCTGGAGGGTGGAGGAATTGGAGGTTCTAAATATGGTGTTGTGTTGTCCATCTAACTTGGAGTTGAGTATTAACTTGAATAAGTGCTCGGATTGTATGAAAGTCTCCTGGAAATTGGAATGCCTCTAAAAACTCTTTCCTATGAATTCATAGGCTCCATGGAGTTATGATTAGTGAAGGAATTCTTGTACTACGAGCACCATCCTCGCTGTAAAAAACCATAATACGTTTTGTGATCCATTCCAAAGGAAAGTATGGATCACAATCAATGTCATTAACCGGAAGATTATTCTGGAGCCAAATATTGTTAGCTAAGGGACAAGCCTTAAAATTGTAATTGGGATTCCTCTTGTTGATTAGTAGTGAAGTTGGGTGGATTTGAGTTGATTAGGGACATCTTTTGTCGATTTGTGAAAATTCACTAGTTCTCCTTAATTATGACAAAAAAGCATAAAAAATATTCTTTATACGATTTGCTGAGTCAGAATTATTGGCAAAAAAAGCTCGAAATAATTTGAGAGCGAGTATCCCAATACCAGAGCAAGGGATTTAGGAATCAAAGAATAGTTAGCGGCAACAGACATCCATACAGAGAATAAATAGATATAAAGAAAGTGGGTTCTCCTTGACGAATACCTCTAGGGTATAACGACGGCAGTGGTGTCTTTGTCAATAACACAAGAGTAAGATCTTGTAGCAAAACAATGCACAACACAAGTTATTCAAATGATTATGGAAGCCATAACTGCATGAGAACATGAGCTAAAATACAGTCATAAGCTTTTTCCATACCTAATTTACAAACCAACTAAGTTAGCCATTGGATTTATTGAAAATATTAAGAACTTTCTTGAACAATGAGTACATTGTCATGAATTAATCTACCATAAAACAAGTATTTTGGAAGGGGCTAATAATTTTGACAAAAATTGGTCAGAAAAATGCGAAAAAATTCTACCCTTGCTAATCTATTCAAACAACTCCCAGTCCCCCACCACCACAAACTTCCAACATTTTGCAAAGAGTAGGGCTGAATAACAAACAGTTTGTTACCAAAATAAGTGAGGAAAGAGGACCGGTCCCACACGAGTAGAATTACCAAGATATTCTTCTTCTGTCTTTGGTAACAAACTCTTTGGACATTAGCCTTTCTGTTTTACAAACTAAAACACATGAAAACCAAACAAAACCTTACCCTTACAATTGGAAAAAGGTCATTTTCTTAAGACCATTTGATCAAAATATAATCATATGGAGACAAAATACTCCTATCTGTAACACATCTTATACTACAAACATGTGCAGCCTACAACTCGAGCATGATATGATTTGTCATGTGGACCAAGATAGGCTTACATCTATCATCCACTTGTACAAGTAACAATCTTTCAGTCACAGCACAAGTTGCTCAAGTTTTGTAGGAGATGATCTTTGAAGAGAATATCAACCAAAAAAGAGAAAAATAATAGTATATATATGAAGGGAAAAAAACAGCCGTTTTTACTACTGCATGGAACATGCCTCTACTAGGCTCTGCCCATGTAACATTTACAAAGGCAAACATACAAGCCCATTTCAACAACAGTTAGCATGTAATAATACGCAGAACTCACTCTTTTTTCCGGATTTTGATTCAACGGGATGAAGAAGAAACCGCTTATATCCGCTACAGATTTTTGTTAGAACCGAGTATCCTGTTGACCTCTCCAAAGATCAAGTCGGATATCCGTGTATTTTGTTCATGATCATCCAAATTACTTTGTTAGAGACAATGAGGGAACTTTAACATCAAACAGAATCCTGTACACATTGATGAGGGGAGTTTGGTGCAGTTTAAAGCAACCAAACCATATGTGTTCCTTGAAAGACCCACCATAAAGAACCCTTCTTGTTGGATAACTACACTATTGTCACCATGTACAAGTACCCAATGTTTCAACGTGTCAAATGATCACAGGAGTCGAGTAGAGAAGCAACTTTTAGTGAGTTTTGTAATCTTGTGACAACGTGCTATTTCTGACATAGACACACCGGGCTGATCTATAACTACGAGCACACATCGGGGAAACTAGAAAGTACTTTCAAATGAGACTTGAGCATGAGGGTTATACCGAGGTTTTTGGGTTGAGGCAGCAGCGGCTAGACCGCAAAGCAGTCTTAAGACGTCAGCTGTGTCATCGAGATAGTATTTAGCTTTGCTAGGCTTTTGCCCGACGGTGCAACAAAAGACCTCAGGAGTCCCGAGTATAGACGAACTTGAGGACTTTAACAAGCTTTCAAACATGTCTTCATCAGATCTGTCATCACCAATACATGCAAGAAAATCTGGTCTTTCTCCATCGTTGATCAACATCGAAATAACCTTCTCAACAACAAGCCCCTTGCTAACGCCCTGCTTAAATGAAAAAGAGAGTTATTAATAAATGGAGTGGCATTAAGGGAAGAGAGAGTTGAAAATAGAATATGCAAACACTTGATATACCTGTGGCTTAACCTCAACAATGCTGTGTCCCCTGGTAACAATAGCTGGCTCATTTGCAAGCACGTTTTCGAGATGATCCACTAATTCCATCGCTTGCCAGGACCCAAAGTCAGGGTCTGCATCTTGATGGTGCCAAACTAAGGCACTTTCCTTATTCTCTATGCTGGAGCCATCTGTTGCCTCAGTATATGATCTCATAACAGGTTCGACAATCTCTTTCCAATCAAGCTCAGCAACATTTGATTCCCAATCAGCAGCTTTATTCAACCTGCAAAAAGAGAGAGAGAGAGAGACTCAGCTTCAAGCAAAACAGGAAACTTCTTGACCTATAACTACTGTGTTCTACAGCTTTGTTAATACTTTGGCATGTTTGTAGGAATAAAACAAAATCAAATGTTTAACCAATATAAATCTACAAATAGCTATTCGGAACACAATTATACCAAACAATGATTATATATATAGTAAGTTGAAGGTTTCTTGCAGTGAACTATTCTATTCACAATATTTTACTATATTATCTATAAAGAAATTGATAAATGCCTCGTACAATATCAAAAAATTAGAAGGTTCACATGATCAACTCACCGTAAGAAGTAACCGTGTTCAGCAGCTATTCCCAGCAAGTGACATGGGCCAAGCCATTCGCCAAGCTGATTCCTTGCTCTACCACTAACGAGGAACACAGTATTTTTGGGATCATTACAAAGAGCATTCAGAACAGAGATAACTTCTGGGCTTGGACATTTATTCATACAAGTTTGTGGCACAAGAGTGCCATCATAATCCAGGAATATCACCCGTCTACTGGTCCTCCTATACGCTGAGACAATATAGTCAACATTTAGCTTCCTGAAACTTGGAGACAGAGAGACGACTCTGAAACTTAGCCCTAAACCAAATCCCCAACACCGCTTGTTATAATGATTTTGACAAGCTCTCTCCAAATCCTGCACATAGCTGCGAGCCCAATAAGCCACGTCATGAGAACTAATATATCGATAATGTTTCTCATGCCGTAATTGTTTCTCAGGATCAGGCATTGTAAGAGCTAAAGTCAAGGCTTCAGCCACAGCATCAATATCCCAAGGGTTGATTCTGATGGCACCACTGAGAGAAGGAGAACATCCTGTAAATTCTGAGACTACAAGCGTGCTTGTGTGAGGAGAGTCTGGTTTAATACCCAAAGCTTCATCTAAAGTGGGTGTTCCCTGCCTGCATACAATATATTTGTAGGGAACTAGATTCATTCCATCCCTTACGGCATTCACTAAGCAACATTCAGCTACAGCATAATATGCTGACTTCTCAAAACGAGGAACAGGGCGATCAATAATAACCACAGGTTCATAATTTGGAGAGCCATACGTCTCATTGATCCTTTTTGCAATTAGATATGTCTCTTTCTTTGCTTCCTGCACATCCTTGCCTGAACTTCGAGCAGGATTGATGATTTGAATAAGGACTAGTTTACCCTGGAACTCTGGATTTTGAAGCAGTAATTGCTCAATGGCCAATAATTTCAGACTGATGCCTTTAAAGATATCCATATCATCAATCCCGACTATCACCTTTCTCCCTCTGAACTGTTCTTGAATTTCTTTAACTTTGTCCGATGTGCAAGGAAGATTTAGAACAGAATTCAACCGACCCACATGAATACCAACAGGCAAAATTTTGATGTAAACAGTGCGACCAAAATAATCCAATCCAATATGCCCTCTCTTTGATGCGTAGTCCAATCCGAGCATCCTACTGCAGCATGACAGAAAATGCCTGGCATAATCAAAGGTATGAAAACCAATTAGATCACAATTCAGCAGGCCTCTCAATATTTCATCCCTAACAGGCAAGGTTCGGTAGATCTCAGATGAAGGAAATGGGCTATGCAAGAAGAACCCCAGCTTAACTCGATAGAATCGTTTCCTTAAAAATGTTGGCAGGACCATGAGGTGATAATCATGCACCCATACATAATCATCCTCAGGATTTATGACTTCCATTACTTTATCAGCAAATATCTTATTAGCAGAAACATATGCCTGCCAGAGAGACCGATCGAAGCGATCACCATGATCTGGGCACATTGGTAGCATGTAATGGAAAAGTGGCCACAAATACTGCTTACAGTACCCATGATAGAACTTTTTCTGGAGGTCCTGGGGCAGGAAAGTAGGAACACATTTAAATTCCTTCAGAAGCTTCTGCGAAACCTCATCCTGCTCACTAATGTCAATATCAGCCTTGAGAGAACCAATATAGATAACCTCAGTATTGGGTGCCAAGCCATTTTTCAACTGTAACAGAAGAGAATCTTCATCTAAGGTGAAACGCCACTTTCCAGTTTCCGTCTCCCTAGAAGCATGAAGGGGAAGCATATTAGCAACAATAATTTTTCGCTCACGGACAATTTGAGCATCCATATCTTCATCACTACTTTCCACGACCATCCAAGTCAGAAATAATCCCAGGAACAGTCATAACCCGTGGAAGAGTTCTAGGTGCACAAGGGAATTCCAGAAAATCACCAGAGACTAGGCCCAACAAGTTCCCATATGATTTTGATGCCATAAATGATAGTGGCTCCTATGAGGAGGCTTAATCATACAGGTGATCTGATGATATCAAAGGATAAAAGTCAATAAAGGATTATAAATATTAGAGACAAACACAGTACAATTTATTTAATTTATCATGTGGGTGACAACTGACAAGCAACCCCCCCCCTTCTCCCAACCCAATCCCTTCTTCCTGCCTCATTCCTAGCATGAACAATAGAAAATCACTTTTTGATACCAAGCAGTCAATCACAGCCACAAATATGTGATTTTCCGATTATAAGATTTCTGCAATCCACTTATATCCAATAGAGAATTGTTATTTATCTAACTGTTTGAAACATGAGTACGAGGGGGCAATTCGATAACGTCACTTGAAGTGGGACCCACCACTCTCCCGTTTTCCATTTAGATATCTATAATTTTTCTATAACAACAAAGGTATCATTTGCAACAGTCTCGATGTTTTTGCAGGAATGACATGACATAAGATTATAATAGGCTAGGATACTCCTAGTACTGAACCCCTTTAGTCACCTTGTAAACCTGAACTATGAAAATGCCTATACCCCCTAACCCAGCAAAGATCAACCACATATAATTAAAACGTAGCTCTGATACAAAAACATTGCATATGCTATTTTGTAATACCTCAACTAGGGTAGAAGTGACAAGATTAACAAAACCATTAACGAAACGATTCTCTCTCAATATTACACTGTGCACAAGCTCTTGGGACATCTTAAACATTTTAGTGGGGAAGCTATAAGCTTAAATAGTTAGTAACAGGGACTTACGGAACATATCTAGTTACTGTTACCATCCACAAATCTTTTAATAGTCATACGTCTTGTAGCATAGAAGGTGAAACTATGCCACTCAGCTCAACGCATCTCAGATACAAGAAAAAGACTAACCACAATTGTAGGTAGGAAACAATAGTACAAAAACACAAGACCCAGAAAGGCCATTGATATGGTTAGAAAGTGCTCCTGGTGAGACTTTTTGAAATCCCCCCCCACCCACCCACCCAAGAAAAAAAATCATAGAAAGAGAACTAGAGGCAGAGAAACAACAGAGTTTCAAGTTGACATTAAAATTAGACGATAATTGATGATTACCTACTCGATATAAGCAGAAGTTAAACGACTTTGACAAAAACTTTCCCAGACCATCAAAGGGATTTATTATTCTATAAGGTTCAGAATGAAAACAGAACAAGATCATAATTTAGTAAAGGGTCAGGTCGACCAAGATGAACTCAAGGTTGTTCTACACTCCAAATAAAAAACAAAGATAAAATCTAAAACATCTTGAATTATACCATCAACCATTAGGTTAACTTCCAGACTTCAGTATCCAAAGGATCATAGTAGGCTACTTTCAGGACCAGTATAGCAATTCTTTGCTCTTAGCTTTGGTCTGATTAGATTGCCTACATGTCACTATATCCCAATGTCCGCACCTAGATATGAGTTCTTACAATGCGTTCGGTTAGTAATCACAGCGGGAAGGGGAAGGCCAGAAAGGAAGGTAAGACTGGACTTGCTTATCCTTCCACGTTCTCCAAAACAATGGAAGACATGGTTGGTTAAAATGGAAAGAAAAACGAATCCCTCCGATTCCCTTTCCTTTCGCGTAACCAAACACAAAAACCGGACTCCTTCCTCTCCCTTACCTCTAAATTCCCTCATCAAAAGAGACTGCTATTGTGGAATGGATGCTCTAAAACAGTCATAAAACTGAACTTCAAGTGTCCAACCTCCAAACACAAACTTAACACCCCCTCCTCGCCCCCAAAGAAAAAGCTTTAGAAAAGCAAAACAACAACCCAGTGTAAGGTTGCACAAATTAACTTCCTAAATTTGATAAATAAATTTAAATACTCCAAACATTGCTTTACCATAAATCATGGCACAAACCATAAAAACCTCTTTTTTCCTTTTCCTTTTTTTCCTCCCTTTGTGTAGGAGGGTATTTAACTATTTCAACTGACCTATCAAATCAATTATTTCCATAAATTAGAGTCTTCCAAATTCATCACAAATGGTTCAAATACTTTTCCAACATACCCAGATTTCATATTTCAATACTCATGTTTTATAGTTTTCTAAATTCATGCATAAAATAACTTCCAAATTCTATATTTCCTTCAATATATCCAATCAATAAGCCCAACCAAAGAAGAACTAATTAACACACATTTTTTTCATTAAAAGCTCAATATCACAAAAATTATCAATATATCATACATAAACCAACTACCAAGCAATGAACCCAGTACAAAACTGAGACATTAAATATGAAAAGAATAAAATTCTGTCTAAAAAAATTAAAAATTTAACACACCCCCTCCCAGAAAAAAGGAATAATAATAATAATAATAATAATAATGCAAATCAAGTAGAAAAAAATAACAAGTATGATCTGGGTATTCAATACTTCACCTATATTTTGCTTCATAAACTCATCAACCAAACAAACAAACAAAAACAAAATTTACCCACAAAAAAAATTGAACATTTAATTTATGAAGATGAGAGAGAAAGTAAAAAAAGTTGGAAAATTTAGATCATAGAAGATAAAGAGCAGCAAAAAGGTGAGATGGAGGAGAGAGATTGAGTTGACTCACCAGAAAAATATGAACAAGTTGAGAAATGTGAACACACTCTTGTTGAGGAGAGAGAAATATGATGAAGAAAGAAAAAGAAGATCAGAGGGATGAGAGAGATGGAAGATGGTTTACCATAGTTAGATTTAAACCTCGGTTTTGGATAAGGATTATTTTTTTATACACTTAATATTTGTCCTTATGGTTACATTTTATTGCATAACTACCCTTACCTACTTAGTTCAAGGAGTAACATTTTTTCCATTTTTTTTTTGTACTAGGGAAAAAATAATTAATTTTTTATTTTCTTAGATTTAAACTTTGATTTTTCTTTTTTTTTACTAGGAAAAAATAATTAATTTTGTCTGCTTTTAAAAGACTTTGTTAGGTATAATGTGAAATATTAGGGGAATTAGAATAGGGGTCAACTGATTTTGGACAATTTAAGTTAACGAAATCAACACCAGTAAGGGTATTTGTACATTATATGCAAACTTAAGCGATACCTGATGAATTTTTGAAATCGCAGGAGTACTTCATGAATTTTGGAAAATCTTAAGGGTACATGGTAAAAGATCCGTATTTTCAAAAAACTTATCATACATCCGGGTGTAACGTAAGCATGGTATACCCAAGGTTTTTTTTTGCTCATTGTTCATTTGAAATCATCCGAAAAATGCAAAATGCACAAAAAAGGGAAAGTTTCAAATGCGCAAATGAGCATAGGTTAGTCTTGGGTGTACAATGCACACGGTACACCCAGGTATATGATGAATGAACTCCCGTATTTTTATATCGTTTTTTTTTACGTTTTGAAATGTATATTATTGAAAACCATATGTGTAGTCCTTGTAAGAAGTGAAAATTGAAATATTGAAACCATTGGTTAACACCAATCGTGATTTTGTTATAAATTGCAAAAGTGATTTTACGTTAGAAAATGTATTAGATGCTTCTATACACTTACGATGTGTTCTTTTCACCATAAAAAATTTAAATTTTTAGATTTAATAAGGTCTAACCAGGAATAATCCAATCCAATTAGGTATAAATATAAGGTGGAATTATGATCATCATATCCAATCAGGTCTAACAAGTTCAGCTCAAATTATTTTAAGTGAAAAAGACGTACCCTTAAATCCACCATTTTGGAATATTTAACATTAATAACTCTAAGTGATCATATACTGTTGAGAAATTACAAAAAAATATGAGGAATCTCAAAATAAGCTTAATAATATTGACAAAATAAGAAGGTAAAAAATATTGAAATACTCATGATAATTTCTTTTTTTTGAAGGAAAATAACATAATTTATTTTATCGAATGAAGAGATGAAATATCGTCTATTTATCAGTCGAAATAATTCTCTTATACTCTTGGGACATGTTTTATCGCTGACAATGACTCAATGAGATATCAAATGTTTCATTCAATCATTGTCATTCAAAAGTGACAAAAAACGACAATGGATTCGAGGTTACTGAAATACTACAAATTCTTAGAAGTATATCAAGCTAATTACTCCAATAATACTACTCATTAAAAGCTTAAATACTTCTCGTAACTTTGACTTCCAATTGTCAATGGCTCCCTCTTCAATCGGCTAATATCTAAGAACCATAGATAAACTTTTCTAATAAATCACTCATTACTCTCATCCACCTTTAACTCATAACACTATGGGGACTCCGTGCTAGCTACCAAACATAACTTTGACCATCGACTATTTTTCCTTACTCATCATTGACTATTTTTTCCTCTATAGGGTCTTGTTCTTTTTGAATCTACACAATTTGATTTTCATATTTGCTAACGCATAACTTTGACCAGTAATATCTTTATTAATCAAAAAGTAGAAATTATTTTAAAATATGTTTTATCTTGAAAATATATATTGAGACGAATTTAACAAGACCCATATAACTATATGATTTTTGAGTATAAATAAGGGATTGTTTGGTTCAAGGTATGGAATAGAAACGAATAGAGGAAGGGATTGGTAACAAAAATGACTACTTTTATTAGTTGTTTGGTTCAAGCCATGGAATGGTAACTATTACCAAAAAGTAATAATGGTTTTTGTTACTTGAGTAGGAGAGAAAGGTAACAAATTGGTGGAGTCCATTACCACCAAGTAATTGTAATAGATCGATGAGGATTAAACCAAACAAGAAGAAAGGAAATCGGTAATTGATTCCGCTTCTTGGAGCCCAAATATAATGAACCAAATGTGCTCTAAATCACAAACGATATGTAGTTAAAAAGGAAGAGTTATGTTACATATAGACTTTATTTTCAGAGCGTATCTTTTTTTTCATCTTAAAAAGGTAGTGAAACTAACACGTACAATTAGTGCTCCTATCACATTTTGTGGTTACATTATAAAATCAAGTTAGACACGGAGACACTTGGTCCCTTGAGAGATAGGATTATGGATATTTGATATATTTGACCTAATAAAACTATTACTCCATCTGTTCCAAAATATAGTTCCTGATTCCTTTTGCACAGTCTCTAAGAAGTACTTTAACGACCTACGATATCTTGTATTTCGTATTTGTAAAAAATATAAAAAGTTGATATTATGAATTTACACATTGAGGCGAATCTAACAAGACCCTACATGAATATTTTTTTTTATATACATTAATGAGAATATTTGGTCAAAATTTTTAAAATTTGACTTCTAAGATAAAAACAGAAACTATATTTTGGGACGAACAGAGTATTATGTAATAGTAGTATATATATTTAGTAGGAGAAAAAAATGAAATAATCCTTTCATGTTACTCATCCTCAAAATATTGAAAGATATAAATTTGTTTGACTGGGTTAGACAGTTACATTCACTTGATCTTATCCTTAGCCATAAAGTGAAAATATTATTGTTTTTCAAACTAACATATAATGATACTTTGTGGAGTTTCTTTTATATATTTAAATATATACTCTACATGATATTGTATTATAATAATTGGTCCAAGCTAGCTAATTTGGCTTTGTCCCAACACAGTTTATTAGTAATGATAAACAATTAATAGTGTACATTAACAATGTTATCTTCTCCACTACTCCACATGTTACGAGTATAGAGTATAGCACAGTCCACATCTAATATCTCGTGGATTTTTAACCTATGGTTAATAAAAAAAAGTTTACACATAGACTCACATACTACTATAGTACTATACTAGTCCAGTCAAATGAGAAAGTGAAAAAAAAGGCGTTGTTCACTCGAATACGATGCACTAACCTTCATGCGGCTTAACGTATTCTTTTTTTTTTTTTTTTGGCTTAACGTATTCATCATGCTTAGCTCTAGTAATTTGGTGTTAATATAAAAATCTACACCATAAATCCTAAATTCGAGAAATGGTCTTATTACTTATTATATTATTCTCAAATTACGTATTAGTAATTATTTAAAGTTTTTTAAAAAGTATATATAATCTGAATCTAACAACATGGTATATAACTATATTTTTGTTATATATCGGAAAGAAACTTGAGGTTAAAGTTTTGGTTGATGTTAAGTGTAACACCCCCAAAATCCATACACGTCCACGACCACGTTGCATCGACTTCAGAAGTGTTACCGCCGCGGTGAAACGCAAGGCATGATAAAATCAAAACGTTAACAACTCCTTTTATAGAACTACAATGCAGCGGAAATAAAATGTTCACTTCATATTACAACTCGGGAATCACCATAGACCCCTTTTATTCAAACCATTAACTATTCATACTAATTGTTCTATAAGTTTAATAAAAACATTTAAAAGCTTATAAACCATAAAATATCCCCCGTATGCCAAACTCATGCAAAGAACACCAAAGACACCTAGTCTGCTCCCCATTGAAGCATCAATGGTTCATCACAGGTCAACAAACAACACAATAACACACAATCAGCTATGCTGAGTACATAGTAAAGCAGTAAGTGCATACAAAGCATAAACAGAATAATAAGGATCATTCCTAGACATGATACTACCATAGCATTACATTCTTTACTTTTTATTTGGTTGGCAGCGAACGGGCACCGTCATCTTACTAGAATCATACGGGCTACTGAATCCTTAATAGACAACTTGATCTATTAGATGGAATGTAAATACGGTTTCGTTCCGTTCCACATCCATCATCTTAGTATGCATACCCCCAAGATCGTACGGAACCTTCCGCCTACTTGAGTTATCAAAATTTATAAGGACACTACTGTCGTCACAGTAGGCCTGCGTAGGAGTGTAGAACAAGTAAACACTCCCCCCATTGTTCATTACTTGTAGGGAGTCCAACTACAAGTTATCGCCAATATCCATCTTAATAATATTTATTCATACAACATCGAACATATAATTGTTAAATTCTTAAGTACATTGCTCAATTTTTCTAATTAAAGCAATCTCTTGCAACATCCTTGTTACAACAATAAATCACATGCTTTCAATCCAATTCTCATTTCATGCTTGTAATGCGATAGAGTTACGCATACCAATAATAACTCATTCCAACTCACAAGTCAAACAACAAGGAAATACATAATATTTCAAATTGATTTCATGTTACCAGACAATCTCATCAATCATAATCAATCACAGTTCCCTATCATGGTTCTAGGTTCCAATATAACAATCACAACCTAAACATGATACTAATATATCGAACTGAACTAGTACGCGTACGTACCTTGTAATGAAGAATCTTTGCTGACTATTAAAACGTTCCGCTTATGAAATTGGGACCTAATCGAATAGTAAAAATACTTCAGTGCTAAGTCCTTGATATTATTAACATATAACACGTGACTAATTATATAAGACTTAGTATTTCGGAGTATAAAAATAAATAATCTTGTTCATTAACTTTCTTTTCTTCCATAGTTCTATTGAACTTAACGTCTTTTAAGAACCAATAATAGTGGGCAAAGCTGATTTTAGTTAGTTTAATACCATAGTACCTTTACCAACTCCATTTAAATCCTTATATCCAATACTACTAAAAAATCAGATTTGAATAACAAGGCCATTATAATATTCTAACTATAACTAATAATCTGATTTTTTTTTTCTTAACTTTTATACCACTTTGTGTATAGTAACAAACTTAAATAGGTACATATATAAAAGAACTATAAACTCGGAATTGAAGAACTAAAATCAAAGTAGGAACTAGTAGTGTAATATAAATCTGATTTCCTTTATTTCATAATATGTACCTTTATTTAAAAAAACCAACTTTACCCAATATCCATAAGTATAATAAAAATAGAATTGAGAACTAAAAATCATCATAAGAACTATGAGTATAATCACAAATCTGATTTTTTTTTTTTTTTTTACTTTATTTAAAAATCATCAAACTTAACCAAATTTAATCAAAGAATAACAAAAAAAAAATCAGATTATATGAATTAATTTAGAGTAGAAAATAGAAATTTTTTTTTCTTTACCGAGAAGACTTCGCCGGCGACGATCACCGGCGACGTATTGAAGGAATCCGGCTGCAACACCAGCCACACGCCACCACGCTCGAAGGTTTGAGCCCACGCACGCACCACACGTCTCTCGCCTCGACGCACCGCACGCCCTCGACGAACCCAGCAGTCGGAGCCTCGCGCGACCCACACGAACCAGCCTCCCCGTGTCGCGAGTCTCAGCCGACGGTTGCTGTGCTCGACGAAGCAATAGGGCCGCCGAAATCAACAGGGAAGACCGATGAGGGAGGAAGAACTTAGGAGGAGGAGGAGCAGCGTGAGGGAGGAGAAAAGAGGAGAGAGAGAAGGATCTTGAGAGTGAAGAAGAAAAAAAACGGCTGAATAAAGAATAGGTTTTCTAATAATTTTTTTTTCCTCTTCCTTTTCTTATTTATAGTATGAGAAACCTTAGTTTATTAGGATTTGTTTCCAAATCGAATTCTTATTTATTAATTAACAAAACCGAATTAAAATATAATTAGGTACCAAAGTAGGTTGTATAATTAAATTATAATTGTAGTCTTACCTAAACTATAATATAAAATACTTTCACTTGTACTTTATATTTTCTTATTTAGCAAAATAATTCCTAAAAATACGGAGTATTACATTAAGGGTGTTCATAAATATCCGATCCGATTTTTCGGATATCCGATCCGCATTTTTAGTTTTCGGATATTTCAGACCGGGTATCCAAAAAATTTCGGTGCGTGTGCGGATCAGATTTTTTATTTTCGGATATCTGAAAATATTCGAAACATGGAAATTTTTCGCTATTTTCGGATATCCAATTCGAAATATCCTTTTTTAAGTCCGGATATCCGATGATCTGATCCGAAACATATATTATGAAATTTTCCAAGGAAAATTTCAATTTTTTAGTTTTTGGATATTCGACGATCCGACCCGAAATTTCGGATATCTGATCCGATACGAATTTTTTCGGATCGAATCCGGATTGCATTTTTCTGATGTAACACCCGACCCATACGGAGGCGAGTATATTGTCACCAATGCGCATCCAGGGCCAACAACTGTCCTCAATAACCAACACAAGTTCTTCCGACGCATTTTGCTTTCACTCATGTGCACCCCGAGAAACTTCTCATGAGGTCACCCATCCCTGAACTACTCACAGGCAAGCACACTTAAATGTGGAGTAGCTAAGGAAATGAGCTACCTAAAAGAAAGATGCATCTTGTTGGAATGAGTACCCTGCGAAATCTCATTAAAGCAATTATGAGAGGTATTACATACACTCCCACTTGAGGATAGCAACGTCCTCGTTGCGCTTGAGGACTCCATATATTCGGCATACGGCCTCTGGGTCTCCCCTACCTGAAAACTAGTCACATATTCGACACGCAGCCGGTGATATAGCCCCAGAATCCTCCCCCACTAGGCAACTAACCTTGGATTTTTTATCCACACAATCAGCACGCGGTCGCAGGGTTGCTCTGATACCATTTGTAACACCCGACCCATACGGAGTCGAGTATATTGTCACCAATACGTATCCAGGGCCAACAACTGTCCTCCATAACCAACACAAGTTCTTCCGGCGCATTTTTTCCTCACTCATGCGCACCCCGAGAAACTTACTAGGAGGTCACCCATCCCTGGACTACTCCCAGCCAAGCACGCTTAACTGTGGAGTAACTAAGGAAATGAGCTCCCTAAAAGAAAGATGCATCTTATTGGAATGAGTACCCTGCTAAATATCTTTAAAGCAATCATGAGGGGTATTACAACTGATCTATCATTAAGACATTCATTCATTCATTTTGTGAATAACTAAAAAGTCGAAGGGAGTATTATATAATTTGAGTATAACTTTTGCTACCTTTTTTTTTTCTTTTTTAGGTAGGTAAAATAAAGGATCCTACTGAACTGACACCTCGCTTAAGTTTAACCAGCCAGGTTTGCTGGTCAGACTCCTTAGGAGGAAGGGGGGATTGTAAGAGAAACCTCACCTTCAAAGATCCCCTAGTGGGGTCAGATCCCATGACCTTGAAGTCATGAGGCCAAACATTTACCACTAAACTAAGCCTTGCTTGGTATAACTTTTGCTACCTATAAATATATGTTCTGATGAACATAACGTATTATTATTCTTTTTCTTAACGACACATTGGAGCATATAAAAAAAATGAAGCAAGTATATAAATATCTAGTTCTTCTCAAGTTCTTTTTAGTGTACTTGTATTGACTTAATTCTGTTGAATATGACTTACCTTATTTTTACTAAGATTATATTTGCTGAGATAAAACTGACCACCTTGTAAAGTCCATTTTTTTTTCAAATAACCAACTTATAAACACCTTTTTTATTAAAATAATTAACCATCTTTTAAATTGTGACGAGTTGACAAATACTGTTAACGAATTGTTACACAAATTATTCCCTTTTATTAATAATTTAATTGCAATTTGCTAATGATATTAATAAAAAAAATGAATGTAAGGTTGTTAATTATTTAAAATAATTTGTCTACGAAGTGATTATTTGGAGAGAAAAAAAAAAAAATTCCATAAGATAGTTAAAGTAAAAAATGTCTTATTAAATCAAGAAACTCCCAAATAATCGATACTAATATAAACAATGAATGGTGTCACGTGGTATTCTTCCTTAGGTTGTTTTACAACGTGTAATCCACGTATTATTAAAAAGATTAATTAATACATGCATTATATAAGATTCAATCTCATGACCTTATGGTTATATACTAAAGTTTTAACCAGTAAACCAAGTAATATTTGATATTATTATTCTAAGATAAATTATTAATAAATGAAGTATATATGTACTCGGAGACCGGAGTGTAGCCCGAGCCAAAAACTAGTTTTCCAAGTCATAACCAGTGAATAAGATTAGAAGATGAAAATAAGTGGGGAGGATTACATGTGTGATTGCTGCCAACAACGAGCTATCCAAGTTGTAACTAATGTCTAATGAATATGCTAGGAGTATAGTATATATATAAAAGATGTAATTAATGACTGCATAAACATTATTGCAGTCGTAAATCATGAGCCCCTAGCCACCTATATATTTTTAATGTTGGACCACCTTACAATATCAGAAATCACATATCAAGCATGCATATGCACCAATCCTTGATTAGGGTCTAAACAACTAACAAGCATTATCCATTTACTAATCTAATCATATACTAATTCACTAATTCAGTGGGGTTATTTCGTATTATTCTATTCAGTATCAAGTAACTCTAGACTCTAGGCAGTTAACCTAAGAAATTGCATTCCTTTTTTTATTAGTATTATTATATCATTGTTTATCAAATAATTAAAAAGTAGTAATAGTTTTTGAACATTTCTCTTAAGTGTTAACTCCTAGAAGCTTACAAGTTATAACATGCCATTGGGTTGACTTTTAAGTTATGACTTCTTAAAGTCTCGATTTTCTCTCAATTAAATACTCCATGTTGTTATAAAGTAAGCTAGTTAAGATATGATATACTAGGATAATATATATCAATATTAATAAAATTATAAACTTGAAATGATGATATTATAATAAAAAACACTTAGTATGTATGTAGCTAGGATAATATATATTAATATTAATAACATTATAAACTTGAAATGATGATCTTATTTTACTAAGTGTTTTTTATTTTAAGATAAATAGGTCTAAGAGACTCTAGTGTAATGATAATTTCCTATATATGTATACAATTTTCTAATGGTAAAAAAAACTTTGTCCAGAACTCAACTTCCACAGTTTTTTGATTTGATATTTTCAATTCACGTGCTTGAGAGTACGGGAAGGATAAGGGGATTCCTACTCCCAAACACCGCACTTAAAAAGATTCGAACCCAAGACATAGGATCTAAGGTAAGAGTCTTACCAAGTGACGAAGTACTACTTGCTTCTATAAATATCGGAATATGTCGATATTGTATATTGTACAATACACAACAGATTGGAACACTAATTAAACATCTATTTCTTGCAGATTAAAAAAAATTATAGTACTAGCATGAGCAAGCTCTTTGTTCATTGATTCATCTCATACCTCTATATTTGATTATGTACTCTAAAAAAATTCTATGTTTTAAATAATACGAATTATACAAGATTTTACATAATATTATATACTTATATATCCCTCCACATATTATTAATTGGAAGTTTGGAACAATATATCAGTAAGGGTATTTTTAATATTGGCCTATTGGGAGTTTGGGACATTTCACCCATTTGTCTAATTATGTGTGGGACGTGGGCCCATATGGGGAAGAAACATCTTGTCTTAAAAGGAGCAGTTCATATGGACTACCAATACCAACTTTCTTTCTTACTTGCAATCTCATTTTCCATGAGACCTAATTAATTAGTTTTTTTTTGTGATAGTCTAGTGGCATTGTCATTGGCATTAACATCATCTCCGATCCCAGAGATCCTGGGATCGTGTCTCATCCCTTGCAAGGAAGGATCCCCAATTTTCCCCCTACTTACAAGGGATTTCATCTTACCTTATAAAAAAATAGTAGTTTTTTTCTTGCATCATTAGGGAAAAAATATTTGTCCCAATTGACAAAATATGGATGGAGTATATGTTTACAAAAATCAGACATTATAAAAACTGACCTTAAAAAGTAGTAATTGATAAATGCTAGAAAAAATTGAAGTATTACATACTTCCTCCATTTTATTATAGCACATTAGTCCTATATACACACAATACGTATGAAAGTAAATAGAAAGCAAAATTATATTAATACATCTGATAACTTTAGGCTCAAATATTGGCAAGTAAAATTATTCACAAAGTTTTCATAAAGAAAAATCTAACGTCATTTCTATTTGACAAACATTAGATAATCATGTGCATATGTAGCTTAATTTATTAATTAAATAACTTCTTGTATTATTTTATAAATAAAGTTAATTTAATTATTATGTGAGTAAGGGTGTTTTAGTCTTTTTACGTGGATAAAAAAACTCCTCGAGAGTTCGCTTATAGAATAGCGATTTTTTATCATTTTGCATTTTGAGAAGTTTCATATTTATTACATCGTTATCTTGATAATGAGTTCTGTCCATCTTTTTCCTAGTACAATAATTCATCCTTTTACCTCTCTCTTCAAGTCTTCAATCCTCACTGTATGAGCTATTTCATTCATGAACCACCAGATCACTCCTATATAATACTACTTAATACTCCATCCGTTTCTTTTTAATCTACACAATTTTCTTTTTGATCCGTTTCTTTTTAATCTACACATTGTTGCTTTTTCTATTTTTGGTAACATGTCACATATACTTTCTCCTCTTTTTCCACCCATGTCATCCACTTTTTAATATTTTAACCCAATTTTTAATTTCTCTCTCTCACTTTTTAATTTCTCTCTCCACCTTTTCAGTTTATCTCTCATACTTCTGCACTTTCTCCTTGGTTCTCCCCCAAAGTGAAGTGAGTAAATTAAAATGAAACGGATGGAGAAAGAAACTATGAAAGTATAGGAGAGGTAGAACTGGTGTTGATAACTTGATATGCACAAAGATTAGTAGTAGAATTCATGTTTTTAGTCCAGATGGTAAAATCCAGGTGACTTTAAATACTTCCCTCGTTCTGTTTTAAATGAAACGTAGAACCTTTGTACAGGGATTTAGGGGAAGAGAGAGATAGAGAGAAAGAAAAAAAAGGAACCCATGTGATGAAGAGTTTGGAGGTAGAAGTATTCTCTTGTTTCTCGGCGGTGAAGTAAGACCAAGCTTATCGGATTATTATCCTAGGTCGGAACAATAAGAGAGAAGTAAATAACATATATAGTAATGTTTCATTTATTTTGAAACAGCTTAAAATGATAAGTGTTTTATTTATCTTAGAACAGAAGAAGTATTTCATTTACTTCCTTGTTTCGTTTAAAATGCAACAAAGGGGTATTTTTTGTGAGGTATAAAATATTCCCTTGTTGCATTTTATTACAATAGGCGGTCTAATTTAAACATAAGATTAGACGAACCCAAGAGTGATTTTTTCTAAAAAGCCCATTCCATTTCACTCTAACCCAGCACTATCCTAGTCATCCATTCTCTTCTCCTACCTCTTTTTTCTTGGTTCTCGAACTACAACAAACAATTTCAAAAAATAACTCGGTAGTCTTACCAAACAGATTAAACTAGTCACTAAATGGATTAAACTAGTCACTGAATGGTTTATAGAATGTCAAATCTGAATAGATTAAACTGGTCACGAAATAAATTAAACGGGTCCCTAAATAGTAGTCACTATATTAAAAAAAGGTGACATGTTCTCTTCTTAATATTAGGCTTGAGCCGTGCCTAATTTTAAATTAAAAGTAGACGAGCCTCATACAAAACCAACCGTACAATGAAATGGAGGGAGTATGTAAATGTATTTCAAAGAAATGGCATGCACGTAAAAAGACCAAGAAAGTGGTGCATAATTTGAGCCTTTCAAGTACTTTAAAAAGCTTGAACAATGCAGCAACTTGAATGCTAAAAGACACCCCATAATTAGATAAGAAAAGAAAAAGCCAATACCATTTTCCCCACTTTCTCTCATAAAAACCACTAATATTTTACACTTCCTCAGCCACCCTCCTCTAACCAATGTAAGGTTGTTAATTATTTAAAATAATTTAAGTGATTATTTGGAGAGAGAAGAAAAACAATTCTATAAGATAGTAAAGTAAAAAATGTCTTATTAAATCAAGAAACTCCCAAATAATCTATACTAATATAAATAAGGAATAGTGTCACGTAGTATTCTTCCTTAGGTTGTTTTACAACGTGTAATCCACGTATTATTAAAAAGATTAATTAATACATGCATTATATAAGATTCGATCTCATAACCTTATGGTTATATACCAAAGTTTTAACCAGTAAACTAAGTGATATTTGATATTATTATTAAAGTAAATTATTAATAAATGAAATATATAAGTCTCGGAGGCGGAGTGTAGCCCGGGCAAAAACTAGTTTTCCAAGTCATAACCAGTGAATAAGATTAGAAGATGAAAATAAGTGGGGTGGATTACATGTGTGATTGCTGCCAACAACGAACTATCCAAGGTGTAACTAATGAATATGATAGGAGTATAGTATATAAGATGTAACTAGTTATTAGGTTGCGTTATGCCCGGGGTAAAAAAAATTTCATTTATTAATATTGCACTTTAAAACGATAACACTAAATGCAATTTGGTCTAGTGGTTAAAACTTTAGTATATGAACTTGAAGTCATGGGATCAAAACCTATACCATGTAATTTATATAGATTAATGACTGCATAAGCATTATTGCAGTCGTAAATCATGAGCCCCTAGCCACCTATATATTTTTAATGTTGGACCACCTTACAATATCAGAAATCACATATCAAGCATGCATATGCACCAATCCTTGATAAGGTTCTAAACAACTAACGAGCATTATCCATTACTAATCTAAATATCTAATCATATACTAATTCACTAATTCAGTGGGGGTTATTTCGCATTATTCTATTCAGTATCAAGTAACTCTAGACTCTAGGCAGTTAACCTAAGAAATTGCATTCCTTTTTTTATTAGTATTATTATATCAATGTTTTTCAAATAATTAAAAAGTAGTAATAGTTTTTGAACATTTCTCTTAAGTGTTAACTCCTAGAAGCTTACAAGTTATAACATGCCATTGGGTTGACTTTTAAGTTATGACTTCTTAAAGTCTCGATTTTCTCTCATTTACATACTCCATGTTGTTATAAAGTAAGCTAGTTAAGATATGATATACTAGGATAATATATATTAGTATTAATAAAATTATAAACTTGAAATGATGATCTTGTAATAAAAAACACTTAGTATGTACTCGTATGTAGCTAGGATAATATATATTAATATTAATAAAATTATAAACTTGAAATGATGATCTTATTTTACTAAGTGTTTTTTATTATAAGATAAATAGGTCTAAGAGACTCTAGTATAATGATAATTTCCTATATATGTATACATTTTTCTAATGGTAAAAAAAACTTTGTCCAGACCTCAACTTCCACAGTTTTTTGGTTTGATATTTTCAATTCACGTGCTTGAAAATACGGGAAGGATAAGGGAATTCCTACTCCCAAACACCACACTTAAAAAGATTCGAACCCAAGACTTAGGATCTAAGGTAAGAGTCTTACCAAGTGTCGAAGTACTACTTGCTCCTATAAATATTGGAATATGTCGTATATTGTACAATACACAAAAGATTGGAACACTAATTAAACATCTATTTCTTGCAGATTTAAAAAAATTAGTATTAGCATGAGCAAGCTCTTTGTTCATTGATTCATCTCATACCTCTATATTTGATTATGTACTCTAAAAAAATTCTAAGTTTTTAATAATACAAATTATACAAGATTTTACATAATATTATATACTTATATATCCCTCCACATATTATTAATTGGAAGTTTGGGACAATATATCAGTAAGGGTATTTTTAATATTGGCCTATTGGGAGTTTGGGACATTTCACCCATTTGTCTAATTAGATGGGTGGGACGTGGGCCCATATGGGGAAGAAACATCTTGTCTTAAAAGGAGCAGTTCATATGGAGTTATGGACTACCAATACCAACTTTCTTTCTTACTTGCAATCTCATTTTCCTTGAGACCTAATTAATTAGTTTTTTTCTTGCATCATTAGGGAAAAAACATTTGTCCCAATTGACAAAATATGGATGGAGTATGTGTATAAAAAAAAAAATCAGACATTATAAAAACTGATCTTATAAAGTAGTAATTGATAGATGCTCAAAAAAAATTGAAGTATTACATACTTCCTCCGTTCTATTATAGCACATTAGTCCTATTTGCACGCAATACGTATGAAAGTAAATAGAAAGCAAAATTGTATTAGTACATTTGATAACCTTAGGTTCAAATATTGGCAAGTAAAATTATTCACAAAGTTCCCATAAAGAAAATTTTAACGTCATTTCTATTTGACATATATTAGATAATCATGTGCATATGTAGCAAAATTTATTAATTAAATAACTTCTTATATTATTTTATAAATAAAGTTAATTTAATTATTATGTGAGTAAGGGTATTTTAGTCTTTTTACATGGATAAAAAACTCCTCGAGAGTTCGCTTATAGAATAGCTATTTTTTATCATTTTGCATTTTGAGAAGTTTCATTTTTATTACATCATTATCTTACTTGATAATGAGTTCTGTCCATCTTTTTCCTACTACAATAATTCATCTTTTTACCTCTCTCTTCAAGTCTTCAATCCTCACTGTATGAGCTATTTCATTCATGAACCACCAGATCACTCCTATATAATACTAATTAATACTTGATATCAGTGGCGGAGCCAGGATTTCAAAATCGGGGGGTCACAAAATAAGACAAAAGATATTCAATATTAGAAAGTTTACAACGCAAAATTTAGGAGGAGAAAGAGAGCCTAACATACATAGTAATGGGCGGATCTAGGATTTTAATTTCGGAGGCCCGAAATAATCGACCGAGTAGTATACGAGAATTCAAAATTTTTGAAAACACATAAAATTACTCAGATTAAATATTTTATTTAAATTACAATGCAACAATTATTTTAATTAAACTATTAAGTCAACTATTAATATGTACATTCATATTTTTAATTATGTATTACTAAAACAATATAAAAGTTTAATTTTTACAATGCAACGAATAAAACAAGACCCAATATTTTGAAGAGTCCACATGACTTGGCTATGTTTCTTCTTTTATTTGGAAAGAATTCAGAAGAATTTTTTTTTTTTACTTATAAATATTGCCAAGATTAGCGTTTAACAGATGGAGGAAGTTGAGTCCGTAGACATAGGCCTACACGAGTCGTCTCGGGAGTGGATACAACAGAACTTGCGCCATGTGGCGGGCCAAGAGTGGGCCGAATGCGGTGTTGCGGTGCGGATACAGCTCTGATACAATCTTTGCCGCAATCTTTGATTGGTTTTCAACATGTCGCTTTCAACATAGCTTTTTTCACTTTTTCTCTTTGTCAGACTATTACTTTGTGGAGTTAGTTTTACTGTTTGGCGTTGAATGTTGCTTGCGTCTCGCAGCAACTTTTGGTTTTTTTTTTTTTTTTTTTTTTTTTTAACAAAAATCCTTAAAAATAATTTTTAAATTCGCGGGGTCACGTGACCCCGCGTGCCCTATGCTGGCTCCGCCAGTGCTTGATATGCACAAAGATTAGTAGTAGAATTAATTTTTTTAGTCCAGATGGTAAAATCCAGGTGATTTTAAATACTTCCATTGTTCTATTTTAAATGAAACGTAGGACCTTTACATGAGGATTTAGGAGAAGAGAGAGATAGAGAGAAAGAAAAAGAGTGACTCACGTGATGAGAAGAAATAGAGACAAGTAAGCTAAGTACCAAATATAGTAACATTTCATTTATTTTGAAACGGTCTAAAATGGTATAAAAAAGTAGGTTTTTTTTCGCTTATAGGCCTAGCAAATGAAAAATCGGGATAGGATCGTATCCTATAAGATCCCCCCCCCTAAAAACCGTACGTGAAAGTTTCCCCTCACCCGGCTCAAGTAGTTACAGTTTACTTTGAAACGGTGTAAAATAATAAATGTTTCATTTATTTTAGAACGGATGAAATATATATGTATTTCAAAGAAAACAAAGAAATGGCATGCACGTAAAAAAAACCAAGAAAGTGGTGCATAATTTGAGCCTTTTAAGTGCTTTTCGCCCAAAAAGCTTGAACAATGCAGCAACTTGAATGCTAAAAGACAGCCCTATAAATTAGATAAGAAAAGAAAAAGCCAATACCATTTTCCCCACTTTCTCTCATAAAAACCACTAATATTTTACACTTCCTCAGCCACCCTCCTCTAACCAATCAAAACACACCACGTAAGCAAGTTAGAAGCTATATGGGTCCCACTTTATTAGTTGTCAAACCCCCCCAACATGTAGAAAAAAAAAAAACATAAAAACAATTAGAATTTTCCAGATACCGCTGGATGGACCACGTTGTGACACGTGGAAAACCACGTGGGATAAATGGGTACACGTCTCTCCTTTAACCCAAAGGCCAAAAAAGCTCGTAAATTAATTGGATAACCCCTTCTAATTATTTGTTCGCTTAATCTTGACCCCCCCTCCCCAAATCAACCTTTTTGTTTAATTAAGATAAGGATTGAGATTTGAGGATGGCTACTCCGTCTGTTTCTTTTCAATCTATACATTTCATATTTCGGCAATATTTATATGAGTACATTCATCATATACTTTCGGGTGTCACGTATGTAAATCTTCACCTGAGGCCGTTTTTATTCATTTGCTCATTTGAGATCTCCAAATGAGCATAGTGAGAGCTCCAAATGAGGAAAAAAAAATAGCCTTGGGTGTACCATGCTCATGTTACACCTAGGTGTATGATAAAGATTGTAATATCTACATACTTTATTTCAACCTTCGTTTGTGATATAAAATGAAAAATGTAGTTATGTGATATCTTATTATATTCATCTTAATATAATTTTGTATAGTATAGTACTCCCTCCGTCCCAGAAAGATCTGAACACTTGTTTGGGACAGGTAGTTTAAGGTGATAAGTTGTGGTGTGGTTATCAAATGTTATTTTATTTAAAAATAGATGTGATAGGAGTTGGTGGGGTATTTTTTATTTGATGAGATAGAAAGTTGGGTAACTTTTTATTGATAAAAGGTAGAGTGTGGGCCAAAGATGTGTAAAAGAAATAATATATTAATAGTGGGACCATGCCAAAAATGGAAGCGTTCAAACTAATTTGGGACAAACATAAAAGGAAAGTGTTCAGACTATTATGGGACGGAGGGAGTATTAACTTTTGGTAATATTATGGATTGATAATTAAAGATATTAATGGCTTCTAGTGTTCACATTTTAAAGGTAGCTTGACAACGTAGAAACTTTATTCTAGCCGTTAGTCTCTAGTTATATGGCCGGATATTAAGGCTTAACGTCAGATCGATTAGTTAAGCGTTGTAGCCAATCAGTTAAATCTTGGAAAAAGTAACTCTTCTTCTATTTGTTAAGCGCTCCAAACAATTTGTTATGCTAGAAATCATAATTATTGACTGACTATGACTATTAGCTCCAAAATCATAACTATTAATTAGAAAACCATAATAATCAATGCAAGATTATAATATCAACCAAAATGCCATAACCATTAACCCAATACAATAGAGGTCCTCGTGGGAGCCCAATGGTTGGTGCTCCCGCCTCCCAACCGCAAGGTCGGGTGTTCGACTCTCATCACTCCCCAATTTGGGGAGTTTGTATAAAAATGTTTCGCTTGTGGGTATAAATCCCTCCTACCCGTGTAATGAGGTGTGTCATATGCGCTATTAGCTGACGGGGTTGGTCTTCGGACCAATTATCTTTCCTGAACAAAAAAAAAAAAAAAACCCAATACAATAACCTTTAACTAAAAAACATCACTATTAATCCAAAGCAATAGCTATTAGTTCTAAAACCATGATGATTAGGCCAACACATTTACACATCGACGTTATATATTTACTCATACATAGATATTTTATTTGTTGATTAGGATAAGACCATAATGATTGGGCCTCCTTCAGAATAGGACCATAGTGATTGGGCATCCTTCAGAATAGGACCATAGTGATTGGGCATCCTTCAGAATCAAATATTTCCTTTTCATAAAAAAATCCTTCAAAACCCCAGCCCATTCTTCATAAATGATGTTGCCATTTTGTTGCCATCAAATTCCCAACAATCCCAAGCTAGAAAAACTTTAAAAAAAGGAACATTTTAGAATTGAAACTCAAAAGATACTAGAAACCTCTGATAGATTCCCTCAAAAGAAAAAAAAATACCTCTGATTATTGATAAAGTAACAATTTACAACATTTATCATACACCCGAGTGCATGGCACACCCAAATATACAATGCTATTTTCTCAAAAATCCAGAATAGTGACAACTACAGATGAGTAAATGCCTAAAAAATAATCTTATGTTATGTGTATCATAACAGGATACACCGTATGTATAGTGAATTATCTCGTTATTGTTTGTTCAATCATTCCTACAAACAAAGAGTACTAGTTATTGTTTAGCAATAATTACCACAATGCTTATACTACTTTTTTTTAACCTATCTAACTTGAGATTTATGAACATGTACTCCCTTCGTTATATAAAGATCTTCCTATTTACTAGTCAAGTGGTTAAGGTTTTAAAACTCCCTCTATCCCAACCCCCTTCAAAAAAAATTATACTCCCTCTATCCCAAATTAATAGTAACAATTTTCTTTTTGAGTTGTTTCAATTTATTTGGCGTACGTGCTTTTTTCACAAATTTTCTCTATATATTCTCTACATTAGGGCCCTACACGACGACACCTACTCATCTACCCCTTTACCTCTACTAATTCATTTTCCTAAAAATTTGTCCCAAACTAATTTGTAGGAATCAACAAGGGACGGAAGAAGTATTAATAAGAAAAAATAACAAGCAACATACTCGTATATTTATCACATAATTGTTGCTCCACTTGAAAAAGATCATCACTTTCACTAGTCCTAGATATTATAATTTGTTAGTACTTGTTTTTTTATATATATGTTTTAATTGATAATTGTTAGTACTTGTTAAACCAGGCCATATGACCATTAATGCCCAAAAAAATGGGGTATAGTAATGGGGTCTGGAATCTTTGTCCGTTGTGTCGCCCCAGAGAATGAATTCCCCCAACCAAAAGTAAGCTGTATGATAAAGAACCATATTTATGTTATCTAATTATTACACATTGCTTGGACAAAAAATAAGTATTGCCTTTGGAAAATTGGAGTATTTATGAATAGATTTTCAATTGTATGTGTCCCCTTTCAATTATGCAAAACATGGTGGGCATTCCATATACAAAAAGAACAAAATTACATCATTTACAAAGTAGTACTTCTATATGCAAAAATCATGTTGCACAAACATGTAACTAAATATGACACACCATTCCTACCTCTAATGTCGATGCATGCGGAACACTAAGCGGATACGAAGGAGCTCTAGAGTTTCGTCGTAAGAAATCATAACCTACATTAATCACAGCCTTCTTAATCCATCCTGAACCTTGCTTTGCTCTTACATGAGAATGCCCCATTATGTATGCTATTCCGGCTTCTCTTGCTTCCATTAGATCTTGAAGTTCTTCCCTTGCTCCGTCTTCGATTTTTGGTGACTCGGGTACCATAAAACGTACCCTTTTCTTTGTTGTGATTATTGGAGATTGTATCTCTTTCAACTCAGAAGTTCCCGGTATATCTTCATCAACGTAGTCTGTATCTTCACGCATCCTTATCCCGTCATAGGTTGAGGGGCTTCCAACTACCGTCATCCTTTCATCATTTTCCTTGTCTGATTCATCCTTCAACCTATCCACCTTAGTGCTCTCTGCCCTTATGAACTCTGCTATGCTACAAACTAGATCATTCTCGAACTCAAAATCATCCTTGTGAAAATCCCTGTACCCGTATCTAACTATGCATCTGTATAGCCGATATTCTTTTGGTCCAATGTGACCAACGAGGAATCGTTCCTCAGGCCCCACGTGTGGAACGGGCACCGATTTGACACACAAGAAAACGAGGACTTGGTGGAAAGCCGGAAGATTGGTGACGAAGTGAGAGAAGATAGCTGGGATCCCGGATACAAGCTCAGTGTGGATTAAGCCCATGCCACGAACTCGTACAATACCTAAGCTTGGGCCGAGGCTGAGAAGCCAGTTAATGGATACTTTGTTTTGGACATCAAACTCATACTTCTTGAGAGTGCCAAAGTGCCAAACGTACATTATGACCATGAAGATTAAGGAGAGGGCAACAGGGACCCAAGCTCCTTCAAGAAACTTGATCAGAGATGCTGAAAAGTATAGTGCTTCAAAGGCGCCAAAGAAAATCACAAAAGCAAGTGCTAAGAAGACACTTTTGCGCCAACAAATGACAATAACAAGTGACATCAGGCATGTTGTGACAAGCATTACTGTAATGACAGCCAAACCTGTTTAACAACCTCATGTTAGGCTCCAATTCCATAACACGGATAGAAATACGCATCTCACAAGCATCAGTAATATTAGGGTGCGTCCTCTTCAGCTCATTTATGCCAAGCTTATCTTTCCTGAACTTAATCGAACTTGTTGGAACTTATTGAAACTAATATCAACTTTTTGGAACTCATTGAAGCTTATTTTATAACTTCTTATAACTTATTGGACTTATCTGAACTTCATAGACCTGAAACTTATTTTTTAAAGCTGGAAAGAGCACACCCTTAATACTGCCAATACGCTGGGAAGATCTAGATGAACATAGCTCTAGGCAGTTAGGTATTCATAGAATCTTTTTCAGAAGTACAGAAAGGGGAAACAAGGCATATGATGGTTGGTATTCATATAAATTGTTGTGGAAAAACCTGAACATACCTGATGCATTGCCCATACGCTTTGTGTCTCTAAAACCTATAGTGACGGCTAAGCATAATATCATCAGTGTCCAATTAATCTCTGGGATATATATCTGTCCATGAATCTTGGATGATGTGTGCACAATTTTTACTCGAGGGAAGCATCCGAGGGCCTGGCATTGCTTAATGATGGAGAAGGTGCCAGTAATTATGGCTTGGCTTCCAACTACAGCAGCTAGAATAGCTATTGCAAGCACCGGCCATCTTAGTTTTTCTGCCATATATAATGTCAAATTCAGAGTCAACCATATGAACAGAAAAAACTCGTGGGAAACATTCTTAGATATAAATCAAGAAAACAATGATTACCTGGCACAGATACGTAGAATCCAATTCGGTAACCAGTGGCCACCACATGGTGTCTCGATAGATAGGCAGCTTGCCCCATATAAGCAAGAATCAAAGAAGGATACACCACAAAAGTAAAGGCAATCTGGACACAAGTAAATGATTTTTAGATCGTATCACCCAGTCACCCCTTAATTTAGCACTGAGACAGTGAAATAGTTAAATGCTTTCAATCGGAGGCATCAAAAGCGGTCAAAATAATTTTCTATCCAAATGGCAAAATTGTAAAACAGCCTTAATTTCTGTATCTTATCGAAATAGTAATTGCATATAGATTGATCACGTGCTAACAGCTCATTTGGCAGGTGGTACTCGTAATGAGATCATTCATTAACTTGCCAGCAAAATCCCATACTCATAGCATATATAGTAATGGAATCTCATCCTCAAACATAATATTTTCTTCACGGATTTTCATTCCCTCTATATACCAACTCTAAAGTGGTAATGGAATTTTATGAAGAAAATTACAAATTTAGGGGTGGACAAGCATGTATATGGACAGGCTGAAAGCAAAGCAAATAGTACAGCATGTTATAGTAAGTACAACAGCCGGATAATCTACAGTGACGATAGTACTTTTCACTCCTCTAGTCAAACATTATAAGTAACTAGAAGTATTTTAAAACTAGAGATTTACCTTGATTGATAATTGTGTAAAGTGCCCGAGATCAGCATACATAGCCTCTGAACCTGTATTCGCGAAGTTTGACATTGTGAAATCAACACTGTACAGAGATCAAGGGTTATGAATAATAGCTCTTAAAATTCAAAGAAAATTGTTACCTGTAATACACAGCAATATTCCACCCAAAGACATCCAACCCCCAGTTTGTGTTTTCTTGAGAAATTTGTACATGTAATAAGGAGAGAGTGCTTGATAAACATGTGGGTTCCAGTGTATGATATTATATAAACCGATGGCACTGATGCAGAAAAGCCAAGTCACAACTATTGGCGCAAACAAGAATCCCACTCGGTGGGTCCCAAAATGCTGGAGGGCGAATAAGCCAATAAGGATGACGCAAGCTACTGGGACTTCAACATCTGCCTTGCAAAGGGAGTATGAAGCTATTAGGATCCAAAATCTGATAAAGGCAGAAAACAGAGTAACCAAGAGAAAATCCCAAACATATTATTTATAAAACCTCCATGTGATAGCCTGTTCGAACTCAGAAAGCACATATTTAGACTGTAAGCGATATGGAATTTAACCCCAACTATTGTTCCCTCACATTTAGCCACTTCCTTTTGTAAGAATAAAACTCACATACCCTTTGCTTAAAACTGAGAAAAGGAAAACCCCTATATGAACTAGGCCATCTGGTTAAAGGAAGCTTTAGTTTAAGCATGAACACTTATCCTATTCTCTTTTCGTTGCAAGAATTCGACTATCAAACTTGCTAGTGCAGCACTTTGACCATTATGATCTTTGATTATACAGTGAATCTAATTTGATATGTTTTCTGCACAAAATATACTATTAAATTAAATCACTATAGCTAGCTACAAGCGTAAGAAATGTAGCGGACTCTAAAAAGTGCAGAATTATGAAACTCCAAATGTTTCTTCATTATTAAAGCATTTCAAAAATTGAATAAAGAAATTGCAACTATAGGCAGGATGATATGCCTTGATTACATACATGGGGTACCATCCCAAACCTCCATATGCTATAGGAACTTAGGAAGGCATCAAAAATAAAATATAAGGTCGTCTGGTTGAGAAACTTTGTGTCTTGTGCATAAAGCTGTGATATGAAAGATGCACCATTACCTACTTAGAAAAGTCGCTTTAGTTGAAACAAATCATAGTTAGTCAAAGATAAGTTGCTCATTAAAGATGCATCTTTTTCCAACTCTCACGTTTTAAGCCTAAAAAGCATGTCCAAACATCCATAATTTGTAAAGAAAATTGGCAAAGCACCCTTCCGGAAAACATTCACACTTCTACAAAAGGCTGCTGTTATATTAATGTCGGTGGTCAACGACAGATTCTTTAACAACCCAATAGATAAACAAAATTTGTAATATATTGCAATTAGCTCATTAGTTCAACAATTTAAGTGTCTCATATTTAATCTAATGTAGTGCTCAACTCTGTATTTAAAGGTCGTAATTCTGGATTCTCAAATAAAAAACACAATTCCAGGAGATGTCCAATATTAGCAAACAAATAAAAGCTTCCAGAATACGATGAATGACATGGTATGTATGCTTCTTTTAAAAATTATGTCTAAACACACTTGATTATATGTAATGAGTGTAAAGTTGCTAGATTAATGAGGAATATATAAGAGTAGATATCTTAATAGTTTTTTAATTCATTCCCTCTCCCCACCTCCCAACTCTCAAATCCTAAAATGATAATAATATCACAACTGGTGCAAAAGCAATTTCAGATCAAAGTAGTGGACACCTAATCCACTCAATTAAGGCAGGATTGAATACCCGGATCGAATCAGAGTTCACGCCCGCCACCCTGAACAAATAGGAGGCATGGGCCACAGGTACAAAAAAGCCTTCTATTAAGTAATGAAATTAGGAAAATTCTGTCATACTTAGAAAATATTTAAATGCCGCGGTTTCAGATTAGACAATACGAGAACGAAGAACAAAGCTAAAGAATCATAGTTCACAAGCATCTTGGCCATAGAAACAACCTAACTGCATATCTTGCAATTGATTTGACAAATCAATACTCTAAGCATCTAACATAAGTACAATCCTAATGCCATACTAAATCATAATCATTAGTCATAATCAACATTGTCAAGTCCTAATCTCTACCTAATTATGGTATTACTAATTCATGCAAAACAGTAAAAGATAATAATTTATAATGGTCAAGGATTCTTACATTTGTGATGTTCATGTGACATTGAGAGCTCCAAACCAGAAATAGCAGAAAATACTGCAAACATCAATCCCAAACAAAACTCATTCATCAATAACAAATCCCACAACAAAAAATCAACACTAATTATTAAATTCCAAAGAAAAAAAAAATCAGAAAATATTTTTTAAAAAAAAAAATTACCAGAAATAGCAGGAGTTAAAACACCATCTCCAATCACCATACAAGCACCAAGTAAAGCTAAGATTAGCAACATTCTTTGAAGAACTTTATACTTTTCCAAAATGGATTTAAGCCTTGACCCAAAACTTTTTTCAATTGGAACAACTACATCTTTCTTGTATTCAGACAATTCTTCATCTGCTAATTGACAATTAGGGAGTGAGTTAACTCGGGCGTGTCGACACAGTAGAGAATACAAAGCAAATGTTCCTCCTTCACCATTATCATCAGCTTTAAGAACTATAAACACATATTTAAGTAAAGGAACAATGGTGAGAGTCCAAAATACAAAGCTCAAAACCCCATAAATCTCTTCATTTGTTTCAGAATGTTGAATATCTTCTGCAAATGCACTTTTATAAACATAAAGTGGGGATGTGCTCAAATCTCCATACACTACTCCTAAACTTTGATATGCCAAGATCAAAACTTGCCTCCATGATTCTTTCTGCAACATCATAAAAACATTATATTATAACATATCATAACAATCAACTTAGATTAAAATGAAACAAAATAACACAAAACATTTGATTAGTTTATCATTGATAACATGCAAAAAAAAAAAGAACTCACCTTTACTTGATTTTGATAAAACCCACTTTCTGGATCCATCATAGACTCACTCAAAAAGGGCACAATAGCATTTTTTTGAGCTAAATTCAAGTGATTTAATCAAGTACCCACTTTTTTGCACAAAAAACAGTTTTTATGTAACCAAAAATGAACACTTTCTTTCAATGAAATCCAAAGGATTCAATTCAAGACATACCCATTTAAAGTAACACCCTTCCCTAGTAGAATCTTGTATATGTTCAAGAAAAATAAAAAAGAACAAATTTTTTGAAGAATGCAAAATGATTTCCTCTGTTTTTTTTATAGAAATGGTGTGTTTAAGACTAAAAACTGTAACTTCTTCTTGTGGGTATGTCTAAAGCAGTTGAACAAACAAAGCAAAGATGTAAAGCCAGAAACTTTAAACACTTTAAAGATAGAGAAAAGAGAGTAGTTGATGAGAGAGAAAATTTGGAATCAGAGAGAATATCATATAATAAAATTTTATGAAGCAGATTATAGGAATATTTTGCGTGAAGAGTGAGAAAGATAGACAAGAAATAGAGAGAGAAAGGGTTTTTTTAAATTATTTTTTTGAATGATCTGGTGAACCCCCCAAATATAATTTTCTTGAAAATTAATATTTTGGGTGGTTTTTTTAATAAAAGATCAAGATTTGTTTAGGAGAGAGATTAGAGAAGATGGATGATTTGTAGCACTTGGCTTACAGAGAGAGTGAAGTGGCATTGAGTTAGTTCTCTATTATGTTTGATTTTTCAATAAGCATATGCGGAGAAATTGCATCTTTATAGTTGTTGTATTTATTTGTTTCACCCTTAAAGAGGAACAATATCGTGAAAGATGAGATTTATGTGATGGTGTAAGTTTTTGGTAACATGTAAACTTTTGTGGCTCAAAATAATGTGAATGTGATTCTCATGCCTTATGTTATGTTATGTGCTTCTACTGTTACATTCGTTAGATTTTGGTTTTGGAAAGGTTATACATGTAGAGATTCTGTTTCAAGACAAATGGATTTATAGTTTTATACACGTAATTGTATGGTTGGTTTTGAAGTTACGTTGATTTGTTGATGAAGTAAATCGAAATCGAGAATGTTGATGAGTTACGAATTTTAAGACACTTGTTGACGATTAAAATTTTTAGTTGATAAATTTATTATTTTTTTGTTCCCGTTTATACGAGAGAAGTGCAATAATTAAGCTGATAAAAGTAGACCCATGTGATGAAACAAACATATTTAGTATAGGTGATATTGCAATTATTTTGGAACTTTTCTAAAATTGCAACTAATGCGAATGGAAGAAGTATAATTTTGATATATGAATTAATAAATTGAAATAAATCTAACAAGATTGTAACATCTTAATAAGATCGTAGTTTTAAATTTTGACCTAAAAAATCAATTGTAGCAAGTGGGGATGTTTTTCAATGCTCACAATAAGTAACAACCATGGTTATAAATGATGAGTAAATTGGGTCTAATTAGTGCTATCCAAAATTGGCAGGATAATTATTACAAAGCAATTTTATTGTTACCTTTTGGGACCGTTATTGAAAGGTACTTACTTGGTTTTAAATAAATTACATATTTTTAGTGAGGAGATGAGATTGATGCGTTTACTCACTGCGTGAGCTATCCGTTGGAGATAGACTATTGAAATATCATTGAAACTCTTAATTATTCATACATATTTCTAATGGGTACTAGGTAGATTAATTATCCACTGAGTAGACAAACTCTTTTCCTTCTAATAGTAATTTATCTTATTTTATAATATCATTAAACATTTGGTAGTCAACTTAAGACTTAAAAAATAATACATATTAGACTATATTCTGTTGAAGCTATGATGTATAGCGCACAATACACGTGAGTGTCCCACATTGATAAAAGAAGAGAAATGAGTTCACTTTATAATGCAAATGAGCTACTCCTCTTATTGCCATGTGACTTTAAGGTGGAACATCCTTTGTCTTGTAAAGTGGGTTTTTCTCCTTGTGATAGTTGCGGCTCAGGCCCATATCTAACAGTTTATATAACCATGAAGTATTCTCTATCTTTCATAATAATGATCTTCCTTCGTATTATGATTACACATACCAAGAAAAGAGGAAGTATTGATCAATAGCAATGATATAAGTCAAAGTATCGCATATTATCTTACTTAAAAAACATATTTTTTTTTTCGTAAATCATGCATTTTTATGTAAAATATCAGAGGATTTATTTTATATATATAAATATCATGTTTTCATAATTCTTAATAGTAATAAATAAAGAATTAATAATTGTGGATGGTCAAAGTTGTGCTCGCATTGATATATGTTATGGGTCAAAGTGGAATAAGTAATTAAAAGGAAATACAAAGGGGCAATTTTTTTTAGTATGAGTATATAAAATATACTTGTTGAAAAATAAAGGAGTATTTTTTATATGTGCTTTTGGGGGTAGTAATCGATAGTAATTGTTTAGAGTTAACATATTTTGCCAGGATGAATGTATCATTTCAATAAAACCATGCTCTTACAAGTTACAGCATACTCCAAAAATTTAGGTAGTAGGGAACTTCTTAGGAAACTTTTGGTTGTGGTTGCGTAGTTTTTTCGGTTGTTGGTCTAAATTGCATCAAAATAGTTTAGTTGCCTTTTTAATATTTACTTATTTATTATATGATATCATTAAAATGTTATATATGTGTAGTCCGCTTAAAACTAAACTTCACATTCAACAAGTGTAGGTTTATTTATATAATATGTAATATAGAAATAGAATAAGAATATTTTTTCTTTCTATCCCAAATATAAAAACCATTTCATTTTAGTTTTTATACCAAGGAAACGCTCCCTTGTTTGTTGATGATGTTCCTTCTTATCAAAACTCCAAATAAAAGGGAAAGGGGAGAACTAGAGAGTGTGGGTCAACGTCTCCCATCCATACGTTAAAGAATATACTTGGAGAGATAAGTAAGATTTTTGCCAAAATAGAAATAAAAATATATGGTAAAGAAATTTACAGAACCAAAATACAAATAAGAGGTAAAAAGGGAACACGCTAATACTCCCTCCATCTTTTTACTTATCTAACTTTGACTTTTGCATTATTCACATTATAATTACATGTTTCTTTTTTACAATCCAACCTATCAAGAGTCCATCATAGTAAATGTTGTGTTGCATCATCTCATTCAATTTCAAATAAGATGCGGCCATGTATAATAAGGTTTAACCCTTAACCTACAAACAATATAATAAACATATATAAGAATCTTTATACTCATGGAATATTTCCAGTCAAAAATACTAATTAAAGATAATTCACAATTGGTATTGATTTTACAAGTTTAATTAGCTACTCAATAATCCGAATAGTCATGAACTAATATAATAAGAAAAAAGGATCAAAATGATCCAAAAGAAAACAAAAGGTTAAGAAAAAAGAGGAAGGAATAGAAATGAAGTAAGGTGGTTATCAAGCACCCAAACATCACTTTCACTAATTAATTACGGAAGAAATGTCTGGAAGAAATAGTTTTTATTTGATAAGTGATGTAAGATACCAGGGGTTAGTTGGGAAACCTTTGCTTTCTTCTTTGTAGGACCTCCTCTTATACAAATCAAATAAAGAGAAGAAAATTTTGTCACGATGTTTGATAAGTAATTGCTGCTTTACTCTTGTTAGGAATGTGTTTATAGTGAATAAATACATATATAGGATGATTCTTGCGATTACATATAGAATATGATTAAGTAATTTACCAGCCTACTATGAACAACGAGTCATACAGTATCATTTATGAGGCATGAAGAATAAAAACAATAAATTTTGGTTGTTCTTAAGAACTATTCCCGGCCATCAAGTGTTTGTATGTTAGAGTTGTCTTGAGAATAAGAGAATTTCATAAACTTCTCTAAGCAAGTACTAGAATGATTTGATATATTCTCTACATATGACATACCCTTCTTAATTGTGTATAGGAGAAGTTCAGAGGAAAAATGCCCAAAACGTTGCAAAGTTTCGCACCAAAAGCATATCAGACTGAAACATAGAAAAAATTTCTTTAATTATAAAGGTGCGGGAGCAACCTTAATCCCTTATATAAGTAGTACGGGCACACCACATACCCGTGCATGCGCACAATTTTTTTTGCCAATCTTTGGATTTCTATAAACAATTAGGTGTAGGAGCACCTAAACAAAATGTGAAAAACTTCAATTAATCCTCTCTCCACAACACCTAGTGTAACAAAATATCATATGTATATCTAACGAACACATTTAACTATAAGGGTGCGTTTGGTTTGTTAAGAGGGAAGGGAAAGGGTTTGAGAAACGGTTACAAGGAGAATGGAAAGTTTACCCTTTGTCCTTTGATTTAATTTTCAGTTGTTTGTTTCAATATAATCAAAGGGAAACCCTAATATTTCCACCACCACAACTTTTCCTCTAAATCAACCACCACCCTTTTGCCACCGCCTAATCTCTCCTCTGCCCTTCCTCTCCTCCGACGCCGCCTATATTCCCCTCCCCCGCCGCTGTCCCCTCAACCTTTCCTTCGCCACCTCCCCTACCCTCAAGTCAAGGTAATATCTCTTGTAGATTTAGTTTTTTTCGGGAAGGAGGATGGCCATTTCTTTGGTTGAGCTGGTTTTTCGGTGAGAGGGGTGGTGATTCGGGTGATAAGGTGGTTGTGTTTGGTGGCTGCACTAGTATTTCGGCAGGTCGGGTGGTGTTTTCAAGAGGTTCACTGGTGTTTTTGAGTGATCTGGTGGTGTTTTCGGGTGTTAGGCGGGGTTTTGGTGGGTCTTGCGGTGTTTTCAGGTGTTGGACTTGGGTTTTTATAACATATTGCCCTTTTTATATAGTCATTACCTATAATTCCACGTGCTAGTATTAAGGCCTACACTAAGTTACTGTGGACCAGAACATTAAAATTCTTTTTTTTTTTACCTTAGTCTAGGATTGATTCGATTAAGGATGTGGTTAGTGGTACAAAGGAAAGAAAAAGGAGGAGAAAAAGAAAAAAAAGGGAACTAGATGCTAGATAGCTCGACATTTCGTCATGCGCTTTATATTCATTTTTTTTTGAGGTTGGTAAGATGAAGGACCATACCGGGCGACACCTCGCACAGGTACAACCAGTCAGGTTTGCAGGTCAGACTCCTTGGAGGGAGGGGGGATGATAAGGGAAAACTCACCTCCAAAGAGCCCCTAATGGGGTTTAATCCCATGACCTTGAAGTCACAAGGCCAAAGCTTTGCTTGGTGCGCTTTATATTCAATTGCGAACTAGGTATACACTTCGAAATATAAGAAAAATGCATTTGTATCTTTTTTGACCATCTATCGTTTAAAGAAATAAAAAAGGAGGTTATATTAGGGAAATCCTATATAAGGAGGCTTACAGTTACCAACTTATATGATATGTTGAATGGAATTTCAATATTTGATTTGATCTTATAGAAAAATGAATATTTTTAAGATATTGCTTTATCGGTCATCTTTATGCTAATGGACCCTTAATGATGGAATTTTAGTGGACAACAAAGTGACCTCATTTTTCACCTGACCCGACTCACCCAAAGCAAGATAAAGTGAAATTTTGACATAACAACCTAAGTGATAATTTTTGTGCCTAAGATAGTATATAGGTAGATTAGGCATTAATTAAATCACCAAACTCCATAGTTCAACATTACCATAGGGGACCGATTAGTGATTGGATTTTGATGTTTTTTTAATGCATGGTATACTCCTATGTTTTTAGAATTCTAATTAGTACTCATGAACTTTGTCATGCATGTCAATAGTAACTAATTCGACGTTAATCTTACATTAATTTTCTTAGTTAGTTATGTAACAATTATGTTTTACATTTTTATTAGTTAATGTTATTACAATAAACACACACTGACCCATGAAAAATAGCTAGATTAGGTTTCTTCATCCTTTAAAATGATTTACCGCAACTCAATTTAAGGGAATATTGGACCACTTAAATAGATAGGCAAAATGTAACTCATCAATTCCAACTATTAGTAGTTCGTTTTTCATGAAGGATTCTTCTAACCTATGCCACAAGGTAAGAGTATCAAAAATCCTATATAATTAAGATATCGTTATACAAAAAGTTTCAATTTCAAAATCCAACCAAATTAAAAAAAAAACTTACATAATTATCTCTATATTAAGTATCAATCCTTATTTATATCCCCAAATAGAATATTGTTGTATTATATGTTGCATTTTTTTTTTGCTTAGAATTTTTATACCCTTCCAAAAATAGATGAACCAAGAATTCAAACAACATTTCAGGAGGGAATTATTTACAAACAAAGCTAGATGACCGCATCTGGCTAGATGTTTAATTCATCTCAATGTGTATATTTGACAAAAAAATATTTATATAACCTATGCACCTAGTGCAAGGTTAAGCCTTATCTATTCAATAAATTAATTAACTAAACTAGAATATCCTCCTTACAATTATGCTAAATATATATTAATGACAATTTTGGTTTGATTAAAAAGAAAAGATAATATATATTAATAAGGAAACTAACTATTTAGCATAATTATAGGGAAGATATTCTATTTTAATTAGTTAATCATTTTGTTTAATAGATAAGGCTTAACCTTTGCACTAGGTGCATAGGTTAGAAAAACCCTTATATGTAATAAAAGATCTTCCTTCCGTTTCAAAAAATAAGTGAAACACTTGCTCAAAAAGCTCCCTCACATAAATGAGAGAAGTGTTTCACTTTATTTTGGAACCGGAGAAAGATTAATTACCAAAAAATGTGTATAAAAAAATATTAATTAAGGACTACAAGTCTACAACCATTCAAATATCCTAATTTAAAACATGGACGGATCCAATACTTTTACTATTATCAATTTTTACCATCTTTTTCCTTCTTAGACAAATTGATATGATGTCATTAAATGTTAAGGTAAGTGGTTATGAGCTACAAAGGGAATCGTATAGACGAAATTCAAGCAAGAGCACTATTTTGATATCCTAAAAAGCAACAATAATATTTGAATTCTTTTTGAAGAAAAGTCAGTAATGGCCTGATTTTGAAGAATATTTGATTTACTAGACAAGACTTTGTTCAATGAATATAATTAAAATTCGCCTACCATATGGGACGCATGTTTTTGCTTGCCACACACAAATACTAAGACTCAAAACCAACATTCACATCAAGTGGTTGCATGCATGACGAGCATGGGTTTATTTATTTCTTTTTATCCCCTTTCTCTACGTTATTGTATAGTTTCCAGGAGTATATTATTGTATTTGAGACTCTCCTAATCCCAAAATATAGTTTTCGTTTAACTTTTCACTGGTAATTTATGCAAAGTAGAATCCAAGAGGGATAGTAAATATTTTTTGTTTATTTAAATAAATATTGTATGGTAAAAGATGATTTTAGGAGAGAGAATGAAGAATAATTAGTGAAAAAGCATTAATTGTAACACTTGGGTTGAATAAACAAAGCAAAAAACAAAATTCAAGAAGCAAATAAATGATGAAACACGATTTTTCTAGACAAATTACGGAAAAATGTGGAACTAAATATGGAAATGAGAACTATATTTTGGGACACTCGAAATGGAAATGGGAACTATATTTTGGGACGGAGGTAGTAGTATTTAGCATAGCTCAAGAGTCCTTCTCTTAATTAATTAATTTAATTAATCTTATAGGGTTTTTAGTTTGAAATAGCAGTTTGCTGATTGTCAATTCGTGATAAGGTTGGTAGGGCTTATTTGAGCAAAATTGATATATTAATAAAAAGAAATAAATTGTCTCGTCATTATTGATGTGAAAACATTATATTAATTTATTATCCAGATATAATTTCTTAGATCAGGTAGAAAATGACGGAAATCTTTATCAATTTTTTTAAATCTATTCGATATCTATTATATCAGTACTTAATATAGGTACAATATAATTCTAAACATATTTATAGGGAAAAGATACTTAAGGCAATGGTGAATTGTGTAAAAGCAAGCAAGCCAATTGGAAACTTAATTAGGTACAATATAATTCTAAACATATACAGGGAAAATATACTTAGGTAATGGTGAATTGGTAAAAGCAAGCAAGCCCCTAATGGTAAAGGCCGATTTGGCTTCTTGACTTTAAAGACGATCATGAAATTAAACCCCACTAGAAACTCTTTGGGACTTGGGAGTGAGGTTCTTCTTACCATATTAAATTATTTCTCACTACTTTGCTTTAATAATAATATTGGATATAGCTTACTATAGCTTGGAGATAAAGAACAACTTAAGTCTTTTAGCAAATTACTTTCCTAGATCTTGGTTTCTATATCATAATTCCTAAACACCATAGAAATTCAAACACCATATGGAAAGTATACTATTTTTTTCTAATATCTCTAATAATAGTAGATTTTTTTGTCATAATCGAAGTAACTTAATTACTTTTGTCAACTTATACCTTTTTTTTTGCCAAATAATCCTTAATCATGAATATTTTGTGAGCTAGTACCTTAATTTATTGTTGTCAACATAATATATTAAAATATACTTTAGAGATTACATACATTACATAACCTTTCTCTATTTAGATGGAAATTAAAGTTAGATAACAAGGTTTTGATTTTCATTTGTCATAATTTGTTTATGAATGTCTATCAAATATTCTCCCCTGCTTCAAGTACAGGAGAAGTATATGCTCCCTTTGCTTCTTTTTAATCTACACGATTTCCTTTTTTAGATTTTTGATTTTTAAAATACACACTATCTAGTATCTATACATTCTCCACTTTTTAATACACACAATGTAAAAATGTGCATATATAGGGAGTCAAGGACCAAGGAGAGGAGAGAGATAGAAAGAAATAAAAAATAATAACCTACATGTGTTGCGTGAAATTAAAGAAAGAGATAATATATTGCCAAAAATATCAATATTGCAAGTAATAGTGATTTTTCTCAAAAAAAAAAATGTTGCAAATATTAAAGAACGGAGGAAGTATCATTTTTGAACGTAGGGCCCTATAATTTTTTGTCAAATCACCCAAAGTAGTAATGCTTTTTAATAGGTAAGAAGAAATCCTCTGGGCTAGCATCACACAGGGCCCTCACCCAGAGGCCCATTACAAGCAATACACCTCCAATCCCCCTTCCCCCTTAAATCCCGAGCAAATGTTTATGGTAGAAATTGAACCCTAGACTTTGCTATGGAAGATGGAAAAACTCACCACTTGATCCAACCTCAATTCCTGTACCCAGAGTAATGTGCCTTTTGTACACTTTTCCTCCCGTCTCATATTTTTCTCCCTCTCTATCATACTTTTCCTCTCCATCTCTTATACTTTTCATTTTCATAGGTTGTGGTGAAAATCAAAGTATGTAGATTAAATAGAAACAGAGGTTAAATGCAACTTATTAATTAGTTGATGAATCTTATCAGTGTACATTTTCTTCATCTTAAAAAAAGAGTTTCAAGAAAAATAACTTCAAATTAGTTCCAATAAATTATATAAATCTAATGATCTTAAGAAGTTCAAATTAATTAAGTTAAGCAATAGTCAAGTGAAAATAATGCATCATTAAATTTAATTGGATATGATTGAAACTTTATTTTAAAGGGAAAATTATTGGAGTTTATTAGTTCTGATTGGATCTTAATAATCCTAAATTAAAGTTGTATTTCCTTAAACCCTATATAAGGTTAAAATTGAAGAGATAACATAGCACCTTTAAGTAGTCCTTCCTTTTATCCCCTATTGTGAATCTTAGGGGTGGACCGGAATTTGGGATTTGTTTGGACCGAGACCGGACCGGAAAAATTTCGATCAGGTGTGGATCGGGATATATATATGTATATATATATATATATATATATACATATATATGTATATAGGAATAAGATCACGTGAAAACCACTTCTTATGCTGAAAACTGAAAACTGCAACATAAAATGAGCTAAAGTTTGCTAAAATGAGCAAAAACATGAAATGAGCAAAAAACATAAAATGAGCAAAAATCTGCAAAATGAGCAAAAAGGTCGATTTTCAGTTTTCAGCTTAAGGTTAGTTTTCAGTGGATCCTACCCCTATGTATATATATATATACATATATATGTATATATATATATATATATACATATATACATACATACATATATATATTATTTGATTTAAAGATATTTATAAATTAGATACATTAACATTTATTAATGTTAATAATAATAATCCTAAAGATAATAAATAGTAGGTTTTTAACCTTCTAACTTTCTACCTTTTAAACTTTTTTTTTGACATATAAATTATTTTTTTGACTTTAAAAAATAGAAATTCCGGTCCACCGGTCCGGACCGAATTTTTCGGGTTTGGACCGGACCGAAACCCGGAATCGGGATTTTATGTGGACCGAGGAGTGAGGATCGGACTAGAATCTTCGGTCCGGCCCGGTCCATATTCCGATCGACCTTGGTCTTTGTACAACCATAATTGTGATGTCCAGACAACAAAAAAAAAAAAACTTGAATGGATCGAGTTAACAATAACTTATTGTGCACCGTAAATCATATGATATAATCACCTTTTATATAGTCTTTTTGTTTGTTTTTTTTTTTTTTTTTGATTTGGAGATTAAGTCGCCCAAGGGCTAACCCCTACAAGGCTACTAGCTCGTAGGAAACACCAACACATTGGTGGTAAGGCATGCATAGCATGCTAAAGAAACACCCAAAGATAATCTTTGGGGGTAAGGATCGAACCCCGACCTCGGGGCAAGAGGAGTGCTTTCTATCCCAAAGATAGTCTGTTTTTGTATGATATATTCAATTTTCTAATGATATAATCGGTTTTTTTTCTTCTAATATAATCAATTTTTGTGTGATAAAATCAGTTTGAGTGTATAATGTATTATTATGAACCTGGTTTACCCAATACATTTTGGTCCGAAAGTATATCTATCGTACGTTGATGCAGTGTAGAATTCCTATTGATTAGTACTTTTCCACTACTAGTCTAGTAGATAAATGCATGCGCTGGAGAGATGGAACGCAAAAATGAAAATCACAAGTGTCGTGGTTGGAATAGATGGGTCACCATCTATATTTATATGATATTGATATCATTATTATGATTAAGAAAACCGTAGTTGATCGTCAGTGGCGGACCCAGGAATTTGAATCTGGGGATACGGAGTTACGGACGTACAACAAATACAAAAATAGTAGAAAAAAGTTCATAAAAATTGTTCAATACATAAGTCTTACAACCAAAATATCCAAAATATCATTTGTCATTTCCTAATTGAATTCATAAAATTAATTGTCAATTTCAATTTCGAATTTCAATAAGCAAACCCTAACTAATTAATCAACAGTGTCCAAATTAAAACATGAATGGAATATCTCCTCCCACAATTGAATATCCTCAAAGAGCAGAATCATAAGTACTTCCATTTATAAACACAAAAATATACTTCATATTCAAACAAACTGATCTAATTCTGCAACGTCCGCAAAAAATCGCATTCACAGTAAATGTAAATTAAAAGCTCAATCCAAAAAGTCGAGTTCAAGTAGATCTCAGCAAAACATGAATTCATTACACAATAAACCAATTAAAATCATATCAAATCATTCAAAACTCAAATTCAAACCCTAACACATTGAAAACAGAGAAATTGAAAAAAGAGAGACAAACTAACTCAGCTAAGTCACCGTCTCACCGAGTTGGCGAAGAACGCCAACAAGGCCAGCCATTGCAACACCTTCAAGAAGAGCTTCAGGATCCTAACTAATATGAAATTAAAACACAAAAGTTCGAAACTAAGACTTACCGATTCTTGGGTTCCGCCGCGAAGTCCGGGCGTCCGCACTCTGCCGTCCGGGGTCGCCGGTCGCGAAGTCGACTTCGGGTTCGAATTAGAGGCGGCGAGCAGTGGTCGGTGCCTCGGTGGTTCACCGGGTGTGCGGGTCGATGGCGGAGCCGCGGAGGTTGTACGGTTTCGGTTGAGTGAGAGAGAGAGAGAGGAGGAGAGAGGAGAGAGGAGAAAGAAGAGTGAATGTGAAATCCCGCGTGAGAGAGAAGCGTGATTCGCTTCCATTCCTTTCTTTTCTTTTTTTTTTTTTTTTTTTAAAGCTGATTTTTTTTTGAATTTGGGGGTACAGCTGTACCCCCATGTCCCTTAATTAGGTCCGCCACTGTTGATCGTAATACCAAGATTAGATTGTGTCACAAATCACAATATTATGTCAATACATTAACATTATAGTGATTATACTATAAGATGACGCATCCACGAGGGAACAATACCTAAAATTTGTGGGCACTAAACAAGTTGCTATAAAATTTGCGGGACCCTTTTTCCCTCCTAAAATGCCTTTACCTAATTTTTGAACCCAATGTTCCCAAAAAAGTCGTTTTCACAATTCTTGCTTGATTGTGACTTGGTTACACTGTGTAGTTTGTAAGTACTTGTATACCATGACAAGAGTTGTGTGTTACGTGGTCGTTTTTGGCTAATTGGAAGCTTGTCTATCTTAGTGAAGTTCCCCTTCTTCCAATTTCTCGGCGATGCCTAAATTATACACGAATGCCCATCTATACCCTATGGGGGCCATAGGAGTATTGACAAAGCATAATAGCATATTCTATCATAAAATGAAATAGAACAAAAGAAAAATAACCTCGCAGCTCGTTTAGGCGCTTAGATTGTATACTTTCTCTGTTTTTTATGATTTGCATCGTTTCCTTTTGCACAAGGATCAAGGTCATGAGAGGCGTAAAAAAGAATCCTATGTGATAGGAGAAAGAAAGAGAGAAAATATTGCCAAAAATAAAAACGATGCAAGTAATAGAGAATTGAAAATGGAAAATGATGCTAATAATAAGAAATGGAGAAATAATTGAACAATTATATTTTAACTTGAAATAAAAATTGACCAGACTCAAAACATTTTAAAAAAATATTATATATATGTATAATAAACTAATCATTAACAAACTTGCGTACCAAATTTGATAATTATCCAACCAAAATGCTTCATCACATATATGACTTCATCCGATAAATTTGTTCACCAACTTTAATACAATGCTCTTAATTGTCTAAATTGTATATATGCACCCTTAGTAGGCAATGGCATGATAATTTTAAAAATATATATCTCTATTATATATGGGAACTCCTCACCTTTTGGTGTCCACCCTTTTTACCCAAAATACCCCTAATAACTAAACAAAACTACTAATTGCTTTCTCTTATTTTTTTAAAAAAAACAAAAAAAAAAAATCCCTACAATTGCAAAGCAGTTACATCTTATATCTGCACAAGTAAAAACAAAAATAGAACAATATTACTTGAATGACGATTAAATTAAAACTTCCACAAAATCACTTGCACACGATGTCACGCACGCATCGCGTGCAACAAATACTAGTCTATCATATATGGCAACACATGGGGAGACACCAAAAAATAGAAACAGGAAAAAAGAAAAAGAAAAATAAAGGGAGATAACTACCTGCTTCATTTAAACGAAAAAAGGGAAAAAAGAAAAAAGAACCACAATTAAATTGAACAACAATTATTTGAAAAAACAAAATGTAAAGACAATTCTTCTACACAATTAATTTGATTTTTTATATGTTTTTGCATGCATTGTGTGTATATATATAAATATAATGTTTTGTGTAAAAAATATATAATGTTTTGTGTAAAAAGTTAAATGGATTTGTCTCATCTATTCCAAAATATAACTTTTTTAAATTTGACTTATCAATAAAGATTGCCATAGGCTATAATGGGAGAACTATTGTTGTACACATGAGATAATTGACAATCACAAATAGAAAAACCAATAATACATATACGATGTTTCTCATAACGTCCCAACCATTATTTAAGCATACAAAGTGTTACGCGGAATACGAGCTACAAATCTGATATCTTAACATATAAGTTGTCACACTCTCATTTTCTCAATATGCATTCTAGAGACTTCATCATCTAAAGCAGTAGTTGTCTGCTGGTATGTTTTTCTTTTTAAGGGTATCTAAAGCAACAGTTGATATTTGTAGGAGTAGTAGTGTTCATTTTGGAGGTACTACTAGTCTACTATCAATCTATCATCCTTTTTAAGCAACTCTTTTAGAAAAACTTTAAAGAGTACTACATGATCTAGTAATACTTTTTCTTATTCTAGAGAATGGGCTGGCCATTTTACAGCTGTTTAGATAGAGACTCTACATAATTACTGGTTTAACGATGTTTGTTTGCTGCTTTGCATTTTTACTTTTTATGCCAAACAAATAAAAAAGAAGATATATGAAAGCTGCAATTTTCAGATATGGTCCAGCCCAACTTTCATTCCTTTGCTTGAGGGCTTTTAAACTTTTTTTTATGGGCTTGAGTTAAAAGAGATATATATTCATGGAAAAGCAAAAGTTGAATAAGCCAACTTTTTCCGAATACGTAACTAGACTTGTGACCTGTGTCATACACATATTACGACTCACACATAGATTAAAATTTGATATAAAATTAAATTAGTTATTGTTGAAATATTACTTTATCTTTTTAGAGAAAATAATTGTGTGAGGCTATTGAATAAGACAACAATTGATCAAATACTAATAGTACAAAAAGATAATTGTCTACTATGATAAGTGATTTCAATTACTTTTCATGTTATTAGAAGATTCTGACTATGAGTTAATTCATCATACATCCAGGTATACTATGTGCATGGGACACCCAAGACTAAATTTTGCTCATTTGTTCATTTGGAACTCTCCCTTTTTAGTATATTTTGCTCATTTGGATAATTTCAAACGAACAATGAGCAAAAAAAATTTGAATAAGCTAAATTTTTCCGAATTTTTTACGTAACTAGACTTGTTACCCGTGTCGTATATATATATCATGTATAGACTAAAATTTGATATTAAATTAAGTTACTTTTTGTTGAAAAATTAATTTATCTTTTTAGATAAAATAATTGTGTGAGGCTAATAAATAAGACAACAATTGATCAAGTACTAATGTATAGAAAGATTATTATCTACTATGATCATTGATTTCAATTACTTTTTCATATTATCAGAAGATTCTGACTATGACTACATACACGATCACTAGAAGATTATTCTTATATGGTTAGTACTATTAAATATTTCATTTATACTAAAATCTAGTTTCCTTAAAAGTATAATAATGCCAAAATAACTTTACTCTTTTGCTCCAAAATAAATGCACTCAACTTCTCATTTTCTTAGCATAGTGCAGTTTTCCGGATATAATTGTAACAACTTTCACAATCTATATTGTTTTTTTTTAGGGAAACCCAAAAAAGGAAAACTATATTACTAAATCAGAGCGAGCACTAATAACAACGTTAAATGGAAAATCACGATCTGTATTGTTTTGGTTGATCAACCAAAGTTGGTTTACAATATTTGCACTCCTCAAATCTCGATCTCTATGTTAGGGAGTTGGGGACCTTTGAACTTGGGCTCTCGTTTGATGACAAATGTGTTGTTCATGATCTATGCGACACAAATATGAATTGTGAATATGCATTCGATCGGGATATTGAGTGGCTAAGGCCCGTTCTTTTGAACTTATTTTGGGTGAACCGAACCGAACTTATTTTATTTTGGGTGAACCGAACTTATTTTCTTTGCGAACCGAACTTATTTTTACTTATTTCTGCCGAACCGAACTTATTTTTACTTATTTTTGCTGAACCGAACTTATTTTGGCTGAACCGAACTTATTTTTGCTTGAACCGAACTTATTTTGGCTGAACCGAACTTATTTTTCTTTGAATTGAACTTATTTTTGTTGAACTAAAACTGTATTAACATAATATTATCAACACTTATTATATAATAATCAATAAATATTAACATAATATTATCAATACTTATTATTATTATTTTATAATAATAAAGAATAAATAATAAATAATAAATAACAATAAAATAATAAATAATAATAAATAATAATAATAATAAATAATAAATAATATAACAAATAATAAATAAAATTAATAATAAAAAATAATAAATAAAAAATAATAAATAATAATAATAATAATAAATAACAATAAATAATAGTAATAATAAATAAATAATAATAATAAATAATAAATAATAATAATAAATAAAAATAATAATAATAAATAATAAATAATAATAATAAATAAAAATAATAATAATAAATAATAAATAATAAAAAATAATATTAATAATAATAAATAATAAATAATAAATCATAAAAAATAATATTAATAATAAAAAATAAATAATAAAAAAAAATAAATAATAATAAATAATAAATAATAAATAATAAATAATAAATAATAAATAATAAATAATAAATAATAAATAATAAATAATAAATAATAAATAATAAATAATAAATAATAAATAATAAATAATAAATAATAAATAGTAAATAGTAAATAATAAATAATAAATAATAAATAATAATATATATAAATAATAAATAATAAATAATAAATAATAAATAATAATTAATAAATAAATAAAAAATAATAATAATAATAATAATAATAATAATAAATAATAAATAAAAAATAATAAATAATAAATAAAAAATAAAAAATAAAAAATAATAATAATAAAAAATAATATAAAATAAATAATAAGTAATAATAATAAATAATAATAATAATAATAATAATAAATAATAATAAATGATAAATAATAAATAATAAAATAAAATAATAATAATAATAATAATAATAATAATAATAATAATAATAATAATAATAATAAATAATAATAATAATAATAAATAATAATAAATAATAATAATAAATAATTACAATAATAATAATAATTATTATTATAATAATAATAATAATAAGTAATAAATAATAAATAATAAATAATAAATAATAAATAATAATAATAAATAATAATAATAATAATAAATAAATAATAAATACTAAATAATAAATAAAAAATAAAAAAATAAAAAAAATAAAAAATAAAAAAAATAAAAAATAAAAAATACAAATATATCGTTATTTTAATTATAATATTAATAATAATAATAACAATAGTAATAGTAATATTGAAAACAAAAATAATAATTACAACATTAGACAAGACTAAACTTATTTTTGCTGAACTGAACTTATTTTGGCTGAACCGAACTTATTTTTCTTTGAGCCGAACTTATTTTTACTTATTTTTGCTTTGAACCGAACTTATTTTTACTTATTTTTGCTTTGAACTGAACTTATTTTTACTTATTTTCTTTGAAAATAAGTCCAAAAGAACAGGCCTAAACAAAAGCCACATACGATGAACTTGTACCTATTGAAGTGTATTGAGCAAATGCCAAATATGCCAAGTTCATATTGCTCGTATAATTTGAGAATCATGTGGGAGCCCGATGGTTGGAGCTCCCACCTCCTAACCTCATGGTCGGGTGTTCGACTCTCATCAACCCCAATTTGGGGAGTTTGTGTAAATATTTGTTTCTGGGTATAAATCCCCAGTTTTCAGTCTCTGGAAGTTTCCTTGTGGGTTGGGATCCCCCTTCTTACCCCCAACTCATGAGGGTTGACCCTGCTTGGGCCAGTTAAATACCGAATAAAAAAAAAATATTGCTCGTATAATTTAAAAGATTATAAAGATTTTTGTTTATAACCATATTTTCTCTGTGGTTTACCACCTCGTCTCCAAATACATTACTCGTTTTGTTATCTTAGAATGTAAAGTATAAGAATGTCTCCCTAACCTTCCCCTTTTAACTTTGGTCCAGACATCCAGACCACATTTCATCTATAACTATAAATTAACTTACTCCCTCTGTTTTTTTTTTATCTTTCTCACTTTTCTGTGCGCATCTCCCAATGCACATCTTTGAACTTAGATATCTTTCATTATATATTAGTAAAACGTATAACGATTGAATATTAATAATGTACTAATTGAGACGAATCAAACAAGACCCCACATGACTATATTGTTTCTTATAAATTGAAAAAAATTGAGAAGATTCTCTCTAAGTATGTATATTGTCAAGATTCTAAGTGAGAACGATAAAAAAAAACAGAGGGAGTACTTCTCATCACACTGAAGTATTATTATTTTCTCAATAAAAAATTATCCACTATTGTCGATCATATCTCTTTTATTATAACCTCAAATAATACCTTTCTTATGGTCCACCTTATACTTTGTTTTTAATTTTTGTGCCTAAAGCAAGTGAATAACGTATAATGAATCGGAGTAAAATATATAACAATTTTCATTTACAAATTAAATTAAATCAAATCATATTTGTTGTGCATTAAAATCAATAATGTATGGTTTTGGTTTAACTCAATATTCAATATATATAAGTCAATATACTATTGAAACTGGTTACCAAGTAAGAATAGAAGGAATGGTATAACTGATTCGTGAAGGGGTATTTCTCGTGAAGAACAAGTAGTGAACAACCTTAATATAATTTGTAAACATGCATTCAGATTTATTTGCCTCTTTTTTTTTTCTTATTTCCTCAGCCCTTGATTATGAGAAGGAGGCAAAAGCCAAATGAGGCAGAAGAGTTTCGTATTCACATCTCCAATACAATATCAAAAAAGAATAGAAAGGGAAGAACATACATCAACTAAGCTCATTGACATGTTTATGCAGGTATCTTCCTTTGTCGAGGATAACGTAGTTATCCTATTTGATAGAATATCATGTATGGTATTATTATGACAATAGAAGTCTATAATAGGAGATATGATTATAATTAATAAGATAGAATTAGGAGATATAGTTTATCTATTATACAACTACGAGTCTAGTAATCTTGTACTATAAATATGTGACTGATTAATGAGAAAAGGTATGACCAATATTGTCATAATAATACCATACATGATATTCTATCAAATAGGATAACTACATTATCCTCAACATCCTTGCATGAACAAAACAGAGTTTTACGTACCAAACACTACTACATACTAAATGATACTTCACATTTTCTTTTTGTAGTTTTAATTCTTCGACTTTTGCATTATTCTTACAATAATTTTGACCATATATCGTGAGCAATATGGAGAATAAAAGTAAATGTTAGTATGTAAAATGTTAGCAATAAAAATAAATGTTAAGTATTTAATATGTTGTTGGGTTTATGTAAGGATATCAACCGTTTTTTTTAAATCTTTACTAATTAGGTGATTGAAGATATTCATAGTCAAAGTTGGGAGTTAAAGAGCGCAAAAATCAAAATATTACGGTTAAAAAAGGGGAGGATGTATTGAAATTAGTATATAGATGAATGTCTAGGGAAGAAACCATCCTGTGCTTAATGATCCATGATCGAATAATAATTATCCTTAATGCATATAATATGTACTTTTTGAAAGAATAATCCTTTCCTTCAATTGACAACAGAGGTCTCAACTTTGGGTGATAATTTTTAATAGGTCTGAACTATTAATTAACCTGTGTAGGTCTCAACTTTAGGGGGTCTTAAATTTTTAACAGGCCTTAGTGACTTGAAACTGGCTTAATAGGTCATCACTTGTAAAACTTGGGTCACACCAGAAGGGTTAATTGAGGTAGGAATGCAGTAACTAGGTAAGATTTTTAAAAAAATCGTCAGTTTTAAGTCACTGAGGCCCGCTAAAAGTTAAGACCCCCTAAAGTTGGGACCTACACAGGTTAATCAATAGTTCAGACCTTTTAAAAATTATCACCCAAAGTTGAGACCTCTGTTGTCAATTTTTCCTTCTTAAAATCTAGTGAAGAATAAAACAATACAACACCAGTTACACGGCACTTACACCACCATACCATGCCTAAAGGCTAGACCAAAACAGCTAACTTCAACAAGCATGAACAAGAACGTGTAAATAATCAACCGAACATCATAGCTCATTTCCTCCTAGTGGTAGTTTGGTGAAGCCATAACTACCAATGAACTTATAATGCATACAAAGTTCCATATCCTGGGAACCACCAATTTTTTTTGGTTCTATAGGAAAAGTACTCCTTATAGGGAGTTCTAGGTAAGCAACCTCCTCCATCATTTGACGGGAAGTAGCTGTTGTATTTGTCGACCAAATAACATCATATATTTCTGGTTCCAAGGAACTTTGAACTTTTTTGAGCTATATATATGTCGAAAATCGTACTCTTGCAGCCTGTGTGCAACAGTAGATGATACAACACACATATCAAACCATGTATGTCATCCCAACTTCTATGACATTCATGTGTGGAACCCTCAGCACAGCAGCACCTCTCCTACAGTTTCTCCTCAAGAAAGAATAGAAGTAATTGATGACCAACTTCTTAAGGAACCAAGAATCTTTCCTTGCTCTAACATCTCCATCTGCAAGCAAGTATGTGAAACCTGAATCTACAGCTTCGCGAAGAGCTGAGAATTCATACTCTAAGCTAGGATCATCCTCTGACGACAATACACTCGAAGGAAACTCCGTGTTCTCTTCTGATTTCGGTGCTTTTGGTTCTCCTAATCGTTGATCATGCATCAGTGGGGTTCGCAGCTCATCTGGCACATCATCAGTAGCGTCTGCATCCCTTGATCTCACTGAGACACTATCAATATCCTGTTCATCATTCAAGTCAGCCTCAAGAGCAAAATCTCGAGCCTCATTTTTTAGAAAATCTTTAAGACTTTGAACTAATAGTTCTTCGAATGAATGATGGTCTTCTTTACGAACATCTTTGTAACCATAACGAGCAATGCAACGGAACATATGGTAGTCTCTATGGCAAATTCTTCGAAAGAGAAACCGTTCTTCTTGAGGTACTACAGGAACAGGGACATATTTGATGCAAACAAAGATAATGGTAGAGTGAATGGCAGGAAGGCTTAGAAGAAATTGGCCTAAAACGGATGGAACTCCACGAACAAGCTCGTTGTAGATTAATCCAATTCCTGAGACTCTTACAGTTCCAAGAGTGGATCCAAGTTCATGCATGATATCCATGGAGATTTTATCTCTCACCTCGCTTCGATACTTGAGAACACTTCCATAGTTCCAGGTGTACATTACTAGTAAGAAGCAGGCAGCAAAAGCTAAAGGAAGCCAACCACCCTCCAAAATTTTCGATAGGACTGCTGACAAGTAAATGAGCTCAATTGATCCAAATATGATAGGGAAAGCTAGAGCTATGAATATATTAGTCTGCCAGATTAATAGCATCACCACTGTCACCAAGGTTGTACTCACCAGCATCACTCCAACTTCAGCAATGCCTGAAATTACATTTTGGTTATGCCATCAGAAATCCTTCTTCTAATACATATGACATTACTTTTATCTAACAGTCACTATATGTTTTGCTTCTTTTAGGACTCAAGGCTCTAGCCAAATGTAGCTGTGCCATGTCGGACATGGGTATGTGTCTAAGTGTCCAACTCACTTCATGGATTTTCCATGATATTAACTCCAAAGGAAGTGTCGAATTATCCATACCCATGCTGGAGTGTCGGAGATCCGACACAGGTATCCAAGGTAAATTGAAGAGCCCGAGTGACATATAAGTACAGAATAAATTATTACTCAGACGCACTTTAAATACTATCATGTTATCTAGTGCTAAGCCACTTTTTATCTTCGCTTGTCTTATGAAATACTTTCTTAAATCTATCTGCATCAGGCTAAATGCTAATAACGAGAGCAATTAAAGTGGGATTAGTGGATTTGATCATTTGTAGACGTTCACGAAAGAGGTAAGACAAAGATACTTACCATATGCATTTGCTATGTCTGTGGTACTTCTAAAAGTTGCAACCACTACAAGACACATGACCATCAAGAACCAGTTGATGACAGGGATGTAAATCTGACCCATCAGTTTCTTCGAGGTGTGAATTATCTTCAGCCTCGGGAAACATGACAGAGCCATGGCTTGCTTCGTGACTGAAAAGGTAGCAGATATCATGGCCTGACTGGCAATAACAGCAGCGAGTGTAGCAATCACAAAGACTGGCCAGAAAAATCCTTCTATATGGCAGAAACTATGAAAGTGTCAGCAAAAAGCCCATATGATCCAAGAAGATAGTTTAGTAACTTCAACAATTTCAAGGATTACCTGGTACACTATCATAAAAAATTCGTTCAGATGAGGCTGGAAACCTCATCAAAAACGCTGCTTGGCCCATGTAAGCTAGCAGAAGGCAGGGGAACACAACACAAGTGAATGCAATCTGCAAGTTCATCATCTATTAAAGATATGCAGTACTAAACTACTAATAGAAATTTGGAAGAAATCCACTTCCATGCAACTGAGAGGACCTGCCTGAATGGATCGTACAGAGAAGTGACCTAGATCAGCAAACATTGCTTCAGCTCCTGCGATCACATAGCTCCCACAGATTACAATGGTAGCATAGGCAAGTTAACAAAACGCCAGAAATTTCTTGAAAAGTAATTCAGCATTTTCTTTTGGCTTTCAAACAGTACTTGTTAGAAATTTCTATCTGAATTAAAAAAACTTAATCTGGTTAAGAAAGAACCAAGAGGACTAGTTACAGCAACCAAAGCAATAGGAAATGTGTCATACTAATTACGCATCATCAATTGAAGGAATGATGGTACAACGAACAGCAACAGTTTGACTTAATAAGGAAGTCAAGTAGAAATGATATCTATTGCTAATGTCATGACAATCACAACCAAAAATACATTTATATTACCTGTGATGCACAAAACACAGCCCCCAAGAGCTGACCATGCTTGGACACCGTTCTTCCTAAAGAAAAGGTAGATATAAGCTGGATTGAGGGCCCTTAAGACTGTAATATCATATCTGAAGAGGTTGTAGATTCCTATAGATGCCAAAGCAAAGAACCACAGTGACAGCGCAGGAGCAAATGAGAAACCAACTTTGCTGGTCCCAAACCTCTGTATGCTAAACAACCCAATCAGAATGATCATTGAAACAATGACCGTAGCATCTGTCAATACAACATATCAGATTGTCGGTCAGTCCATACTAAGAGCATCCACTGAAGAGTAAACTACTAGATCCTATCCAAAGATACCATGACCAAATCAACATGTGAATTTCCCAGAAACCTATTACTTGACCATATGTCAGATCAATTTGTCCCCTAACATCACCATAATCTTGATTTCTACAGTTGTTTTGTAGTATCTGTATCTACAACAGATTATAAAATTGAATATTCAGATTCAACATTTTGTACAAGCTCGTAGACTTCTCATATTGCAAAATTCAAGCAGTTGAAGTAACTGCAAGATGTGTTTAAGAGGAGGCGCATAGCGAGAAGAGGACAGAACCCTCTTACTATATATAAGATGTAAGTCCAGCTTATAAAACTTGATAAATGAAACACTATTGTATCTACACAAGGATAATATACTTACTGGTACCAAATCCTTTAATCTCACCCTGAAGACCACTCACAGCTGACATAACTGCACAAGAAAAGCAGCAAATGATACAATAGGAATAGCAAGCTAAATAGCAAAGAAGCATAATCTATAGCTTTTAGATTAGTACATACCTGACATAGCTGGAGTCAGGATACCATCCCCTATAATCAATGAAGTTCCAGTAAGGACCAAGAATAGCAGAAGGGTCTTCATAGAGGCTTTCTTTTCCAAAATCTCTTTTATTCTCAAAGCCCTTCCAAGTTCCGGAGTGGGTAGTTTAAGCTTATAGCTAGAGATCTGTTGGTCAGCTACTTCGCGATTTGGAATCATATTGACATTGGCATACCTGCTTATGAGTGAATACAGTGCAAATGTCCCACCTGCAGCCAAAAATTGCCAGTTATTTGTAGACATGAAATAACTATTGACAAAACAAACAAGTTAAAGAGAAAGTTGGAAAATCTTGTACCTTCACCATTGTCATTAGCTTTAAGCACTACAAATACATATTTCGCTAAGGGTACAAGAGTAATTGTATACAGTACCACGGATAGTGCCCCCAGAACATCGACTTCTGATGTTATAGGCACCTTGCTAAACACGTCAGTGAAGACATATAGAGGGCTCGTGCCCATGTCACCATACACCACACCAAGAGTTTGGAATGCCAAGGCGAGAGTGTGCCATGTAGAGAACTCCTGTACAATGAATTAAAATGTACTCAATAACACAATCAATCGATTTAAGTAGTTGCCAAAGGTTGCTCACTGGCAAACAAATCCCATATTAGGATTCATCAATCCAAATCGTGGATCACCTCCAAGCCAAAGCACTATGAAAATGATTCAGTTATTTCATAGTCAAAGAACCATGTTATAACTTCAAAAAAAAGGAGGGATACTGAATAAAAAATTCTAGATCATTGCAAAATAACATTCCCCAATTTAAGCTAATATGGTCAAACCGACACTTTGACATATGACCAGTGTTACATAATTCGCTAAATCTAGTAACTCCGATCAAAGAAATACAAATTAGCACATGAAAGTGGTATAGTTTTGGGCTGTACAACAAAACTCAGTAGCGAATTGTATCGCTCTATCCATTCTTGTACAATGAACTAGGTAAAGCTGCATGTGACAACTAATTAGTTTGTCTTGACTTTAGTTGCATCAAGTTATGATGTACAAAAACCATAATTTCTTCAGAAGATCATAATCTTATCCTGATTACTATCAAAATCACTAAGCGATGATTGAAGTTGACATGATTTGACCTTAAAATTTTGGTTTATCATATTGAAACGGAGAAAGTATTAATCAACGAAAAAGCACAAATATATCCCCACACCAATTCAAAATTTCCCCTTCACTTGTCTACAATGCCCAGAAATCTCAACACATCATAGGCACTATTGCCTCATTTCCCCCCTATCTCCTTAACTTCTAACAATCCTTTAAAAATTAACACATATCACTCTAAATCAATAACTACCAATTCGACAGGATAACATCAGAAACATTTCCAAGTTCCACAACACTTCCATGCTCAATTTCTCTCTAAAGGGCTATCCAAATTCAATTCACAACTACAACAAGGATGCGTTCTCTTCGTCCTAAAGGAATACGTTTCAGTTCTAATATAAGCTACACACCTCATATAATAAGTCACATAAGCTCCATTAAGTTCAAATAAGTTCAGTTTAGATAAGTTCTGGAAAAATAACGCACCCAAAGTTTTTAACAAGTTTAGCCAAGTTCCAATGAACACACTACGGGTGTTATTCAAATAAGTTCTAATAAGTTCAGACTAGTTCGATAAACGAATTTTATCAAACAAAAACACCCAAAGTAAATCAGTACTCCACAAAAGCATATATGAAATATCAAAATCAAACATCAAAAAAAGTTATGAAACAACAAGATTGAAACCTTAGAATGATGAGTATGAGCTCCAGCAATCTGCATAGCTTCAACATCTAAAGAATCAACCCTTTTAGCCTTCTTAACAAGCCTTCTTTTAACAGAACCAGAAGGTGAACCATATTTTTTCTTAAATTCATCTTCCTCTAATCTTGACCAAATTGGTGCTTCTTCTGAACTCACTTCACTTCCATCTACCCACCTTGATGTTCCACTTCCACCACTTCCTACCCACCTCAATCCACTACTACTCTCTTCTACTACTATCTCTTTTCCTACCATTTTTTCACCAACAAAAATTATATAGATAAAAGATTACAACCCAAAATCTAGTTTTTCTTCAAAAGAACAAATTTTTTTCATTAACTTTACTTAAAATGGCATCAAAACATGAAAGATTACAACCCAAAATATAGTTTTTCTTCAAAAGAACAATTTTTTTTTCATCAACTTATAGAAATGGCATCAAAACATGATAAAAGATTACAACCCAAAATCTAGTTTTTCTTCAAAAGAACAATTTTTTTTCATAAACTTATAGAAATGGCATCAAAACATGATAAAAGATTACAACCCAAAATCTAGTTTTTTTTTTCAAAAGAGCAAATCTTTTTCATCAATTTATAGAAATAACATCAAAATATGACAAAAACAAAACAAAAGATTTGATTTTTAAGTTTCTTATCTCTTGGGAACTTGAAGGGCATGTGATTTTATTTAGTAATGACAATAATTGGAGAATGGGGAGTTAGCAATGCGTCGTTGTAAGGGAGGAGTACAAGAATTGTAGTAACTGACGATTTCAGCCACCCAATTAGAGGTTGACACGTCAGTATGTTCATAGTCCTGTCACAGTCTTTCTCAGTAGTACTAAGAGACACTATAAAGTATGAAATAAATTGAAAAGGTTTGACCATGATTGGTTGAGCTAAAATGGTGACTTCAGTTTTATAATTCTTTTTTTGGGGAACAGTTTTAAAATATCTTTGGCTTGACAACTTTTTTTTTCCAAGTAGCTTGGATGATTTTCTACCTTATTTGAGATAAGATTAGGGGAGCATTTTGACGAATAATAGTAAGATTTTGGGGGGAATGAATAATTATCCTTATCCATCAATCTAATATGATCTTGTTGTTTCTTTTAACAAGAATCAATGATGTTATCGGTTTTTCATTTGTGACAATCAAGTGTTTAATATGGGTCAAAGAGCTTATTTCCTCATGTTACTTTATATAAAGGAGGTAATTTAGTCATTTCAATTCGAGTCTAACTGGATATGACTGAAAAAACGTTGATATAAATTCAGAAACTGTAAAACCTATTTAAACCTTATAGGAGGTAGAGGCCGAGTCAAATTCTTCAAATTCAACCTGAATCTAATTACTATTCCACCTCATCAACTTATAGATTAAATCTACATTAAAACTGTACAATTATGTTTGTATTATCAAAACAAACATAAATTAATGCAATTATAATGAAACGAAGGAAGTCTACAAATTGATACTTTGAACCGATACTTTTATATTAACTCAACAACTCCAAATTCAATGACATTTATCTTTATAAGTTTCTAATTCAACAAAGTCATTACATTAGTTCATTACATAAATAGTATAAAATGTCAAAGCGAGGCATTTATTGATCAACGAAGGAAAGTAAAAGTCTTATATGGACCTGGTCCACACTAATTTAGTGTGGACCTAATGCTAATTCATGTAATTTATGAAAAAAAATGGTCACTATATAAAAAAATAGATATAAAAAATGAGTAGATATAGATTCTATAAAGTTTGACTATGTGAAAAAAAGGTTACCATGTCACAAACTGAAAATTTCATCATGATAAACTAATGTAAGAAAGAGTGACTATATTAAAAAAAAACGGTCACTATGATCTAAAGTAACTGTCTAGTGTAACTTAAGATTTTTAAAAGGTTACTATATGGAAAAAAAAGGGTCACTATGTTAAATAAGTGGCTTTGGTCCACAATAATATTAATGTGGACCAGGTCCACGCAAGATTAATATAAATAATAAATCCATTACTCCCTAAATATAGGACATGCAACAACGAAATGGCACGTATCAAGTCGGTTACTAAACTCGTCTCTCAAAAAGAGAAAAGAATAAGTTTCATAATTTTTCTAATTAAAACTTCTACTTTTGCTAATTCGCAAACACGAGATTTCCCCTTTCTGATCGAAAGTCGAAACCCTAAGGTTTCTCTCTCCTCACTTCCTCTCGTTTCTTTCTATCTTCAATTTCTTCAATTAATGGCAGAAATCATCAATATTATCATCTAATTTTTCGTTTGTTTTGATTTTAATTGTTGAATTATCATCTAATTTTGTCAGGTGTCAAATTGCAGGAAAAATGGCACGAGTTTACGTTGGTAATTTGGATCCTCGTGTCACTGAACGCGAGCTCGAGGATGAATTTCGAGTTTATGGCGTTCTTCGGAGGTTCAATTTTTATTCTTCCTTTGTTATTTCGATAATTTTTCTCTTATTTTTGCACCTGTTCTTATATTCTCATTTGAATAGTTTCTAGTTTTGGGATAATTCACCCCTTTTTGAAAAATATTATGATTTATTAAGATATTAGTGTTTAAGTTTCAGCTTATATATGTGTAATTTAGCCCTTTTTTCAATTGGGGGTTAATCGATTATGCTGTCGTTTGATGGAAGATTAATTTAGTTTCATTTTGGTTGTTTATAAAGTTTTTGAATTGTCTTGATTCAAAATTGGTTTCTTATGTTAGTGTATGATGATGGTGCAGTGTATGGGTCGCCCGAAGGCCACCCGGCTATGCCTTTATCGAGTTTGATGACAAAAGGGATGCACTTGATGCGATTCACGCTCTTGATGGTAGCTCTTCTTATCGTTTTACCTTTATTTTTTAAGATTTTAATAAGGTGGCGGATTTTAATGTTAGACTTGAGTCATATGCAGCTGAATGGATGATACATTTCTTTTCAATTTTATTCCTTTTGATATCTTAATTCATCTGGCTTTTTTCATGTTTAGTTGTTGCGTAGTTATTTTTGTCATGTATCGGTGATTTACTCGTATCAATTGTGCTATATTATGGAAAATCGAATTTCGCTTGAATTGTTGATAGCTTAATGTCCAGCTGTGCATTTATTCCGAACCCGGGGAAATTACAGTTAAACTTAAACAGGAGGATTGAATGTTATTGTAGAGTTTCAGCTAATTATGTTTGGTTATGTTTCTGCTGTTCTTGATCCTTTCTAATAGTTTTGTTGTACATGCCATTTGTATTAAATGTAGTCTTTGAGTTCTCCTTTTTTTTAATTTGTTCACAGTACATGAACATATCAATAGCTGAAAGGATGACTTCAATACCTTATACGGGCTTATAGAGTGGCATGAAAGTTTCCTTGTTGACTATGTCCTTGTCAATATATCTTCTTTTGGGGTTTGCTTTTATTTGATGGACATTTAAATGCTGACTTTATGTTTCAACTATCCTGGTTTCAATGTGAACCTGAAGTTCTCTGTAATATACTTCCTCTTATTTTTTAAGTTGTACCATTTGACATTTCACATTTGCAATGCATCACTTTGACCATTAATATTTGTAACTATCTATTAATAAGAATTAGAAAAAGTTGATATATTGAAAATATACATTGAGACAAATTCAATAATTTTTACGCTACCACATTGCTTTATATATATTAGTGAAAAGACATGGTCAAAGTGGGTTATTAGTTCAATGTCTTTATACAACTATAAAAGAAAGGAGTAATTATAAATTTGAGTTACCAAGTATTCTTCATGTGATGTTCCAACATCGGCTGTTTCAATTGGACTCACAAGCAGCTTTTAAAACAGGAAGGAATGACTGGCGAGTGGAATTGTCCCATAATGCAAAGGGTGGCGGCGGCCGTGGTGGACGTGGGCGTGGGCGTGGGGGTGAGGATATGAAATGCTATGAATGTGGTGAACCTGGTCATTTTGCTCGGGAATGTCGCTCGCGATTTGGTTCAAGAGGGATAGGTAGTGGACGGCGTCGAAGTCCTTCCCCTATTCGTCATCGTGGAAGTCCGGGTTATGGCCGCAGGTTTGCGTTTGAGATTCTGTAAATGTTTTTTCTATTTTTCCTTTTGTGTGAATGGTTGTTGTGTTGATACTTTCTGTTAGTGTTCTGGGTGGCTTTTGTGCAATCTATAGCTGAAGCTCACTTTGGGGGGGGGACATTAACATTTGTGCATCTGGTTATTGGCATTTTTGTATAAACCCATTGCACGGGTAGTTGTGGGTACTATATGGGTAGTAAACGATCAATAAAATGATTTCATTAATTGATGAGAGAAATGTCCCACTATTTAATTTTTTTAAAATTTGTTACTGTTGATTGAACCAATGGATTTGTGGGATGATCATCACTGAGGTCTCATAAATTGTTTGGCTACCTTTCTCTTATTTTGTGAGATCATCATTTGGCAGGAGTTATAGCCCTCGTGGTTATAGCCCAAGAGGAAGGAGGTCACCACCAAAGAGACGTAGCATATCGCCTGGATATCGTCGTGGTCGAAGCTATAGTAGGTCACCACCATATCGTCGTGCTCGCCGTGTCTCACCTTATGCTAATGGGTATGTGAAGTTCTCCACATCCTGTAGCTTCTTGCCCTGTTATTCTGATAGATTTATGTCCATTTGCTGGTAATGGAAATTTGAGTGTTCATTTTATATGGAAATTGTAGCTCATTGGGAATTGGCTTGAAGGATTTATTTTCTTTGGTTCCTTAACAGAAAGTTAGAGATAATGGAATTGAAAAATGAAGGGTAGGGGAGAAAGAGAGATAAGGAATAGGGATGAATGGGGAATGTGGCATTCCATCTATGCAAACAAGAAATATCTTCTTCCATTAAGACAACAATTTTCCACCCATGGAAAACCTATCTTCATCACATGGAAAACCTATCTTCATCCCTCTACAAAACAAATGGAGGATAATGAGAAAAACTTTTTTCCTGGAAAATGATTTGTTCCCAACCAAACAGAACTTAAATTTTTTTAAGAAGAGTTGTAATATGAAGGATGAAATTCACTTAGGTTGTGAGATTTATTGTCAACTTGGAAATTCCAAATTTTTTTGTTATGTATGTATTTTCAAAGGTCTGAACTGAAAAAGGAATTCTTTAGTATAACTTGAACAGTCTGAGTAACATACATATGTAGGATATCAATTTTATGTTCTCCTCGCTGCACTTTGGTGGCACATCTAAAATATGTTGTAGCATAGGATCACACTCAATCTTATGTGCCCCGTACTTACCATTAGATCTTGTATTGCAAATTACATCTCCTAGCAGATTATTGTGCTTCTAGTCTTGTAAAATTTTCTTTTATTGCAGTGTTTGATGCAGGTTAATGTTGATGGAGCTTTTTAGGAGGCAGCAGTTGCCAACAATAGTACTAATAGGAATGGTGGCTTGATATAACTGGATTTCTCCTTTGCGTCAACTTGCTCTCTACGCCTATGTTGTAGGTTTCTGTTATGATTGCCATTTTCTAGCCTTTCTGTACTTGTTTTGTGATCATATACTGTTTATCTCACATACATCTAATCTTCTTAGTATGTTTATAATCTATGTAAAGTTGGTGTTTCTGAAAGACTAAAAATTCATATTTTCTTTTGTGAGGTGTGGTTTAGGATGCAACGGCATCGTTTCGACTCTTACTGCTTAGCATGCTCCATTTTTTGTCTGCATCGTCATCTGCTTGTCGAGTTGTCGTCGCTTCTACTTCTTTGCTTCGTGTCACCCTGAATCTGCAACCTCAGTTGTTTGGCTGCCCTTGAACTTTTAACCTCATCATCTACGACTGAGCTGCTCTACTTAGACCACTGATACCGTGCTAGCGTGTTGGAGAAGATGAGACCTCTTAATCTTTTCATCATATAGCTTGATTGTGAGTGCCACAGAAGTCTTCAGGAGTTCTGTTTCTGGATGTTATAAAAGTGAACTCAAAAGCCAAAAGAGTTGAAAAGGAAGTAAACAGCACATGCCTCTTTGCTTGAACATCTAAGAGACACGACATACTTCTCATAGTGCACTTAAGAGTTTGAGAAGGAAGTAAACAGTACATGCCCCCTTTGCCTGAACATCTAAGAGCCGCAACATACTTCTCAGGGGTTCTTTATGGACTTGATCTCCCTGCTTGTTCTTGTGACTTGGTAAAAAGTACTCCTCCAATCCCTCTGTCCTTTGGGCAAAATAACATTTTTTCCTGCGCAGTTTGCTGGACATCAATTAAAGTCCTTCAGCAGGTAAGGTCCTTTTTGTTTTGGTTTCCCTTCTTTTCCTTTTTACTTTTTTGCCTGCTTGTTATTTGCTTGTGTTGCAAAACGTGCTCCTTTGTCTCTGACTTTCTGACATGTCTTCATCAATCGAACGACATGTGAAACTGGATGTTCACACATTGGTTATGTGAACATGTCTGATGCTTTCAGTCATTTTAATTTTTTGGTTGGTTGCTTAATCCAAGATGCATCCGTAAGTAGAATTTTTACTAAGGTATTTCTTGTGATTTGACCAAGGAAGGTTGTAATTACATTTTGGTGCAGTAGACTGGTACCATAAATTAACAGAGCAAGTGAGTGCAAATAGTTGAATACTTTGATACTCTGTTCCTTCCTAATATGTGGAATAAATAAGGTCTTAAACTCCTGTGTTTACTAGGAATTTAATGAATGTCATTGCAAAACAATAGTATGCGGATTTTCCGAGTAACTTTGAAGGGTTAATATTGAATAGTAGCGTGATTGCTGCGCTTATATGAAACTGAAGCACACATATTTTGGGAAATAGCTCTTATTGTCTTGTTTGGTAAGGTCGTAAGTTGAGGTATTGTAATGAGCTTGTGTGTTGCTTGGAATGTCTCATGTATATGATCATGGACCTTCTCCAGTTATGTGTTTCTTCTTCAATTATTACTTTTGAAGTCTTGGACATTGACATGGCCCATGCAAAATTACTTAAATGAATTACTAATACCTCAATATATGACCTTGTACCAAATGTTCCAACACCACCATGATGCCACATAGTTATTTATATGTATTAGTAGATTCGAGGTTCACCTGTATGTGTCATAATTTCTCGATTAGATTAAGGGCTTGTTAGAGTTTGAGTGTTCTGTATGCTGACTACTAAATATGTGTATGACATAAAAGTGACATAGATCTATCTTCCCTGTTTGCATTTTCTGCCTGCTGTATGAAAGTGGGCTGCGTTCGAGCTTTTTACCTTACTTATGAACTAGAGCTTGTTACATCTTTTATGTGAATGTTTGGGGCAATTTTTTTGTGGTAACCTTTTCAACGCCAACTCAATGATTGTGGATAGCCCCAGAAAGTTCGTCTCAATATGGAGGTGGATCATGGAAGGCCGGTTGATCTCCATATTTTGTTTTTCTAATTGAAATTTTGCCTTTAGATTCGGAGCATACAATTGATGTTTGTTTTAGAGTTTCATGTATGTCTTTGCTGAGGAATTCGTGTCAAGGTTGAGACATTTTTGGATCCTTAATATAGTTCGTGCATAAAATGAGACAAAAGCATGGTGATCTTGAGCTCCAACTCCTAAATTTAATCATTATTTGGGTTTTCAGCTGATCGATTACTATGTAATTTTGATTACCTTTTTAATGCTTGTTTCGGTAATATAATCTGCATTTTGGTATTGTGAAAGTAGATTCAGACGTATAGTTTTTTTTTTTCAAGCTAATTAGCATTTAATTAATTGATGCATTTTAAATTTGCCAATATAGACAAAGATGCAAAGCCTCCATAATGCTCTCGGGAGCACCTAGATAGTGATTGGAACATATGAGACGTGGAGAGTGATTGGTGGAGAAGGAAATATTTTAGGAAATGTGAACCAAAAAGAGAAAATATATAAATTAAACTAATGATTATATACGATTATCATTTACCAAGAATAAATCAATCCTCTCTACTCTCTCCCTAAAAAACCTAGCTTGAAACCCTAATCACTCAAGCGCCGCTTTCGAGCAGGCTCGCTGGTGGCCGCTCACCTGGTCGCCGGCGAGCCTGCTCCGATCCCTTGTAGTAGTATTAGGTTGTCGTTCTTTTCCTTAGCGTCCCTAGGTTAGCGTCCCCGTCGTACCTGTCGCTGCCGTAGTCCTCGTAGTTCCAGTTCCAGTCCCCCTTGTCGTTCCAGTCTTCCCCCTTCTCTCGGTTTCAGGTTAAACGGCCTCCTTGTTGTCATCCCTCGTCGAGTCGGGCACTGTTCTTTCGTCCCTCGTCGTCCGATTACCTAGCCTTAGTCCTTCGTCTCCTGTTCGTCGTCCCCCTCCCCACCCCTTGTTTGTTCATCCCCTGCTCTTAGGTCGTCTCCTTCACCGTCTGAGTCTTCCCTTCACCTTCCCGGTATGTGGTCGAGTCTTCCCATCCCCTCTCCCTTGTTTCGGTTCGAGTCTCCCCTTCTCCCTCACCCCCTTGTTTAGTTCGAGTCTTCCCCTTCCCTTTTCCCCCCCGGTGGTGCGAATTTTCCCCTCCCCTTTTCCCCTGTTTTGTTGGGTCCTAGTTCGGTTTTCCAATAGGTTTCATTCTGTGTTCTTCGTCCTTGCGGCGGTGTCGTCGTTGGAGTTCAAGCACGACAGTAAGATCTTCATTTTCTTGGTTTCAGATTATAGGTTTTTAGTGATGTTTGTTTTCGATATGAGTATGTTGTTTCGCAACCTACTATGCGGGGTGTTTCTGCAATTCATTAGAGGATGTTGTTCTTTTAGTGTTGTTGAAATTATCATTTGTGGTTGGTTCTCGCAATCGAAAGACGATTGCCCCTTGGGTAAAGGATGGTGGTTTCTTTCTGCAATTGTAGAATATGTTGGTTTCCTAGCGTCTTTGATGAATGTTAAGTTATATCCAAAGACTGAAACCTTTTCTACTGGGTGTAGTATATTTCCCGCCTCAAACTCTAGGAATAGATCTTTCCAAGATACTAGGGTAGGCTACCTTGATTTTGAATTTCATGAATTCTCAAGATTGAGGGTGAATCCGGGAAGGAGTTCTATTGTGAGAGATCATCGTGATCTTAGATTAGGACTCAGGAAAATGGAAGTAGCAAGTGGGGACCCAAAGATTAGAGATCCCCCAGTCGTTTTATTCAAAGAATGTGAGCGTGGCCGCGGAAGGAATAGGTTTTGGTTTGCATGTTTGTTGTCCAATTTATCAAATCGGAGTTGTGTTGGAGAGCTAATAGTACTTAGTTCTCCTTTTACATTGGCATTGGTCTTGAAGACCTCTGTCTTTGAAAAATCAAATCTGAAGACGGCACCCCAGTTGATCATGATGGTTTTCAGCGCGTCAACTCAAATGTGGTTCTCAAATCAACAGAAGATCCCTGAGATACTCTCCCTGGAGAGTAATGAGTCCCTAAGGAATGTGATTCTTTGCAAATTTATGAGCCATGAATTCCAAGTGACAGAAGGTCGTTGGGATTGCTCATGTGGTGAGATACAAATCTTGCCTTTGGTTGGTTATTATCCAAATCGTGATCGAAGTCCGCTCCTCCCACCACTTCCAGCAGGTAAGATGTCCCCCGTTGTTGCAGATTGCCTTTATCCAAGAAGCTACTGTGGCTCCTCAGTTGTCGCTGCTCGGGTCCAGCTATTGTCAACCACTTCCAATAGAGTTATGAATCAAGTACCGAACAACGCTAGCCTCTATATCAAGCAGAACCTCTATAGTGTTAATTTTAACTTAGTTTGGTTTGTAAGAGTAAAAGAAGCGCTTAGTTTAGTGTTTTTATGTTTTTATTGTTTAGCCTAGGTTGTATGCCGTGTTTTTAATTAATGCAAATTTTCTCGATGTAAAAAAAAAAAAAAGAATAAATCAATCTTCTCACATCTATTCCACATCTGCTTTCCTTTTCAACTTTTCTTGCAATGAACCACAAACAGGATAACCAATTTGCAAATGTGTTCTTCACATGGAAAATATTTATCACGGATTATTATTTTTCATTGAAAATGTTTTTTGTCGATTTAAATATCGCCTGAATGAATGATGAAGGACACCTCTCAAACTATTTACTTTCTACTATTCCATTTGAACAGCTCCAAATGCGTAGGAAGTATGAGCAGAGAATAGTCTGGTGTTGTATCCTTATACCATATCATATGATACCATTGAGAGTAGAGAAGAAGTCGGAAAAGTAAACTTAACTTGCCTATATTGTGTATTTTCAATCAAAACAACTTATAAATACATTAAACTAACTATATATATGATGTTTGAGTTGTTTATAACTTAAAATAACATAAAACTACTCATATTTATTCATTTTCAAGTAAAATGGCCTAAAATGGCCTCAAAAGGCCTATATATGGTTCTAACTTGCCTATATTGTGTATTTTCAATCAAAACAACTTATAAATACATTAAACTAATTATATATATGATGTTTGAGTTGTTTATAACTTAAACTAACATCAAACTACTCGTATTCATTCATTTTCAAGTAAAATGGCCTAAAATATATGTTTAAGGTGTATTTTCAATCAAAACTACTTATAAATACATTAAACTAACTATATATATATGATGTTTGAGTTGTTTATAACTTAAACTAACATCAAACTACTCGTATTCATTTATTTTCAAGTAAAATGGCCTAAAATGGCCTATATTTGCCCATATTTGGTTCTAACTTGCCTATATTGTGTATTTTCAATCAAAACAACTTATAAATACATTAAACTAACTATATATATGATGTTTGAGTTGTTTATAACTTAAACTAACATCAAACTACTCGTATTCATTCATTTTCAAGTAAAATGGCCTAAAATATATGTTTAAGATGTATTTTCAATCAAAACTACTTATAAATATATGTTTAGAAGTATGTACCGAGATTTGCTTTGCTTTCTTGTTTGTTGGAATTTCTCCTTTTCTAGGAACAGTATTAAAATGAGTCTTAAAGAACAACTCGGGAGCGGTAGGGAGTACTCCTCCTCTACTCTTTGCCTGTACACATTGTTGAACAAAAGCTTTATTTTTTACTCATACCGAAAATGTCATGTAAATTAAACTAAGTAGTAGATATGAAACATTTTTACCATCTTTCTAGCATGCTGTGCCGCCGAAATAGAACCTTGAAAGTGTGACAGCTCAATTGGATTAGACAAGGAGCCACCTCTTTGGTTCTTCTTCGCCTTTTCAGATTTTTCCCGAAATGTGGGCTCTTCACTTCTCTTCTTCATGTCTTCATAGATCGTCTGCCCCAATCATTTTGGCCTTTGTTTGGCTTTCTTAAGCACCCAGTATCGCAAGTCTCTCAGACGAGATGAAGCTTTTTTCTTGTAATCCTTCCTCACTAGGCCATCTAACTCAGGAGCCCATTCGTAAATACCCTTTAATCAAACATTAAACCAAGTTATTAATAAAGTAATATAATCAATTTCATTCTTCATAATTCGATTCATACATACTGTGAAAATGTTCCACCAATGCGTCTTTGTTGCATTGTCTACCTCACTATAATTGAACCAAGGTTGTCGAAAATGGCCCTGGAAAATGTCAGTGATGGACCCACTAACCTTGTTATCATCAAACCTGAATTGAAAACCAAACAAACACGTGAATTGTGAATATCATTTCATACAAATATCATAAAGCATATAGTAGCTTACGAACTTACCACAATCCAGTAGTGCTTAAAACCTTTTTTGGTGCACGGTTCGAACCTTCACCTTCCTCCGTATGAGTGTTCGGAGTCTCCGGTACGTGGTTACCAAAGTCACGTGCCTGTGAATCATCTCCCTGTGTCTCTAACATATTGTTTTGGCTTTCTTCTACTTCTGGTGACTGAAAAAGCTACCTGGAAATCAAATTCCCATGACATTGGCTTCCACCTAAGCCATCTCGACCTCCGCGCCCCTTAGGATTAGACATGATTACCTAAAATGAAAGAAATTAGAAACGCGCAAGATTAAAAAAAAATGAAATAAATTATAAATACATTAAAGTATGAATGGTGTAACTTCAAAATCAAAGTACAGATGAAATCTCTGACATTCTTTTTGCAGAATTCAACAACATAAATATAATCCACAACTACAAGTAATAAATGAAGAAACAAGTAACATTAAAATAAATTTTGAAAACAAGATTATAAGAAGATAGTATACCGAAACAAGATTATAAGAAGATAGGGAACTCCACCTTTGGTAAGTTAAGAAAGAACAGGAGTAACCCACCCCGCACCCCCCTCTTTCACTTCCCCCCTTCACCGACCCCCGCACCCCCCCACCCCGCCCCCGCACCGCACTCCCCCTTCCCAACTCCCTGCGCACCCCCGCACTCCCCGGTCCCCACCCCCCGTGCCGCCCCCCACCCCGCACTCCCCCCCTTCACTTCCCCCCTTCACCGACCCCCTACCCCGCACTCCCCCTTCCCAACCCCCCGCACTTCCCGGGCCCCCACCCCCGCACTCCCCCCCCACCCTTCACCGTCCCCTTGCACCCCCACCCTTCACAACACATCAAAATACAATCACCCAACAGATGCACTTCATTACAAAAGAGGATTAAAATACAAATACTCTATGTTGAGACAGAGAATGCGGACAACCAATACCAGAATGAATAAATGGAAATGTCACAATAAGTAATCTTCAACATTTCATTACAAAAGTCACATATTTTTATTGAAATGTTGTTCTTAATACAAGCTATGATATATTAAAATAAATCAAAGTGAATTCCCATCCTCGCTTAGTTCATCATCACTATCGTCATCCCAAAAACCATCATCGTCATCGTCATCATCCTCGCTTTCTCCGGACTCGAAACTAGACTCTTCTTCATCATCACCCGAGGATGCTTCGAACAAAATTTCTTCATCATCTCCTTCAACACACTCGACATCATTACCCCCTTCATAATCGGGAATTTTATTTGGATCACAAAGAGTTGGAGTCCCAGCACTTGTCTCCTGAAGGAAGTCGAAGTCAACGGGAGCATCAATCACAGACCTTGCCTTTGTCCTAAACACAACCCACCATTGAGCACGATTTCTTTTCACTAGTGGAAAAACAAGGAAGGGTCATGGTCAAAATAGCTCTAAGGGTCCGCAGCTCTTTCCATAGCAGCCCTTCACAACGAAGGGCTGCGGTTGCCAAAAACCGCAGCCCTTCACATTCAATTTTTTTTTTTAAATAAATTGCACCCCCCCACCCCCCGCCCACCCCCCCACCCCAAAGACACCCCACCCCCTGCCCACCCCAAGACTCCCCACCCCCGCCCACCCCTCCCACCCCAAGACACCCCACCCCCCCACCGCCCACCCCCCCCCCCCCCCGCCCACCCCCTGCCACCCCAAAGACACCCACCCCCGCCCAACCCCCGCACTCCCACCCCCACCCCCCCCCCACCCACACCCGCCCACCACCCGCACTCCCCGCCCCGCCCCCACCCCACCCACCCTCTTCACTCCCCGCACCCCCACCCCAACCCACCCTCTCGCCACCTCCTCCACCCATTGCTTGCCACCACCCTGAAGACCCAACCGACCCCATAGCCCAGCCCAAAGCAGCCCACCATGGCGGCCCCCCACCCCACCCCTACCCAAAACCTCCCTTCGACACAAAAAAAAAAAATCGATCAAATTGCAATAATAATATATGACAAGTTTTTGAACGTAATATAATGGAGTAATTAACTTTAAATATGTATATATTTAATAATGTAAAAAGTGTACATAGAATTGATACAAACTAGTAGATGTATCATAAGCAATCATCGCAAATGTGGGACGCCAACTTATCCCGAACTTCATGTAATTCGTCTGTGGTGAAGGCCCTCAAACGTGGTGTGTTATTCATATAAACCTTGCAAAACAACCAAGGAATAAACACATAATGTGGGACGCCAACTTATCCCGAAATGCAACCAACAACAAATGCAAGCCTAAAACTTTGCAAAATAGTTACATTATACCTCATATAATCATGTTCAAAAAGAATTTGGGGTTAAATGACTCGATAAGTACGATTTGGAAGCGAAAAGGCTAAAATAGGCCTAAAATGCCCTTTTCGTTCCCAAAATTTAACCTACAACAATTGCAAACCTAAAACTCTACACAATAGTTACATTATACTTCATATAATCATGTTCACAAAGAATTTGGGGTTAAATGACTCGATAAGTACGATTCGGAAGCGAAAAGGCTAAATTAGGCCTAAAATGACCCGAGAATCAGGTCACATGGCAATGGAATGCCCATCAGCTGGTAGCGGCGGAGATAGTGAGAAGTGTTACAAATGTGGAGAGCATTCCATTGCCATGTGACCTCACTCTCCACATTTGTAACACAGTCCCACCACCCCCGCCACTACTGCCCCCACTGCACTCCCTCATTGCCATGTAGGCATAAAATGACCTTTGATTTTCGATTCCGAAGCCTAAAAATCTACGTAGTTACATTATAAAACAAAAAAGAAAGTGAAAGATAGTAGTGATACCAAACATGGAGTTAAATGACTCGAGAAACATGAATTGGAGGCGAAAAGGCAAAAATAGGGCTAAAATCACATTTATGCTCCCGATATACAACCAACAACAAATGAAAGCCTAAGAATCTACATAATAGTTACATTATACCTTATATTATCATGTTCAAAATGAAATTGGGGTTAAATGAAGCGATAATACGAATTGGACGCGAAAAGGCAAAAATAGGGCTAAAATGCCCTTTTCGTTCCCAAAATTCAACCTACAACAATTGCAAACCTAAAAATCTACACAATAGTTACATTATGCCTCATATTATCATGTTCAAAATGCATTTGGGGTTAAATGACTCGATAAGTACGATTTGGAAGCGAAAATGACAAATTGGAGAAATTACGCAGACCTGAGTTTATGTCTCATGATTTATTGACCTTTCGCCGTTTCTTAGGATTCTCAAGTACATGTATCCCTTCCGTGTGATCTACACGCATATAGTTCTCCGACATATTCACATCATCTTCCACACTATTTTCAGGATAGGTAAAAGGGGGAGGTCCTCAAATGCATCATATTCTTCCTCATTATCAACATCACCAATACCGAGGATACTCCTTTTACCAGGTACAACAATTGACCACTTATTATCGGCGGGATCGATTACAAAAAAAACTTGCTTAACTTGTGATGCAATTACAAATGGCTCCTCAGTTTCACGTAGACGACTAAGGTCAACAAGAGTGAATCCGCAAGGATCATCTTTTCTTACGCAACGTCGATTATCGTCAACCCACTTGCAATACAAGAGGCAAATATTAAAAGTACAGTAGTCCAGCTCCCATATTTCTTCTATTCGCCCATAATAATTGCTTTCAGCATGTACAGGCGACTTATCCTTCGAGCTTGCGTATTGTGTAGCTGACGCCACAAGTGAAACACCACTATTTTGTTGCGATGTTGACTTCAGATCTTGACGTTCAGTCCAAAACGTATACCCATTAATATCATAACCCTCATAAGAGCGTACAACTTCACGAGGACCAAATGCTAACCACTTGACTGTTTCAGGAACACTTTCATCCAAATCATTCACTACTCGTTTATGAAACCAATCAATGAAAGTCTTGTTATGCATTTGCGTCAATGCCCTAACTCCTTTTCCGGGATTGCTAACACGTAATTCCTCCATATGTTCATTTAAATAAGGATGGACAAATGCTATGTGATGCAATACAAATAAGTGAGCTTGTTTACGCTTTTCTACGGAAGGTGTGATCAATTTTGAACCAATTGTGCCCTTGCCCTCAAGTCTGCCCTCGTGTCGGGATGTCGGAAGTCCAACAGGATCAACACTAGCAAAATACTCAGCCACAAAATTACTGATCTCTTCACCCACAACCCTTGAATTATACTACCTTCGGTTGTGCAGGATTCCGAACTTTATCCTTCAAAGTGCCCATATATCTCTCAAAAGGATAGCACCACCTCAAAAACACCGGACCACACGGCTTAATTTCTCGAACTAGATGGACAATGAGATGGACCATAATGTCAAAGAATGCGGGGGAAAAAACATCTCAAATTTGCATAGAGTTTCAACTACTCGGCTCCGCAAGGAATCGAGGGTCGACGGTTCTAGGACTTTGCTTGCATATTGTGTGGAAAAATGAACAAAGTTCGGTAATGGTGTGCCTCACATGCTTTGGAAGTATCCCACGAATTGCAATCGGTAAGAATACTTGCATCATGACATGACAATCGTGAGATTTCATACTCGATAACTTCAATTCACCATTTAAGGTAACAAACCGCTTCATATTCGATGAGTAGCCGGTTGGGACCTTAATGCCATACAATGACTCGCAAAAAATCCGTTTCTCTCGCACGTGACATCGTGTAGCAAGCCGGGTGGCAAATAATTCTTCTCCGAATCCTCCACCTTCTTTTTACTTTTCCGAGTTTCAACATCAACCCTTTCCTCCACTACTTTCTTCTTCCTTCCGTCCCTTTTCCGAGCCCACAACTCGGTCGAAGCCCCTGTTTTTCCAAGTAAAGTCGTGACGCCTTAACATCTTTTGTCTTGCCCGGAATATTCATAAGTGTCGCAAGAATAGCTTCACAAACATTCTTCTCTATGTGCATGACATCCAAACAATGTCTGACCTTTAGATCTTTCCAATATGGGAGTTTCCAAAAAATGGACTCCTTTTTCCATAATCCCGTAGGTCGATCAACCTCACTAGCAGGTTTACCAAAGATTGTTTCAATGCCCTTCACCCGATTATAAACTTCATTACCGAGTTAATGGTCTATGAGCAACTTCTTCTTCAACCGTCCCATCGAATGTCTTCTTCTTAAACCTATAGAGATGGTCGCGTCTGAGGTGCCTTCGTGTGCGCATATACACATGTTTGCAGCCCTTAAGGTGTGTAGATTTCATGTCATCTACACAAATTGGGCGGGGTTGTTTTCCTCTCGTCTTATACCCGAGATAAGTTCCCATAAGCTGGATAATCGTTCATAGTACAAAAAAGCATGGCACGCAGAGTGAACATCTCATTAGCGTACGCATCAAATACTAACACTCCTTCGTTCCACATCTTCTGTAAATCTTCAACAAGCGGCCGAAGGTATACATCAATGTCATTTCCAGGTTGTTTGGGCCCCGATATAAGAAGCGACAGCATCATGTACTTGCGTTTCATGCACAACCAAGGAGACAAGTTATAAACCACTAAGACCACTGGCCATGTACTATGCTGCGAACTGAGATTGCCAAAAGGGTTCATGCCATCCGTACATAATCCAAGCCTCATATTTCTATCGTCATTACCAAATGCCTTATGCACCCTGTTGATACTTTTCCACTCAGGCGAAACAATGGGATGCTTGAGCGGCACCGTCTTTCTTCCTACAATCTGCATGCCACCTCAAATTCTTCGCATCTCCTTTAATTGAGAACATGCGCTTAAATCTAGGTATTATGGGTAAATACCACAACACCTTAGCTGGTGGTCCTTCACTACCTCCAGCTCCTTCACGCTTGTACCTCGACAATCCACAACGTGGACACTCATGTTAATGCTCATACTCATTACGATAAAACACACAATCGTTAGGACAAGCATGTATCCGCTCGTACTCTAAACCGAAAGGACACATCAGTTTCTTCGCATAATAGTACGACTTTGGCAGTTCATTTCCATCAGGGAGCATATCAGCTAAAACTTCCAACAACGATGTGAAACTAGAGTCCGTCCAACCAGCTTTCGACTTAATGTTGAACAGTGTTATCACCGCGGAAAGTTTGGTGTACTTTGTACAACCTGGATACAACGGCTTTTCAGCAGCCTCAGACATAGACTCAAAAATACGAGGTCGTTTACACGACTGATCTTCAACCTCGTGTATCATCTCGTCTACCCAATCCCTATCATCATCTGCAAACTCATCATCCAAATTCTCATCCCCGAACTCATCATCCTTCTTTTCTTCACATACATCGTTCATTACTCTAGAGCTTCCTATATAATTCCCCTGCTCACCATGCCAAACCCATACGTGGTATTGAGGCCTAAACCCATGACGAAAGACATGCTCCCTAACCACATGTATACTACTAACCTTGCTCACATTTCTACAATCGAAACAAGGACAATAAAAGTCGACTGCTCCAGAGGATGCTTGATATTGTAATGCAGTTGTACAGAATTCCGAGACCCCTTTCACAAACTCAATCGATTCACGACTACCATACATCCAAGTACGATCCATCTCATTCAAGAAGACCTCTAATAATTAAACACAACCATTCACTATAATGCATCAATCATTATTTAAGTACATACACTCACATATCATCATATCACACACGTATAGAGCAATCTAAGATAGTGACATGTTCAATTGTATGCATGCGTACAAGGTCCTTATCACTCCAACCTAACCCATCCTTGGACGTCTAATCTCACTAGTGAATGTGTGCCAACTTTTCAATTCTAAGGAAAATCCGACAGCATTTCCCTACAGTTCTCCAAGTACACAATGTAGATAATTGCTTATCTACATATGTACCCAGAGAACAATGTAGAGAAACGATGAGCCAAGATTTTCCTCGGGGTGAAAAGAAGACACACATTCACCACCTAAGTGAGATCAAACGTCCAAGAACAGTCCCAAACCGGGGACTATTCAAGACTTACTCCTAATGAGTAAGTCTTGAACGAGTATCTAGGCATATGATGACAATTCAAACAACTTGTAGATTTCATAGCTAAATTACATTACGTTTTCATACAATCTCATATCAAGAAATATACATACATTATAAGAAATACATATATATATCAATAAATTATCATAACTTAATCAAATTGAATCACATGACAACTTTGTCTCATCAACAAATTAAATCAAACAAAAAAGACAACGAAATTAAACTAGTTACCTCTTAACACCAATGATAAGCAATGAAGAGAGTAGAGATAGTTGGAACTTTATTTGCCTTCCTAAGCCTCTTCTTCCTACAATTAACAAAACCCACATTGCACATTAATCATTTAATTCAATTAAGAAAAACAAAACTAACTTAAAAACATTAATTCATACTTAACTAAGCAAAAAATTAGCTAAACCCTAAACCCACTCAAATGGTGGTGGCAGTGGTGGTGGTAGTTGTTGCTGCCGCTTGTGAGTGGTGGCGCTGCGTAGTGGTGGAGGAGCTCCACACCCTAAACCCACTCAAATGGTGGAGAAGAGAAGAGAAAAGAAGAAAAGAGAAGCTAAGAGAAGAGAAGAGAGGTGGTGGTGGTGGAGGTCGCTGCTGCTCGTGGTGCGTCAATGAAGCAATGTTGGTGGTCCGGCAATGGGTCGTTGCTCAGGCGATGGTTCCGGCAATGGTGCGTCAATGTGGAGGAGCTCCACACCTTAAACCCACTCAAATGGTGGAGAAGAGAAGAGAAGAGAAGAGAAGAGAAGTGAAGAAAGAGAAGGGTTGTGGTGGTGAAGCAATGTGGGTGCTACGGCGTCAGGGCTCCGGTGATGGGGCGTTAGGGTTAATGTGCGAGTGAGTGAGAGGGAAGGAGGGGTTTTTCGCTCGTCAAATGCGTGTAAGGGAGGGAAATTTAGAAAATATGTCTACCTACTGTGTGTGCGCGCAAAACTGGAGATATGGGATGGGATCAGAAGGGCTGCGGTTAGTCTAGAAATCGCAGCCCTTCGTTTATGAAGGGGCTGCGGTTTTCGGGCTAACCGCGACCCTTCATTAGTAGGGCTGCGGTTAGCCTGAAAACCGCAGCCCTTCATACTGCATGAAGGGTTGCGATTTCTTGTTAACCGCAGCCCTGCAATAAAAGGGCTGCGGTTTCCAAAGAAACCGCAGCCCTTCTTGCGCAGCCCTTCCTTTTTTTTCCCCTAGTGTTTCAAGCTTGGGTACGGGGCGAAATATACTTGGCTAACCTGGTATGATAGCACAAAGGGACCAAACTTGGGGTATTTCTTGGTGCGGTTGACTTCAACTAGCTTGTATTGATCGATGTTTATTCCCCTCACATTGTCCATCCAATTGCACTTGAACAGAACAGTGCTATATTGCCTAAGGGCACCAGTAAACTTCAATTCTATAACATCATCTACAATCCCAAAGAAATCACTCCCTCCATCATTAGACACACACACTCCATAATTCCTGGTGGACTTGTGTTTGCTTGATCTTTTTGTTTGGAAATTGTATCCATTAACATAGTATGCATTCCAAGTGCGAACTAATGTCGAAGGACCCATTGCCAAAACAAACAGTACATCATCATTGGGTTTGTCTTGAATAACCTATTGAAATTCATTCATATGTTAAATACAGCTTTGTATCAAGCGAGATTTGATAGTCACACAAACTCACTTTCGATCTAAACCAATCAAGGTATTCTGCTTCATGTTGCACCCACACATCTTTAGTACGTAGAGTAGGTCGAATTTGAAGAATGTGGTCCTCGAAATCCCTTACAAACATAACAATTGTTAATGTCTAAATTAAAAATGAAAATTAAATTTATAAATAGTATGATTAATAACAAGTGTTTTACTTCTCAAATTCTTGTAAGATGCCTGTATTTGCTAACACATATAGGTGTGCACGTTGTAGTTCCACTTCAGTTAAAAATCGTGTTCCACCTGCATTAGACAGTCGACCACAATTAACCCTAAATAGCTCTGGGACAGTTTCGTCGAGCATCCTATCAACTTCATCATTTACATTACGGCCTAAATCTCGTGTCTTAGTATCCACTCCTTGCTGAAAGTAGTTTGAACATAAGTTTGCAATCTCTTCACACAAGTACGCATTACAAATAGAGCCCTCCACATGAGCCTTGTTACCAATTTTGCGTTTCAAATGATTGAGGAACCTAATAAGGTGGTTATAAAAAGAGTTACACAATTGCGAAGAACAATAAAAAAGGATATATGAAAATGAAGGATAAGGTACCTTTCAAAGGGATACATCCAACGGTATTGCACGGGACCACATAGCCTAGTTCGTGTGGAAGGTGAACTGGTAAGTGTTCCATGGAATTGAAGAATGATGGTGGGAAAATCTTTTCGAGTTTACAAAGGATCTCGGCTATGTCCTTTTCCAATCTTTCCATGTCACTTACTGTGATGGTGGAGCAACACAAATCACGGAAAAGAGGCTAATCTCAGTAACAACTTTCCACAAATGAACCGGAAGCAACTCCTTTAATGCAATCGGCAATAATCTTTCCATGAAGACATGACAGTCATGGCTTTTCATATTGTGCAGCTTACCGGACTGCATGTCCACACATCTTGTTAAGTCGGAAGCATAACCATCGGGAAATTTCAAAACTCTGACGCAGTTGCATAATACTTTCCTTTGGGACTTGTCCAGTGCGAAAGGTGCTTTTGGTGGAGTTTCTTTTCCATTCGCATCCTTGGTAACATGAAGTTGAGGCCTTTTGCACAATTTAGCAATGTCTTTTCTAGATGCAACGGTGTCTGCTGTCTGTTTTTTCACATCCATAATTGTGTGAATGAGTTGGTCGAAGAATTTTTCTCAATGTGCATGACGTCAAGGTTGTGACGAAGATGCAGAGTTTTCCAGTATGGGAGCTCCCAAAGACAGTTTTGTTTGAACCACCCTTTTTTCAACTTTTTCAAAGCGCTAAGTGCTTCTGGTCCATCTGTAGCCTTTGGTAAGTCTTTAACACATGACCACAACTCTTCCCCAGACATGATGTGTGGTGGAGACCCTTTTTCAACCTTATTTCTGCAAAAAGCTACTTTGTTTTTACGAAAAGGATGATCTTGAGGTAGGAATTGACGGTGTCAATCAAACCAAGAAACTTTACCCCCATGCTAGAGCCAAAAAGCTTTGGATTTATCCATACAATAAGGACAAGCCTTTTTCCCAGCGGTAGACCAGCCAGATAGCATACCGTAGGCAGGAAAATCATTTATTGTCCAAAGAATGGCGGCACGCATATTGAAATTTTGTTTCCTAGAAATGTCATAAGTAGTTGGTCCAACATCCCATAATTGCTTCAATTCCTCGATTAAGGGTTGCATGTACACATCCAAGTTTCCCTTTGGATTTTTAGGACCAAGAACGAGCAACGAAAGGAACATGAAGGGTTTTTTCATGCAAATCGATGGCGGTAAGTTGTACGGGGTTAAGATGACCGGCCAACATGAATATTGACCCCCAAACTTTCCATGTGGACCAAACCCATCGGTACACAAACCGAGCCGAACATTCCTAGGCTCAGATGCAAATTCGCCAAAGGATCTATCCAAATGCTTCCAAGCTTCACTGTCGCTAGGGTGAGCCATTTTGTCTTCGACTCTTGGATTTTTGGCATGCCATGGCATTTCTTCAGCAACGTTCTTTGTTGCATACAACCTCTGCAATCTCAGTGTGATTGGGAAATAAATCAGAACTTTCATTGGAACTAAAGACCCCTTAGAAGTCCTCTTGTATCTGTCGCTATCGCACACTCTACATCTATCCAAGTGTGCATCAGTTCTCCAAAATAACATACAACCTTTGGGGCAAGCATGAATCTTCTCGTGGGGAAGCTCTAATCCCTCCAAGATCTTCTTCGTATCGCAAAATGTGTTACTCATGTTGTTGTTGTTAGGTATTGCTTCTTTCATTAATGAAGCAAAAGCATCAACACACCTATGTGGCAAATTGTACTCACACTTCAAAGATACTATTCTAGATGCCATTTCCAACACAGACATGGAGCTCCCTTCGTACAAAGGTTCCTCAGAAGCCTTTAGTAGGTCAAGAAACACCTTGGCTTGAGGATTAGGCTCCTCCTCCATTCCACTAGGCTCTTCAACAGTGGACGGTTCCGGGTTATTCCCAAGAGCATCGAAAACCATTTCACGGTATGGATTAGATAACTCTTGCGCGGATTGAGGTAACTCTTCACCATGAGAATACCAACCGTAGTAATCAGGTATAAAGCCCTTGCTATACAAATGCACTTTAACCGTGTCTGCGTCATGCATACGTCTGTTCTTGCATTTTGGACACAGCATCTAACTTCATCCTTACTTGGGTTTTCTGGATTTGCTTTGCAAAAGTCAATGAATTCATCAACCCCCCTCAAGAACTCGGGCCTCAAGTTACGCACATTGTCATATCTATCATACATCCAACAACGCTCCTTCCGTTTCATGGTGACCAATTCTACAATTCTAAACCATTTAAATCACAATACTCATTAACAACCAACATACGTACAATTAAAACATTTGCGTGAAATGCATATAGGGCCTAAAATGATGTTCAAAGGTCCTTATCACTCCAACCTAGCCCATTCTTCGACGTCTAACCCCACTAGTGAATGTATGCCAACTATTCGCTTCTACATAAAATCCGGCAACATTTCCCATGAGTTCTCCAAGTACACAATGTGAGCTTCGTAAAAGCTTACATATGTACCCAGAGAACAACATAGAGAAACAACATCACCTGAAATTACATAGAATTGAAAAAAAGGCATACATTCACCACCTAAGTGAGGTCAAACGTCCAAGAACAGTCCCAATCGAGGACTATTCAAGATATACTCCTAATGAGTATACCTTGAACGGGTATCTAGGCACATGATGATGCAAACATATTTATTTTAACACTTAAGTTAAATTTATAACATCATATAAACTATTTCCACGAAAACAAATATGTCAAAAACGATATAAACATTTTAAATAGTGTAAACTAAATAAAGGAATGTGCAATAAATAAATTATTGTGATAATTATATAGTTTTTAACTTTTATAACATTTAATAAACGAACCATTATAAAAACTATTGTGATAATTATATAGTAACTTAAACTTATACAATTAAAGTAACTTAATCTTCAAAGTAATATAAACTAATAAATTATATAGTTTTTAACATTCTCTAAACAAAAGTTTTTTTAATACATTATATTTCATGATGAAAAACATACACAAAAATTAAAATATAGAATTTACATGAACAAAAACCATATAAATTGAAGACAAAATATGGTTAAAAATTGCTACTAGCCTTACAATTAAGCCAAAGAGAAACACCAAAATGCTACGTAATCCTACATCATGTAGAAAATCAATTATTAAACGGTAACCTTTAAGCATTTAGTAAAATTTATACATAAAATTAAGCAATTAACCATATAAACTAAATTTACTATTAAAATTAAAGAATTTAAAAATTAAAGAATTTAAAAATTAAAGAGTACCTAGAGGCGGCAGGGGTCCGGCACAGGCGGACGGCAGTCAGGCCGTGGTGTTTGGCGACCTACATTGCCAAAGTTGGGGGGAGGAGAAAGATTTGGAGTGAGTGGCCAAAATTCAAAAAAAAATTATTGAATAGGCACGATTTGGGTATTACCGGCGGCGAGAGGAGAAAGATTTGGATTTAGACACAATTTTTCGGCGGCCAACGGTGGTTTTCGCCACCTACATCCCAAAATCCCAACTTTTAGGGTTTGGTTTCATGAGAAAAAGAAAATAATAATACAAGAAATTGAAGCTCACCGGCGGCGAAGAAGGCAGGCGGCGAAGCTTCGTCCGGCGTCCGTTGGTTGGAGGGAGGCGGTTTCGTCGGCGTTCGTTGGTTGGAGGGAGGCGGTTTCAAAGCTTCTTTCTTTTAGTTTTGCGAATAAAACCCGAGTGGAAGAGGCAAATTGATTTTAACCCCTCCCCCTCGACATCAGCGACGGTTTAAGACAGTCGCCTAAGGTAAAAAAATTTCAGATTTACATTATCCACAACAACGATGGCTTATAACCATCGCTGATAATCACCAACGGTTAATCCGACGTTCTATACATTATATACAGTCGGTGAACACCGACTGCTTGAAGTCGTCGCTATATGTTAAATCACCGACCGTTTTGTTGACCGTCGCTGTGAAGCGGTCTTTATTTTAGCTTTTTCTTGTAGTGGAGGATACTTAAACCTAGATGTCTTTAGTTCTTGATTCACTCTTAATAACTTCATTTGATTTAGTTAATTAGATTAGTTCATCATCACTTATTTTAATTACTTGTTTAGCGTTAATTAGAGTCAATTTAACTACTTTGAATCAATTAGTCTCTTGGGATTCGACCCTTACTTGCCCGACTACATTAGTTAGGAGGAATAGTGAGGTTATTTTTGTTAGGTACGTGACACGTCTATCAAATTTTGGCGCCGTTGTCGGGGACTAACGGTGTTTAAATTAGTTATTTTTGATGTATTTTTACTAAGCCTTCTTTTATTTAGTTTGTTGTTTCGGCTATTATTTCTTATTTATTTGATATTTTGTTTCTAGTTTTTCTTTGTTGCATGCAAACTCGACGTACAGGTCCACATAATTTGATTCCTCTAGACCCTGAAATCGAAGCCATTGCACACAAGCAAGGAAGCACAAAGAGACGAAATAAGAATAAGAAGAAAGCAATGGGTGAACAACCAACTAAAACTCTTTGGGAGTATGGTGTACCAGACACTACAACTAGTGCATTATCTAGCATTGTTCGACCGACCGTCACTGCTGCAAATTTCGAACTTAAGCCTCTATTCATCCAGTTCATCTCCATTGATTCATTTGCAGGGTTACCCAATGAATGCCCTGTAAGCCATATTGCTAGTTTCTTGGAGAAATGCGATACAGTGAAAATCAACAATGTGAGTGAGGATGCTATTCGACTACGCCTTTTCCCTTTCTCTCTTTGAGATAGGGCAAGGGAGAGGTTGAGAGATGAAGGTGTCGGATCTTTTGATACATAGGGGAAACTTGCCAAAGCATTCTTGGTGAAGTTTTTAGGGCAAGAAAAGACCGCGAAGCTGAGGAATGAGTTAGCAACCTGACGACGAATCGTTGTATGAAGCATGGAGAAGGTTTCTACGTTTGCAAAGACAATGCCCTCATCACGGGATTCCTAAGTGGATGTTGATACAAACTTTCTACAATGGTTTGACACATGAGTTCCGTATTTACGTTGATGCTGCTTCAGGTGGTTCTCTTATGACTAAGAATCCAACCGAAGCAAAGGAGTTGATTGAGAAGATGGCGGCCAATGACAACTACCATCCAAGTGGCCGAAACCGTGCTAAGAAGGGAGGTAGATATGATGTTGATGCGTTAACCACATTGACTAATACTGTGCAGGCACTATCTCACAAGTTTGATCAACTCCAAGCTGGTTCATCTATGATGGTCTCATGTCAGATGTGTGGAGTATAAGGACATGCTGCTACTGAATGTCAAATAAACAATGTTAGGATGACAATTGAGCAAGCTAATGCTCTCTATAATTCCAATCCAAAGCGGCCATATGATCCTTATTCTAACACGTACAATGAGGGATGGAAGCATAATCCTGCATTCTCATACAAGAACACTCAAGCACAACTCAATCTACCTCATCCACCTCACAAAAACTTTAATGCACCACCAGGTTTTCAAGCTAGAGCACCATTCAATCAACAATTCAATCAAGGTGTTAATCAACAACCTCCTCCAATTCAACAGAAGAGCAACTTGGAGATTATGATGGATAACCTTTTAGCCCAACAAAACAACTTCATGGCTCAACAAAGTAAGCACAATGAGAAGACTAATAACACAATTCAACAACTTCAAGCTCAGAACAAGCTCATAGAAAGTCAAATAAGCCAAGTTGCTCATCAGGTGGGCCAATTTTCAAAAGCTCCAGGTCATTTTCCAGGTAATAGTGAGCAACCATCTAAGGGTCATATCAATGTTGTGACTTCGAGGAATGGAAAAGAGCTACAAGATCCTCCTTTGAAGGAGCCATCAAAAAGAGTTGTGGAAGAGGTAGTTGAAACTAAGAAAGTGATAGAGAATGAGATTGATGAAGAAGAGAAGAAGGAACCTACTCCTACCTCTATTAAGCCATACAAGCCACCAGTTCCATTTCCTCAAAGATTGGCACAGGCAAAACTAGAAAAGAAGTATGGGAAGTTCCTTGATCTCTTGAAGAAGTTGCACATCAACATCCCTTTCTTGGATGATATCTTAGAGATGCCTTCTTATGCTAAGTTTTTGAAAGACATGTTCTCTAATAAAAGAAAAATTAAAAAGAATGTCACTGTTTCACTAATAGCTGAGTGTAGTGCTATTTTGCAGAATAAGCTCCCAAAGAAGTTAGGAGATCCATGCAGTTATTCTATTCCTGTCAAGCTTGGTGATATTGCTATCAAGAATGCTCTATGTGATGTTGGGGCTAGTGTCAATCTCATGCCCTTATCATTCTGCAAGAAGCTCAATATGGGTGAACTGAAACCCACACGCATCTCCCTCCAACTAGCTGACAGAACAATTAAGTTTCCACTTGGTATCCTTGAAGATGTCCATATTAGAGTCGGTAAATTCTTCATTCCATGTGATTTTGTTGTCATGGAGATGAAATATGATGATGGGAGTTCCTTTTTAGCCACTGCTGGAGCCATAATTGACATGAATAAGGGAAAGATCACCTTTGAAGTAGGTGATGAGAGGATGGAGGACACACTCACAAACTCAACAAGCTCTCCTTCTATGGGAGAATCTATTTATCGATTGAATGTTCTTGATGAATCGATAAAAGTCAAGACCTTCCGTATACAACTTGAAGATCCATTACAGACAGTCCCTATGGGTAGTGTTGATGAAGAAGAATGGGCGACCAAGGAATGCAAGAAAACACTAGAGGAGACAGGGGTAGTATCAGTTGACAACCTTATCAAGGAGGTATTGAACCCGAAAGAATCTAAGGAGTGTTATAAGCCTCCTTCACGCCAGCCTGATAAGCTCCATTTAGATGCTTATGAGAGTTCTCGTCTCTACAAAGAAAGAATGAAGAAATGGCATGACAAGCCGCTCATGCGAAGGGAGTGTAGCACTTTCAAGGTTAATAATCAAAGAGTGGAACATTACAAAGCTAGTGATCCTATTGATGAGAGTGTGAACTTCACACTTTCCGACCCTTCATTAGACTAAATTGCAAGGGAGGTCGAGCTTATGACCTTATAAATAAGCGCTTCTCGGGAGACAACCCGAGTTTTTATTTTCATTTTATTTTTACATTTTTGTTAGGTGTGATTTTATTTTAATGGTATGTTTTCCTTTTGTTCTTTTCTTTTGATTTTTTTTTCTCTCTTTTTGTAGGTAACAAAAAAAAGGAAAAGAAATGGTGAGAAATGCACAGTAGACTTCACGGTCCAGCTGGGGACTGTTCACAAATCACAGCAATGCTGCGATCAAGCACCTGATGGTGTGTAAAAAAAAACGGAAAAAAAGAGAGGGAATTTGGACTCGAAAATTCTAGTACACCCCACAGAGATACCGTCGCATGCTGGCCAAATCATAGACCACCTGTGATGTTATACCTGATGGTGTAATACAAAACAAAAAAAAAAACAAAGGAAGGAAAGAGGGAGCAAGCTGCGTAGTTCCAGTAAAGCCCACACGAGCTCTGTGGCTTGATACCGTAAATCACAATTGTAATACCCCTCATGATTGCTTTAAAGGGATTTAGCAGGCTACTCATTCCAACAAGATGCATCTTTCTTTTAGGAAGCTTATTTCCTTAGTTACTCCACAGTTAAGCGTGCTTGGCTGGGGGTAGTCCAGGGATGGGTGACCTCCTGGGAAGTTTCTCAGGGTGCGCATGAGTGAGGACAAAATGCGCCGGAAGAACTTATGTTGGTTATTGAGGACAGTTGTTGGCCCTGGATGCTCGACTCCGTATGGGTCGGGGTGTTACAAATGGTATCAGAGCAACCCTACGACCGCGTGTTGGGGCGACCCTAAGGCCGTCAGGCCGAATATTAGGAGTCCTCAGACGCCTAGTGGGGGAGGATTCTGGGGCTGCATTGTCATAAGGAGCGACCCAGAGGTCGTCAGACCGAATATCTGGAGTCTCCGGCAATCAGTCTTCAGGCTGGGTTGACCCACAGGCCGTATGCCAAATATGTGGAGTCCTCAGGCGCAACGAGGGCGTTGCTGTTCTCAAGTGGGGGTGTATGTAATACCCCTCATGATTGCTTTAAAGGGATTTAGTAGGCTACTCATTCCAACAAGATGGATCTTTCTTTTAGGGAGTTTATTTCCTTAGTTACTCCACAGTTAAGCGTGCTTGGCTGGGGGTAGTCCAGGGATGGGTGACCTCCTGGGAAGTTTCTCAGGGTGCGCATGAGTGAGGACAAAATGCGCCGGAAGAACTTGTGTTGGTTATTGAGGACAGTTGTTGGCCCTGGATGCGCATTGGTGACGATATACTCGACTCCGTATGGGTCGGGGGTGTTACAAATGGTATCGAGCAACCCTACGATCGCGTGTTGGGGCGACCCTAAGGCCGTCGAGGCCGAATATTAGGAGTCCTCGGGCGCCTAGTAGGGGAGGATTACAGGGCCGCATTGTCATAAGGAGCGACCCGCAGGTCGTCGACCGAATATCCGGAGTCTCCGGCGATCGGTTTCAGTCGGGCGACCCACGTGTCGTTGTGGCCGAATATGTGGAGTCCTCAGGCGCAACGAGGGCGTTCTTTGTTCTCAGTGGGGGTGTATGTAATACCCCTCATGATTGCTTTAAAGGGATTTAGCAGGCTACTCATTCCAACAAGATGCATATTTCTTTTAGGGATCTCATTTCCTTAGTTACTCCACAGTTAAGCGTGCTTGGCTGGGGGTAGTCCAGGGATGGGTGACCTCCTGGGAAGTTTCTCAGGGTGCGCATGAGTGAGGACAAAATGCGCCGAAAGAACTTGTGTTGGTTATTGAGGACAGTTGTTGGCCCTGGATGACAATATACTCGGCTCCGTATGGATCGGGGTGTTACAACAATCCTCCTGTGATTCCTCTCTGCCAATAAATTAAAAAAAAAAAAAAAGCAGCGTTTGAGAAAGAAGAAACGTAGGCAAGCAACAGGCACCTCCAATCTCCCTTTTTCCTCGCGAATTTCCAGAAGCACTCAAACACTCCTTGCTCACTATCGAATCACCATAGCACTCGAAGAATTCCCATCAGAATTCCCCTCCTTAGTGAGTACCTTCCCCTTTACTCGTGTCTATTTTTCTCTTTGCAGTGTGTACATTGCAAGATTTAAGCTTGGGGGAGGTATATTCTATCTTATATTGCTTTTTAGTGTAGATTTCATTGCTTTCATAGGATGTTGTACGATTTGTACCCCTCATTAGGAGTGGAAGTTTACGTGTAACCAAAAAAATTGTACTACTTTCTTAGTTGCATTATCATATTAGATTTCATCTCATGTTAGTTGCATCTATGGGACTATTGCTAGCACTATTTGAGAACCTTGTTGATATCTCTACTACAGTGTTAAGCGTAATCCATCTCATTCATGATTCTTCATAGCATGATTGTATCGCGATTGATTGCTTGTGGTAAGATTGGTTGATCTGTCTCTGGCTTGATTTAACCTAACTGGTTAGACATCTTAACCCACGTGAGCTTTTGTGCCTATAAACTGACATATCTGTGTTAGTTATGTTCTTTCATGTGTGATTAGTTCCTCATTTGTTGCATGGATCTTGACTTTGACTTGGTACTCTTTGACACTTGACTTTATAAGCATTTGGATATGATTGAGGCGTTCTTTTCAATGTTCTGAACTTCGAGAGATATTTTCTTTTCATATATATTATCCTTTCTCTAGCCCCGCTGAGCCTTTCCTGACTTTGTTATGAATTAATTCCTACATTACAAGCCTTTAGCCTTTTATGATTTCTTAATCCAAGCCTTGCTAAATGGAGTAGCATTAAAGTTTATGTTTTCAGCTTGTGTGTTGTGGTTATGTGGTAATTATTGGAAGGAAATATGTTGAAAGAAAGTTACTTGAAATAATGTGGAAGTACAAAATGAAAAGAATGATGAAAAATTTGTGAACAATAATTATGAAAAATCGAAAAAAAAAGAAGTGAAAAAAATTGAAAAAAAGTGAATGAAATTGGTTGCAGTTGGTAAAGATGGGTACTATGTTGATTTAATGGTAATGTGTTGTTGAACTTCTAGTAGAAGTTTTTGTGACATTTGCATCTAATGGCCATAGATGTTAAAGTGTTGTTTTCTCCACTAGTTTGCTTTTAACACCACATTTCCAAATATATTTCCTACCCATAACCTCAGCCCCAATACAACCCTTGAAAGTCCTCATGATCTTTTTGCGTTATAATTCCGAGTGGAAAGTGAGTCGATAGTCAAAGTTAAAGAGTAAATGCTTCATTTGAGTCGACATGGTTTAGGTTGAGTGACATTGATTAAGCCATAAACACATGAGAGTATGAGTGCACATGACTAAAGTGAGGTCTCTCAGGTTTGGTTAAGTCTTGTTTGGGGGAGATGGTATGTGGTATGCTGGGAGAGTTGATTGCATTACATGTAGTGCTATGCAGCTTTGCTTGAGAATGTTTCGATGCTTGGTTCGAGTAGTAATTGTATCTCTCGTGTTCTCAATTGTGTGCTTGGCCCTATCGCAGTCCCATTTTGTAGGTTGTCTTTCTTTTCCAATGTCTATGTCTAATTGCTTGAGGACAAGCAATGGTTTAGCTTGGGGGAGTTTGATTTATCGTATTTTTATATAGGTTTTAGGTGCATTTAGGTTGCATTTTAGGAGCATTTAGGTGCATTATAGTTCATAATTTCCTATGATTACTTAATTTGCGAAATATTACTCCTTTTGTGCATTTTTGGTATTCTTTGATGAATTTCAGGTATTGAGAACATAATTGGAGTATCATTGAACAAGATTGAGTGTTTAGGAGCAATTGGAAGCAAGCTACGTTGATAAGGATCATTTTGGATATCTTTGAATGCAATTTGGAGCTAAATTGGAGTCGGAATTTATTGAAAGAATTGTGGAAATCGAGTCATGTTCACTCTTTTGCTGATAACTTTTGACTCGTCAGTGATAATTGGATGATTCTAACGGCATTGGAAAGTAGGCTTGCAGAGATTTCCAACGATAGGTTGCACTGCCCAAGACGAATTATATTCAGTGAGATATGGGTTTCGCAAGTTGGCCTAGTTTGCCTGAAGCTGCCTATGCGTGCGCGGGTTGCTAAATTCCGCCTCTTTTAATGATTAGTGGACCATCCTTATCTTGGAACTTAGTTTTCTACTAGTATTAGTAGTTACAATTTTATATTAGGGTTTTTCTAATTAGATTCATGATTCATTATTCAAGTAAGACTTCTTACTTTCTCTCTCTCTTGGAACGTTTGTTTTAGCTTTGGAGAACTATTCAAGACTTCATCTTTCAATCATCAATTCAAGTATTCTCTTTTATGATTTTGATTATTAATCATGCTTTCTCTTAATCTTTATTTTGTTTATTCAATCATCATGTGTGAGTAGTTCCCTATTCTAGGGTTAGGTTGAACCCTAACATGAATTGATACACGTTTAATTCCCAATTCCCAAACCTTGATTGATTTATGATTCATTTATTTTAGGGTTGGTTTTATTATCAATATATGACTAGAAATAGTATTTATTGAATGTGATTAATTTTGCAACGAAAGTTGACTCTTAGTTGAATCTAGAACCCTAATTTAAGATAAAGGAAATCGTCACGAAAGTAGTTGACGGAATTTATTAGGATGTTAGGATGCTATGTTTAAAGTCCTTAATTTGCATGACTCCATGAAAATAGGTACGATTGCATTGTTAATGAAGTTATTGATTGATCGAAAGAAATCCTTAGTATCATTAGGGCGCGTCTATCCTATGAATTATCTATTAATTAATTAAGGGAAAAGGGATTGTTTGTGGCATTAATTGTTAGTGAAGATACTTAAACCTAGATGTCTTTAGTTCTTGATACTCTTAATAACTTCATTTGATTTAGTTAATTAGATTAGTTCATCATCACTTATTTTGATTACTTGCTTAGCGTTAATTAGAGTCAATTTAACTACTTTTAATCAATTAATCTCATGGGATTCGACTCTTACTTGCCCGACTACATTAGTTAGGAGGAAAAGTTAGGTTATCTTTGTTAGGTATGCGACACGCCTATCATAAATAATGAGCGTAACATTATACTGCCATAACCTCTTTCACTTTTATTTATCATGTTTCGTTTATTTAGCATATATCGGCTTAAGCGTTAGTACTTTCATGAATCATACTTGAGCATTAATAACTCATAAGCTCATATCATATGTAAACATATATGAAAAACTCATTCATAAACAAATTAAGTGTCTCACAATCCATATAAAAGAATCATATAACACAAACCTTTAATATAATCATGAACATCATTTCACAAACACATTTTGAAGCGGATCGTGGGTGTTAGCAATAGATGTTACCTCGATTCCTGCTTAATAACCTTGAGAGTCGGGGGAGGCTTGTAATATCCCTTCCTTTAATCTAACCAAGAATTTAAATAACGAAAGTATAAATATTAATTTACTTAGTACTTAAGTAGACTTTTAGTTATTATTTATTAGTTTATTAACTATAAATAAAAAAAAGTGATTTTATTAATTCATTAAGAAAATGTTAGTATGTTAGTAAAAAGTCATAGAATATTAGAATGTCCAAGTCCTTGTCCATAGTGTCATTGTCCTAAAAAGTAGTCATATGTCCATATATTAGTCAATCTCGGTCAAGAGGAATGTCAATAGTCAATATATTTTAATTACATGTTATCAATTTCATAAATTATCATTTAAAGTTATCACTTATGAGTTATGACTAGGTGATTTATGAATTAAGTTAATAAAAGTGAAATAGCAACCACTTACAATATTATAATAAAACATAAGTAACAACATTATGCTCAATAGTTAGTAATTAGAAGTTAGAAGTTATGTTAGCATGGGTTAGTATCAAAGTCAATAGTTAATAGTTATTTTAAGTTGGTAAATTGTTAGTTAGAACAAGTTAAAGGTCCAACATTGTTACCATACTTGGTTAGGATAGCTTTTGTTTAATACTTTATAAATGAGTAAGCACGAATAATGATATATCATTAACAAAAGTGGGCAGATCAAAATTAACTCTTTTGGTTAAGTAGTAACGTGAGTTCTTTTATAATATCTTAGTTATTAGTTACTTGTGATTAAAATGTCAACCTATTAAATCATTGTAAATTAATTAGTTACTTGTGATTAAAATGTAACTAATTGACTAACATCTATTTAACTAACTCAAATATAATTAGCTTAACTTATTTAAAGTCAACAATTTAGAAAGGAGGTATGTAAAGTTGTATACCTCAATGCTTCTACACAGAAGCAACGGAAGGTCAAGAAATAAAGAAGATCTGCAGCAGGGGTGGCGGTCATGGTGCTCCGGCGCCGGCACAGAGAGACATCGAGGCGTCGGCATTGTGGCTGCGGTGTTGGGCGGCAGTGTCGCGTTGGTGGCCGGCGTGGTTGAGCTCCAAGGAGGAGGGAGGAAGTGACGGGAAGGAGAGGGAGGAGAAGAAGGGTGTTTGTGAGGGGAAAAATAATCACCCAATATGGGTAAAATTTTCTTTGGAGCTTAGTTCCTATTTATAGCCCAAATGTTTAGGAAAAAAGTATTAAAATAATTCCAAAATTCAGAATTTGTGTTTGCTTTGAGAGGTATAAGTGAATTATTGATAAATTAAACATTTTCGGGATATTACAAATGTGATCTCATTAGGCAGACGGGTAAACAAATTTGGTTTAGGGAAATATACCCTTTTCATCTCAAATTTTTTCTTTTGAGTGCTTACAATTATTGTCGAATTACAATGAGTGTTTAGTGCAATGAAGGTAACGCCCCTTTTTTTAGTGTTTAGGGCAATTATTGTAATTATATAGAAAAAAAACTGATACAACTTTCCTAAATATAAGCACAATTAAGATATTCAATCGCCATATCTCTATTATATAAGCCAAGAGGGGAGCAACGGTGTCCCTCTTGGAATTTACTTAAATGCCCCTCCACCACATAGATATTACATTCCAAGTTTCCATAAACAACCTCTGGCAGCTAATCATCCCCAATTCCATGAATAAACTTGCCAAAAAAAAAAATCAATTCAATCTCTATTAAACTCAATCAACTCATATAATGTTCAATCAGATAAACTTGCCAATAAAAAAGATTCATAATCAAGAACTTACCGAACATTAATACCACATACAATAACAAAAAAAAAAATTACACGGCATAACAACCTCTCAAATCAATTTTTCCATAATACAAACTCAATTACAAACACAAACTCCAAAAAAAAAACCAGTTCTCTTATAGATTGGTGCTTCACGATATTCTCAAATACAGAACTCTCAAATTTTCCACTTCTTTACTGTTAATCAGGTACGCAGTTCGATATTGAAAATAAAATTATGTGTACTGTTCTATGTTCAGTATATCTTAAGAATATGTACTATGTTCGAGTAAAATAAACTTAAATTACAGTAACTCTTACGAATATGTGATGTATTAGATTTTTTTTCGAAAAAAATTTAACTTAAATTCAAGTTTATTTAATATTTAATTCGAAAATAGTTGAAAATCAAATTCAAATATCATAAATGGTCCAGAAAAAAATCAAATTTCGTAAAAAAATAACTTCAATATTCGTGCCCAGATATTAAAAAAAAAAAATTGAGACATAATATGAGAACTCAAATTGTTTTTGTCCCCATATGTTAAAAAGAAAAAAATACTTAAACCATATATTAAAATCAAAAAATTGTGCCCATAATCGAAATTTCAACATATTCCATAATTTGGGGGAAATCAAATTTCAACATAAACTGTAGAGCTTGCGCCATGACAGCAATCAAGCTCGGCGATCCATGACCGCCAAAGCCAACTCTTCGACTTGCTTGAGATAATCCTCATCTAATAATTGACGTTCTCAATTGAAGAGAGAGAGAGAGAGAGAAAGAGAGAGAATCGAGTGTGTGATTTGATTTGGGGGAAATTGATGAAGATGATGTTCAATTGAATTGGGGCAGTAGTGGTCTGATTTGGGGGAAATATGGGTTTGGGAATTGGGGGAGTAGTGAGTAGCTTAGAATTGAAGAGAGAGAAGTAGCTACTCAGTAATAGAGACATATGGATTTGTTCAAAAATGAGAGCTTTGACTTAAAATTGCTAATTGTTATGCATGCTTATTGACTTAAAATTGTTATGCTACATGATAGTTGGTTGATTTAGATTTATCTTACTACTATAAGTTGGTTATATAATCTTTTATTGTTTTATATATCTCTCTCTTTATGCACGCCTATAAAATTATTTATTAGTGTAAACTATCTGAAAGCAACAGTACCAACCTTTATTAGTGTAAACTATCTGAAAGCAACAATACTAATTGTTTTATTAAAGTGTTTTTAAATACTATTTGCAAGTATTTCAAACAATCTTATTCACAAAATGAAGGTGAACTTAGATACAAACTTTCGTTTTTGGTTTGTTTTACTACTGAGTAACAGTTATGTCCAAAAATGTCATTGCACGCATCGCGTGCATAAAAAGCTAGTTTTCTTCTTAATGGAAGATAACCACCAAATAAGGCAATGTGAAAATGGAAGGCAAATAGCGGGTGAAACCGTGCCATTTTAAGCATTCCATATTCACTGTAAGTTCCATATTTAACATCCATTATAGTACACATTAAATAACGTAAATCGAGTCAAACAATTAGCTTTTATGATACTACTTAAATAATTTTGGCATAAAATCATATGTAAACTATTTTTTATTAATTGTCTAATATACGCTCAAAATTTTGAATCCAATGACAAATTTATAAAACCGTAATATTTCCTAATTTACAAAATTCGTCTTAAATACTGTAAAGAAGAACAAAATTGTTTACTTTTTAGGGACTGTCTATCTTAATATACATGCCCAATATATTGCATACTATATAATAAAATTTGCCTTATTTAGATACTTACTAGCACTTTTTGCACGCGATGCGTGCTTGGTTTTTTTTCGAGACAAAAACTCGTTTATTTTTTTGCACATGAGTCAAAATTTGAACATTAGACATACAAAGTATAATTTTTTTTAGTTGCAAAATTTGATTGGTTTAGTCTATGTCACTTAAGTCTCTCACCAGTCTTTTTTTTTTTTTTTACTTTACAAAGTTCAATTCTATAAACAAAAAAGAAATTTTATTGAATTTATTTATGATTTCTAATATTATAATTGTTTAATTGATTTTTGAATTAAGTACACTACTTCATAAATTGTGAAGAAAGTGGATACTTTGATTTCAAGTCAGTAATTAGGTGTTGTGTCATTTTTTATTTAAATGTTTATTTAGCAAAAGGTTTTTCATGTCTGCATTTACATAATATGTCATGTTTCTATTTATATAATATTTGTTAATGAAACTATTTCACTTTGTTAATTGATTGAATTTTATAATTTTAATGTAATACGGAGTACTTAATTGTGTACTAATTGATAAAATATTTGGCTAATATAATTTTCATATTTACTTTGTTAGTATGAATGCATTAATTGTTTTCAACATTTTTGTTAACTTTTTTATGCTATATTTGAGTTTGATTTTTTTTGGGGCGAAGTAGTTAATTTATTCATGAGGATAGTAAAATAGGGGGAACACCATAGCTCCCCCCTTCCTTTATATAATAGAGATATAATTGTGTTCAATATTTTTTTTAACTTTTTTATGCTATATTTGAGTTTGATTTCTTTTTCTTTATTTTTTTGGCAAAGTAGTTAATTTATTCATGAGGGTAGTAAAATAATTTCCTAGGGGGACACTAAAGCTCCCCCCTTCCCTTATATAATAGAATATAATAGAGATTAGCCTAATGTGCACGCTATGCGTGCGGCAATATTTTAGTAATAATATTGATATTCAATCGTTAAAAAATTGGTTGAAAGACAGTTTAAGGGTGCAGACATTTTTTGATTTAATAAAAAAATAATTGATGTACTAACAATTACTATTTAAATACATAGTAACTGACAAATCAATAGGCAAAAAAAAGGTTTTATAACTCCTAGTATTTCAAGTTTTAAATTCTCATAAAAAGCCACGCACACTTGTCAATCCAAACAACTTAAAATAAGTATATATACATAAACAATAATTTTTTTAGATCTAGTAGGGAAAAGCATTAAGTTTGTATTTTTAATAACATTTTTATTTAATGTATTATCCTAAATAGTTTTTTAATGTGTCTTGGTTAATTTATGGTAAATTTCATTTTTTTTTTGGCAAACGTAATTTATGATTTGCATTGATTGTGTTATAAATTTTATTTGATTAGGCCTTGATATGCAATATATTTGTTTCCTTATTTTGTTTCATATATTGATATATATTTGAATATGACATGTTCACAGTTGTATAAGATTGATTGTTTTTTTAAATTTGCAAAAGTTTCCTTATTATGGTATATGCTTTATTTGAATTTGCAAAATATATTTAATTGCTAAGGTAACGTGAGGATATTTTGGACTTTTCCAAGGGGGACACCATAGCTCCCCCCTTGGCTTATATAATAGAGATATTTACAGTATAGTTAAACCATAATGAAGATGGTTTTTTGTATACTTATTGTGCTTTACTTTTTACATATTTATAATTACGATTTAATAATAATGTATAAATCAAATAATCATAGAAAAAATTTCATACTTGCCAAAAAGAGGACTAATACTTTAATAAAATTGCTATTAATATCCGAAATAGCCCTCATAATTATTCAAAAGTGAATCTATTCCTCCTAAAGCCGGATTTTTGCACGGAAATTGATCTAATTTTTTTTTTCAAGGGATCTAAAATATTTCATACTTGCGAAAAAAGGCAATAAATAAAAACAAACAAACAAACTTGATTAAAATAAGATAATTAATATTTATTCATACGAAAAAGTGAAAACATACATAACCGAAATAGCAATCCTAATTATCAAAAGTAAATCAAATAAGATAAGAGGACTAATACTATAATAAAATGGCTATTAATATCCGAAATAGCCCTCCTAATTATTAAAAAGTGAATCTATTCCACTAATCACTTCCATTGATACTTGACTTGCAAGCTCAAATTGGTTACGTGCATGCATTATTTGAACCCTGTAACCCATAGTCTCGTGTCTGTTTGCATCTAAATTATCTAACTTTGATGCTATATCCTTAATCTTCTCCTCATAATTTGAGAACTCTTGTAAAAGTGAATTAGTTGCCTCCACATAATTCCTCAATTGTGTCTCAACTCTACAATCCATAAAGACCATAATGAAGGAAAAGTAGATGCTTATAAGAAAATGAAGGTAGAATATGTATAGAAAAGAAGAAGCAAAAGAGTTTGAAGTGAAGTGAAAAAAAAAAAAAAGGTGATGGGCATATTTATAGGACAAATTTTCGGCCATAATATGGAAACCCTAATATGTTGGCTGTTGACATTAAATATATGGTTTGGAGTGTTTGACTATATTTATTGTTTATTTAAAAAAAAAGAGTATATGTAAGAGTTGGTGGTTGAAATTAAAGCACAATCTATAAAGTACACTGCAATTCGGCCAAATGCAATAGAAAGAAAGATGGCAAAACCAATTATATTAATGTAAGATATTCGAAATTAACATTAACAAAACAAAAATTGCGTTATTGTAATATATAATAATATTTTTATTTCATTGACACTAAAACAAAGCAAATTTCGTTATTAAAGATAATACAATAATATTGAAATAATATATTACTAATTGTTAGCTAAATAACGCAACACCGCTATATTTGTAGGTGGTATAACATCTCCATCATTCAAGTTGATTTCTTCAAATGAAACTCGAGATACTTTATGAGCTCTTTGAGGATTGCAATGAAGAAAGTGTAGTACCATATATTCTAAATCCAAATAAATCCTACAATCCTTCATTGTGGAAAATACATATTCCACCATTTACCAATTATCCGAATTCACGTCTAGATCAGTTGTGACATCCTTCCAAACTTTGTAGAATTTAAGATGTCCTGCACGGAACATTGTTAGTACCATACTTTCATGATCAAGAAAATTTGAGTGTTCTCACTACAAGAAAAGACGATTTCAACGACTGCTTAAAGCCGTCGCTAATGCACTAGAAAACAGTCGCTGAATGCATCAGCGATGGTCAATAGTCGTTGACTGGCAGTCGTTGCATCGATGGTCGCTGATTTAGGAATCAACGACCATCAGGCTGTCGGTACCAATATCAACGACAGTTTTCTTACTTATCAGCGACTGTTTTTAATACCAACGTTGAGAATATGTCACCTACTTTTTAGAGCTGTCGTTGAAACAACGACGGTTATTAACAGACGTTAATTCAACGGCGGTTTAAAACAGTCGTTGTATCAACGACGTTTTCAAACAGTCGTTAATTCAACGACGGTATAAATCAGTCGTTGTCTTTTACATCCGCGACAGCTTTACTTTCTTTTACAGCGATTGTTAAGTCGTCGTTTTTTTAAATTAAACTAATTAGATAATAATGTTCCAAATTATAATTAAACCTGTATCTGCACCTAAATATACTACACTAAACCTGTTCCTCCATCGCATTCAATATTTTCAACTAAAAAAATATGCAATTTTAATATATATTACAATATGAGTAGATACTTATATAATTACATGAAATAGATTAAAATTATGTACACAAAATAGATCCCGGTGTCGGAGAATAAAGTAGAAGTAGGGTTCTACAAAAATATATATCGACAAATTTAGAAACTGATAAGCTAGATGCCAATAAATATAGACATTAAATGTCTATAGTTAGACAAACTACCTAGATTAAATATATGTACGCAAAATAGATCCCGGTGTCGGGAAATAAAGTAGAAGTTGGGTTCCAAAAAAATACACCGATAAATCTAGAAACAAAGCTGAGAAAAAAAATAGACGGCTCATATGGTTGTGAAGAGCTATCTCCTCGCCCATATGAAGAGTTGTAGTACAAATTATTTCCCTGACCCAACCCCTGCACTTTTCCTCTGTTCCTCCCACCAATTGTCTCCTAATACAACATATCAGGGTTCGGGTGTGACCCCTCAGTGGTAAAATCATCCAGCTTTTTGTTGTATGTCTCCTGCATTTGGTTAAATGTACTCATATTCATGCATTTTCAAGTAAAAACTACTATGAGACACACCAAACAAAATATATTTGCGTTGCTTGGTTCTAACATGCCTATATTTGGTTCTAACATACCTATATTTTGTATTTTCAATCAAAACTACTATTAAACACATGAAACAAAGTATATATATATATGGTGGTTGAGGTGTTTATAACTTAAACTAACTTCAAACTACTCATATTCATTCATTTTCAAGTAAAATGGCCTAAAATGGGCTAAAATGACCTATATTTGGTTCTAACATGCCTATATTTTGTACTTTCAATCAAAACTACTAATAAAGACATGAAACAAAGTATATATATGATGTTTGCAGCAAGAATAATAGCTATTCACGGTACACAAAACTAAGTCCCTCAACCTTAAGACGCATACTTCTCCAAAGCAAGTTACTATGCCCTAACAAACACAAATTATGTTGAAGTGATCTCATAAGTCGCTCACCTATGCAAAGGTAAGTTCAAAAGCTCACACATTCACTCCAAAGAAATTTCTTCTTGCCCGTTCACACGAACTAAGTGGAAGTAACCAGATTATCTCCCCAATCTAATATAGAGGATCGAAAACACAATATGAGGAAACCAGTAAACTTCACAAGTTGAAGAATCCATTCAGACCACATGTAGAGTAACACCTAATAATTCAGTATAAGAGCCACCTCCAGAACAAATTATGAACTAAAACAAATGTACTTATCCAAATAAAATGAATCGAATTCGCAATTCAAAAACGACGAACAAGTGAACTTCAAAGGCTGAAAACTCAATTCAAATGACACATAAAATTAAATGTGAACTAAACCACAAATGATATAAGCAAAAAAAACACAAATGTACCTTTGGATCACCTTCCTTCTTCTATAACAATTGATGTTATACATCAACACATTCCGAAAACTTATCAGATTAAAAAAAAACATAAAGGCCCTGTTTGGTAATGAGCTTTTTCATCAGCTTTTAGAGGTTTTGAACTTATTTTAGAGTTTTGACCAGTGAAAACTCTAATATGGGTGTTTGGTAAGGAGAGGTTTGCAAAGGAGGTTTTGGGTCAAAACTCTCAAAACAAAAACGCTGCAAAATGCAACGTTTTGTTCAGAGTTTTACAAAACAAAATTTTTGAAGACAATTTTACCCAAAATTAATTATCATTATTTACCCAATGCAAAACCACCATGACTTCCACCACCAACAATTCCACCGTAAACACCACCACCGACATCCACCAAAAAAACCACCACCACCAACCACCACCATTGATGAAGAATCGCTGATGGAGATGCGCTGCCTGGAGGTGATGATGAACAGTGATGATGATGTTGAGTTGTTGACTTATGTTGATGATGAACAATTGTGATTGATGAATTGATGATGATTCTTGATGATACTTGAGGATGATGATGATGATTCTTGATAATACTTGAGGATGATGATGATGATTCTTGATGAAGGATTGATGATGATGACGTGATGGTGTTTGCACAAAGAGTTGTTTTAGATTTTTTTTTTTTTAAATGAAATCAATGGGTATTATACTGGGTTGGAACTTGGAAGTGAAAGAGAAAGAGGAGAGAGAAGGAGGAGAGAGAATGGGGTTGTGGCATTTGGTGGGTAGTGGCTTGTGGTGGATTAGAAAGGGGAATATAATAATAATAATAATAATAATAATAATAATAATAATAATAATAATAATAATAATAATAATAATAATAATAATAATAATAATGACTCATGTCTATAATTGTCATTTTACACCATAATATACTTATCAGCTTTTATCAAACCGCTAAGTTTTACCAAACACATTTATATAAACAGCAGTCAAATCCGCAGTCAAATCCACTAAATAAAAAAGTTAAAACTCTAACAGCAAACTCTAAACTCTAACAGCTAAACTCTAAACTCTGTTTGCCAAACAGGGCCAAAAGCTTCTTTGGCGAGAATAGCAGTGACTGAAAGAGCACCATCGTCATCCGCGCCTTCTCTAACCACATTCATCGTCGACGATGAAGTTGAATTTCGCGAATCCATCCAAAGATCAAACCAAATTTCGACCAAAAAACACTCACTCATACACAAAACCAGCAAAACGAGCAACAAATGCAGCCGAAAAAACAACAATTTCCAAATCAAACTCAAATTGAATCAATCTCAAAATCAACAAAACCCTAGGAGAGAGAAAAATGGACCTTGAGGAACATCATCGGTGTGGTAGAGACTCTTATGGATGTCCATAGGTAGTAGACAATGTTAGTTTTGCTAAGGAGTTTGATCTTAGCCTTGAGAAGTTGTTCTTCTGGATAAAACTACGTTCTTGGAGAATTTCGAGGAGAGGAAAGACGAGATGACGGTCGAGTTGGGGCGCGATTCTCAGGGTTAGGTCGTAGTTCGCCATTGTTGTTGCTGCTTGCTACTTTCGTTGCTCTAAGGTTTGTAATACAGCAACTACGGCAACCAAGAGGAGAGAGAGGGTGGTAAGAATATTGAGTGAGGAGAGTGAAAGAGATAAAATTCATCCGTTGCTCCGGTGGTTTGAGAGGGAGGAGGGAGGAGATCTGAAGAGGAGAGAGATGAGGGATTAGGGTTGAGTGAGGAGAGAGAGGAGTGAGAAGAGGCCAACTTTATTTCGTCTCTTTTTTTTCATCAGCGACCAGTCATCTAAATTGAAAAAATTTAAAATAATAATATCAACGACTGCTTTAAACAACGAATGTTTATCAGTCGCTGTCCACTTTTAAAGCAGTCGGTGGCAACGACGGCTTAAAACAGTCGTTGATTGCAAGAATAGCGACTGTTATTTTAACCGTCGCAGTGAAGCAGTCGTTAATTTAGCCGTTTCTTGTAGTGTCTACTTTTAGATGTCAAATCTTTAAATGTGTAGGTGAAGATGATTCTTCAAATGAACCATATTCATCGTCCATATGAACAAAACGGTTTTAGGGGAACGATATTAGGGTTTATGAAGTTTGATGGTGTAGTGCAAATGCAAATATGATGCGGATATTTATAGTCCTAGAGTTAGGGTACTCAAATATTGTAGTCGATTTTTTATAAAAGAATATAGTATATAAAAAGGGCAAAGATTGAAAGAATCAATCCCTAAAATCACGATTTGCAAGAGAGAATGTTAAAAAAATTCCTTTATTAATACTCCACATATCATGCCCATCATCACACAAATTGCAATCAGCTGGATTTTTGCACAAAAATAACCGATTTCGTGGGGGGAATTGAGAGCAATCCTACGTGGCATAGCTCTTTGACTTGCAATCCTATGTGGCACCTTTCTTAAGCCTGTAGGATTTTGTAATATATATTATAATAGATAGATAGATTTATATATAGCGGGTTTTTTACCAAATGCCTTAGAGTTTCCCGCATTTCGCAATATACGCTTCAACTTTTGGAAATTCACCAAATGCTCCCCAAATTTTACACATATAACATAACTTGCCATTTTAGCTAACGGAAGTCTAACTCCCTCAAATTAATAACCCTAGTTGGCCCAAAACCATAACAGACCCCTTATTAACCTTTTCTCTTTTGCCCCTTCTCTCTCCTCTCTTCCCTATCCCTTCTTTTTTTTTCTTCTAGGAGCTTCCATGACATCCACCACCATGATTATCTTTCCAAACAAATTTTTGCAAAAGTCACTCATTTCTGCAATATAAATTCTACAGAATTAATGGATTATTACCGAAACACAAAATTAGCTTGAGTAATAAATTATTTGCCAATCAGAAGATGAAGGAACTAAAATATCCAGAAAATAATGCAACAAAATTCAAAGTTAAGAAATTTGTTGAGTTTAATTTACTTGATTTTACTGCTTAAGTAATCTAGAAAAAGAGTTATTCCCATTTTGAGAGAGAAAATTGAGAGGTTGAGTTCAAAGCAGGGGCTGATTTACAGGGGGTACAGTGGGTACAGTTGTACCCCCATTGCTAAAAATAAAAATTAAGAAGATATAAATTCAAGGAAATAAAAAAAATTAAATCTCTTGTTTTTCGTTTTCCACGCGCAACTGTACGCATCTCTCATTGCAACTATCCACACAACTCTCTTTTTTCCCCTTTTTCCTCTCTTTCTCTTGCCTCTGTCAACAGTCAAGAACATTAATTTTTTCCTTTCTCTCACCTCTGTCAGTATACCTCTCCTTTTAGTACTCTTCTACCTTTTTCTGATTAAACAATTCTGCCATGTTCTCTCACAAGGCTTTTTGTTTTCTTAAAATAAATTATTTGTTAATTTATGGAATGAAATTTGGAAGTTATGAAATTAGAAGTTCTGAAATTGAAATTATTTGATTTGAAATTAGAATTGTGAAATTAGAATTGTGAAACTAAAATTAGATGGATTGAAATAGATGCTGTGAAATATGTTTCTTTTGTAGGGATGTGAATTGAGATTAGTTAGAATACCTGAATAGTTGAATTTAAAAGATTAGAAATTGTGAAATTGAAATTAGATGTTGCGAATCGAAATTTAAAATCAGATGTTGTCAATTGTGAATTAAAAAAGGCGACTTTGGAGTTGAGTTTTCATAATGTGTTTACCTTATTATATAAGATGAAAAAAATGAGTTATAGTTTCTAAATAACTTTCAACTTCATATTAATTTTGCATTTTCTAACCCTATAGCATTCATTCAGTCTATCTATATACAAAATTCATCATTGATTTTCTTTTGAACTTTTTTTTCATAACATATAGTTAAAGTATTGATTTATCTTATTTCCATAGATAAATTTGTAGTACATTTAGAAAAAAAAAGAACAACATTTAACTTAAACGAATTAGTTTTTTTTTTTTTTTTTTTTGGGAAAAAGCAAGCTAGATTAATTCATAGACAAAGTGTCCATAAGTACATAGGGCGCCATCTCCGGGGGAGAGTGGTTTTTCCAAATTTGTTCAACTCCAAAAGGAACTAGTTTTGCTAAATGGTGAGCCATAAAATTACCATCACGTTTGACATGTGACCAAACAAGAGAAGAAAAAGAAGAACAAGAAGCTAAAATATCATGTATAATGATGTCAAGATCCGAAAGGTAGAAAGCACTCTTTGAAATTCCTTTATTAATACTCCACATATAATGCCCATCATCACACAAATTGCAATCAGCTGGATTTTCGCACAAAAATAACCGATTTCGTGGGGGGAATTGAGAGCAATCCTACGTGGCATATCTCTTTGACTTGCAATCCTATGTGGCACCTTTCTTAAGCCTGTAGGATTTTGTAATATATATTATAATAGATAGATAGATTTATATATAGCGGTTTTTTTTACCAAATGCCTTAGAGTTTCCCGCATTTCGCAATATACACTTCAACTTTTGGAAATTCACCAAATGCTCCCCAAATTTTACACATATAACATAACTTTCCATTTCAGCTAACGGAAGTCTAACTCCGTCAAATTAATAACCCTAGTTGGCCCAAAACCATAACATACCCCTTATTAACCCTTTCTCTTTTGCCCCTTCTCTCTCCTCTCTTCCCTATCCCTTCTTTTTTTTTTTCTTCTAGGAGCTTCCATGACATCCACCACCATGATTATCTTTCCAAACAAATTTTTGCAAAAGTCACTCATTTCTGCAATATAAATTCTACATAATTAATGGATTTATTACCGAAACACAAAATTAGCTTGAGTAATTAATTATTTGCCAATCGGAAGATGAAGGAACTGAAATATCCAGAAAATAATGCAACAAAATTCAAAGTTGAGAAATTTGTTGAATTTAATTTATTTGATTTTACTGGTTAAGTAATCTAGAAAAAGCGTTATTCCCATTTTGAGAGAGAAAATTGAGAGGTTGAGTTCAAAGCAGGGGCGGATTTACAGGGGGTACAGCTGTACCCCTATTGCTAAAAATAAAAATGAAGAAGATATAAATTCAAGGAAATAAAAAAAATTAAATCCCTTTTTTTTCGTTTTCCACGCGCAACTGTACGCATCCCTCATAGCAACTCTCTTGTTTCTGTCAACAGTCAAAAACATTAATTTTTTTCGTCTTTCTCTCACCTCTGTCAGTACACCTCTCCTTTTAGTACTCTTCTACCTTTTTCTGATTAAACAAGTCTGTCATGTTCTCTCACAAGGCTTTTTGTTTTCTTAAAATAAATTATTTGTTAATTTATGGAATGAAATTTGGAAGTTATGAAATTAGAAGTTCTGAAATTGAAATTATTTGATTTGAAATTAGAATTGTGAAATTAGAATTGTGAAAATAAAATGAGATGGATTGAAATAGATGCTGTGAAATATGTTTCTTTTGTAGGGATGTGAATTGAGATTAGTTAGAATACCTGAATAGTTGAATTTAAAAGTTTAGAAATTGTGAAATTGAAATTAGATGTTGCGAATCGAAATTTAAAATCAGATGTTGTCAATTGTGAATTAAAAAAGGGGACTTTGGAGTTGAGTTTTCATAATGTGTTTAACTTATTATATAAGATGAAAAAATGAGTTATATTTTCTAAATAACTTTCAACTTCACATTAATTTTGCATTTTCTAACCCTATAGCATTCATTCAGTCTATCTATATACAAAATTCATCATTGATTTTCTTTTGAACTTTTTTTTCATAACATATAGTTAAAGTATTGATTTATCTTATTTCCATAGATAAATTTGTAGTACATTTAGAAAAAAAAAGAACAACATTTAACTTAAACGAATTAGTTTTTTTTTTTTTAGGGAAAAAGCAATCTAGATTAATTCATAGACAAAGTGTCCATAAGTACATAGGGCGCCAACTCCGGGGGAGAGTGGTTTTCCCAAATTCATTCAACTCCAAAAGGAACTAGTTTTGCTAAATGGTGAGCCATAAAATTACCATCACGTTTGACATGTGACCAAACAAGAGAAGAAAAAGAAGAACAAGAAGCTAAAATATCATGTAGAATGATGTCAAGATCCGAAAGGTAGAGAGCACTCTTTGAAATTCCTTTATTAATACTCCACATATCATGCCCATCATCACACAAATTGCAATCAGCTGGATTTTTGCACAAAAATAACCGATATCGTGGGGGGAATTGAAAGCAATCCTACGTGGCATAGCTCTTTGACTTGCAATCCTATGTGGCACCTTTCTTAAGCTTGTAGGATTTTGTAATATATATTATAATAGATAGATAGATTTATATATAGCGGTTTTTTCTACCAAATGCCTTAGAGAATCCCGCATTTCGCAATATACGCTTCAACTTTTAGAAATTCACCAAATGCTCGCCAACTTTTACACATATAACATAACTTGCCATTTTAGCTAACGGAAGTCTAACTCCGTCAAATTAATAACCCTAGTTGGCCCAAAACCATAATAGACCCCTTATTAACCCTTTCTCTTTTGCCCCTTCTCTCTCCTCTCTTCCCTATCCCTTCTTTTTTTTTTTTCTAGGAGCTTCCATGACATCCACCACCATGATTATCTCTCCAAACAAATTTTTGCAAAAGTCACTCATTTCTGCAATATAAATTCTACAGAATTAATGGATTATTACCGAAACACAAAATTAGCTTGAGTAATAAATTATTTGCCAATCAGAAGATGAAGGAACTGAAATATCCAGAAAATAATGCAACGAAATTCAAAGTTGAGAAATTTGTTGAGTTTAATTTATTTGATTTGACAGCTTAAGTAATCTAGAAAATGAGTTATTCCCATTTTGAGAGAGAAAATTAAGAGGTTGAGTTCAAAGCAGGGGCGGATTTACAGGGGGTACAGTGGGTACAGTTGTACCCCCATTGCTAAAAATAAAAATGAAGAAGATATAAATTCAAGGAAATAAAAAAAATTAAATCCCTTGTTTTTCGTTTTCCACGCGCAACTGTACGCATCCCTCATAGCAACTATCCACACAACTCTCTTTTTTCCCCTTTTTCCTCTCTTTCTCTTGCCTCTGTCAACAGTCAAAAACATTAATTTTTTCCTTTCTCTCACCTCTGTCAGTACACCTCTCCTTTTAGTACTCTTCTACCTTTTTCTGATTAAACAAGTCTGCCATGTTCTCTCACAAGGCTTTTTGTTTTCTTAAAATAAATTATTTGTTAATTTATGGAATGAAATTTGGAAGTTATGAAATTAGAAGTTCTGAAATTGAAATTATTTGATTTGAAATTAGAATTGTGAAATTAGAATTGTGAAACTAAAATTAGATGGATTGAAATAGATGCTGTGAAATATGTTTTTTTGTGGGGATGTGAATTGAGATTAGTTAGAATACCTGAAAAGTTGAATTTAAAAGTTTAGAAATTGTGAAATTGAAATTAGATGTTGCGAATCGAAATTTAAAATCCGATGTTGTCAATTGTGAATTAAAAAAGGGGACTTTGGAGTTGAGTTTTCATAATGTGTTTACCTTATTATATAAGATGAAAAAAATGAGTTATAGTTTCTGAATAACTTTCAACTTCATATTAATTTTTTGCATTTTCTAACCCTATAGCATTCATTCAGTCTATCTATATTCAAAATTCATCATTGATTTTCTTTTGAACTTTTTTTTCATAACATATAGTTAAAGTATTGATTTATCTTATTTCCATAGATAAATTTGTAGTACATTTAGAAAAAAAAGAACAACATTTAACTTAAACGAATTAGTTTTTTTTTTTTTTTTTTTTAGGGAAAAAGCAAGCTAGATTAATTCATAGACAAAGTGTCCATAAGTACATAGGGCGCCACCTCCGGGGGAGAGTGGTTTTCCCAAATTTGTTCAACTCCAAAAGGAACTAGTTTTGCTAAATGGTGAGCCATAAAATTACCATCACGTTTGACATGTGACCAAACAAGAGAAGAAAAAGAAGAACAAGAAGCTAAAATATCATGTAGAATGATGTCAAGATCCGAAAGGTAGAGAGCACTCTTTGAAATTCCTTTATTAATACTCCACATATCATGCCCGTCATCACACAAATTGCAATCAGCTGGATTTTTGCACAAAAATAACCGATTTCGTGGGGGGATTTGAGAGCCATCCTACGTGGCATAGCTCTTTGGCTTGCAATCCTATGTGGCACCTTTCTTAAGCCTGTAGGATTTTGTAATATATATTATAATAGATAGATAGATTTATATATAGCGGTTTTTTTACCAAATGCCTTAGAGTTTCCCGCATTTCGCAATATACGCTTCAACTTTTGGAAATTCACCAAATGCTCGCCAACTTTTAAACATATAACATAACTTTCCATTTTAGCTAACGGAAGTCTAACTCCGTCAAATTAATAACCCTAGTTGGCCCAAAACCATAATAGACCCCTTATTAACCCTTTCTCTTTTGCCCCTTCTCTCTCCTCTCTTCCCTATCCCTTCTTTTTTTTTTTTTTTCTTCTAGGAGCTTCCATGACATCCACCACCATGATTATCTCTCCAAACAAATTTTTGCAAAAGTCACTCATTTCTGCAATATAAATTCTACAGAATTAATGGATTATTACCGAAACACAAAATTAGCTTGAGTAATAAATTATTTGCCAATCAGAAGATGAAGGAACTGAAATATCCAGAAAATAATGCAACGAAATTCAAAGTTGAGAAATTTGTTGAGTTTAATTTATTTGATTTGACAGCTTAAGTAATCTAGAAAATGAGTTATTCCCATTTTGAGAGAGAAAATTAAGAGGTTGAGTTCAAAGCGGGGCGGATTTACGGGGGGTACGGTGGGTACAGGTTGTACCCCCATTGCTAAAAATAAAAATGAAGAAGATATAAATTCAAGGAAATAAAAAAAATAAATCCCTTGTTTTTCGTTTTCCACCACGCGCAATCGTACGCATCCCTCATAGCAACTATCCACACAACTCTCTTTTTTCCCCTTTTTCCTCTCTTTCTCTTGCCTCTGTCAACGATCAAAAACATTAATTTTTTCCTTTCTCTCACCTCTGTCAGTACACCTCTCCTTTTAGTACTCTTCTACCTTTTTCTGATTAAACAAGTCTGCCATGTTCTCTCACAAGGCTTTTTGTTTTCTTAAAATAAATTATTTGTTAATTTATGGAATGAAATTTGGAAGTTATGAAATTAGAAGTTCTGAAATTGAAATTATTTGATTTGAAATTAGAATTGTGAAATTAGAATTGTGAAACTAAAATTAGATGGATTGAAATAGATGCTGTGAAATATGTTTCTTTTGTAGAGATGTGAATTCTGAATAGTTGAATTTAAAAGTTTAGAAATTGTGAAATTGAAATTAGATGTCGCGAATCGAAATTCAAAATCAGATGTTGTCAATTGTGAATTAAAAAAGGGGACTTTGGAGTTGAGTTTTCATAATGTCTTTACTTTATTATATAAGATGAAAAAAATGAGTTATAGTTTCTAAATAACTTTCAACTTCACATTAATTTTGCATTTTCTAACCCTATAGCATTCATTCAGTCTATCTATATACAAAATTCATCATTGATTTTCTTTTGAACTTTTTTTCATAACATATAGTTAAAGTGTTGATTTTACTTATTTCCATAGATAAATTTGTAGTACATTTAGAAAAAAAAAAGAACAACATTTAACTTAAACGAATTAGCTTTTTTTTTTTTTAGGGAAAAAGCAAGCTAGATTAATTCATAGACAATGTGTCCATAAGTACATAGGGCGCCATCTCCGGGGGAGAGTGGTTTTCGCAAATTTGTTCAATTCCAAAAGGAACTAGTTTTGCTAAATGGTGAGCCATAAAATTACCATCACATTTGACATGTGACCAAACAAGAGAAGAAAAAGAAGAACAAGAAACTAAAATATCATGTAGAATGATGTCAAGATCCGAAAGGTAGAGAGCACTCTTTGAAATTCCTTTATTAATACTCCACATATCATGCCCATCATCACACAAATTGCAATCAGCTGGATTTTTGCACAAAAATAACCGATTTCGTGGGGGGAATTGAGAGCAATCCTACGTGGCATAGCTCTTTGACTTGCAATCCTATGTGGCACCTTTCTTAAGCTCTGTAGGATTTTGTTATATATATTATAATAGATAGAAGATTTATATATATCGGTTTTTTTACCAAATGCCTTAGAGTTTCCCGCATTTCGCAATATACACTTCAACTTTTGGAAATTCACCAAATGCTCCCCAAATTTTACACATATAACATAACTTTCCATTTCAGCTAACGGAAGTCTAACTCCGTCAAATTAATAACCCTAGTTGGCCCAAAACCATAACAGACCCCTTATTAACCCTTTCTCTTTTGCCCCTTCTCTCTCCTCTCTTCCCTATCCCTTCTTTTTTTTTTTCTTCTAGGAGCTTCCATGACATCCACCACCATGATTATCTTTCCAAACAAATTTTTGCAAAAGTCACTCATTTCTGCAATATAAATTCTACAGAATTAATGGATTTATTACCGAAACTCAAAATTAGCTTGAGTAATAAATTATTTTCCAATCGGAAGATGAAGGAACTGAAATATCCAGAAAATAATGCAACAAAATTCAAAGTTGAGAAGATTGTTGAGTTTAATTTATTTGATTTTACTGGTTAAGTAATCAAGAAAAAGAGTTATTCCCATTTTGAGAGAGAAAATTGAGAGGTTGAGTTCCAAGCAGGGGCGGATTTACAGGGGGTACAGTGGGTACAGTTGTACCCCCATTGCTAAAAATAAAAATGAAGAAGATATAAATTCAAGGAAATAAAAAAAATAAAATCCCTTTTTTTCGTTTTCCACGCGCAACTGTACGCATCCCTCATAGCAACTATCCACACAACTCTCTTTTTTCCCCTTTTTCCTCTCTTTCTCTTGCCTCTGTCAACAGTCAAAAACATTAATTTTTTCCTCTTTATCTCACCTCTGTCAGTACACCTCTCCTTTTAGTACTCTTCTACCTTTTTCTGATTAAACAAGTCTGCCATGTTCTCTCACAAGGCTTTTTGTTTTCTTAAAATAAATTATTTGTTAATTTATGGAATGAAATTTGGAAGTTATGAAATTAGAAGTTCTGAAATTGAAATTATTTGATTTGAAATTAGAATTGTGAAATTAGAATTGTGAAACTAAAATTAGATGGATTGAAATAGATGTTGTGAAATATGTTTATTTTGTAGGGATGTGAATTGAGATTAGTTAGAATACCTGAATTGTTGAATTTAAAAGTTTAGAAATTGTGAAATTGAAATTAGATGTTGCGAATCGAAATTTAAAATAAGATGTTGTCAATTGTGAATTAAAAAAGGGGACTTTGGAGTTGAGTTTTCATAATGTGTTTACCTTATTATATAAGATGAAAAAATGAGTTATAGTTTCTAAATAACTTTCAACTTCACATTAATTTTGCATTTTCTAACCCTATAGCATTCATTCAGTCTATCTATATACAAAATTCATCATTGATTTTCTTTTGATCTTTTTTTTCATAACATATAGTTAAAGTATTGATTTATCTTATTTCCATAGATAAATTTGTAGTACATTTAGAAAAAAAAAGAACAACATTTAACTTAAACGAATTAGTTTTTTTTTTTTAGGGAAAAAGCAAGCTAGATTAATTCATAGACAAAGTGTCCATAAGTACATAGGGCGCCAACTCCGGGGGAGAGTGGTTTTCCCAAATTTATTCAACTCCAAAAGGAACTAGTTTTGCTAAATGGTGAGCCATAAAATTACCATCACGTTTGACATGTGACCAAACAAGAGAAGAAAAAGAAGAACAAGAAGCTAAAATATCATGTAGAATGATGTCAAGATCCGAAAGGTAGAGAGCACTATTTGAAATTCCTTTATTAATACTCCACATATCATGCCCATCATCACACAAATTGCAATCAGCTGGATTTTTGCACAAAAATAACTGATTTCGTGGGGGGAATTGAGAGCAATCCTACGTGGCATAGCTCTTTGACTTGCAATCCTATGTGGCACCTTTCTTAAGCCTGTAGGATTTTGTAATATATATTATAATAGATAGATAGATTTATATATATCGGTTTTTTTACCAAATGCCTTAGAGTTTCCCGCATTTCGCAATATACACTTCAACTTTTGGAAATTCACCAAATGCTCCCCAAATTTTACACATATAACATAACTTTCCATTTCAGCTAACGGAAGTCTAACTCCGTCAAATTAATAACCCTAGTTGGCCCAAAACCATAACAGACCCCTTATTAACCCTTTCTCTTTTGCCCCTTCTCTCTCCTCTCTTCCCTATCCCTTCTTTTTTTTTTCTTCTAGGAGCTTCCATGACATCCACCACCATGATTATCTTTCCAAACAAATTTTTGCAAAAGTCACTCATTTCTGCAATATAAATTCTACAGAATTAATGGATTTATTACCGAAACACAAAATTAGCTTGAGTAATAAATTATTTTCCAATCGGAAGATGAAGGAACTGAAATATGCAGAAAATAATGCAACAAAATTCAAAGTTGAGAAATTTGTTGAGTTTAATTTATTTGATTTTACTGGTTAAGTACTCTAGAAAAAGAGTTATTCCCATTTTGAGAGAGAAAATTGAGAGGTTGAGTTCAAAGCAGGGGCGGATTTACAGGGGGTACAGTGGGTATAGTTGTACCCCCATTGCTAAAAATAAAAATGAAGAAGATATAAATTCAAGGAAATAAAAAAAATTAAATCCCTTTGTTTTTTGTTTTCCACGCGCAACTGTACGCATCCCTCATAGCAACTATCCACACAACTCTCTTTTTTCCCCTTTTTCCTCTCTTTCTCTTGCCTCTGTCAACAATCAAAAACATTAATTTTTTTCCTCTTTCTCTCACCTCTGTCGGTACACCTCTCCTTTTAGTACTCTTCTACCTTTTTCTCGATTAAACAAGTCCGCCATGTTCTCTCACAAGGCTTTTTGTTTTCTTAAAATAAATTATTTGTTAATTTATGGAATGAAATTTGGAAGTTATGAAATTAGAAGTTCTGAAATTGAAATTATTTGATTTGAAATTAGAATTGTGAAATTTGAATTGTGAAACTAAAATTAGATGGATTGAAATAGATGTTGTGAAATATGTTTCTTTTGTAGGGATGTGAATTGAGATTAGTTAGAATACCTGAATAGTTGAATTTAAAAGTTTAGAAATTGTGAAATTGAAATTAGATGTTGCCAATCGAAATTTAAAATAAGATGTTGTCAATTGTGAATTAAAAAAGGGGAATTTGGAGTTGAGTTTTCATAATGTGTTTACCTTATTATATAAGATGAAAAAATGAGTTATAGTTTCTAAATAACTTTCATCTACACATTAATTTTGCATTTTCTAACCCTATAGCATTCATTCAGTCTATCTATATACAAAATTCATCATTGATTTTCTTTTGAACTTTTTTTTTCATAACATATAGTTAAAGTATTGATTTATCTTATTTCCATAGATAAATTTGTAGTACATTTAGAAAAAAAAAAGAACAACATTTAACTTAAACGAATTAGTTTTTTTTTTTTTTAGGGAAAAAGCAAGATAGATTAATTCATAGACAAAGTGTCCATAAGTACATAGGGCGCCACCTCCGGGGGAGAGTGGTTTTCCCAAATTTGTTCAACTCCAAGAGGAACTAGTTTTGCTAAATGGTGAGCCATAAAATTACCATCACGTTTGACATGTGACCAAACAAGAGAAGAAAAAGAAGAACAAGAAGCTAAAATATCATGTAGAATGATGTCAAGATCCGAAAGGTAGAGAGCACTCTTTGAAATTCCTTTATTAATACACCACATATCATGCCCGTCATCACACAAATTGCAATCAGCTGGATTTTTGCACAAAAATAACCGATTTCGTGGGGGGAATTGATAGCAATCCTACGTGGCATAGCTCTTTGGCTTGCAATCCTATGTGGCACCTTTCTTAAGCCTGTAGGATTTTGTTATATATATTATAATAGATAGATAGATTTATATATAGCGGTTTTTTTTACCAAATGCCTTAGAGTTTCCCGCATTTCGCAATATAAGCTTCAACTTTAGGAAATTCACCAAATGCTCGCTAACTTTTACACATATAACATAACTTTCCATTTTAGCTAACGGAAGTCAAACTCCGTCAAATTAATAACCCTAGTTGGCCCAAAACCATAACGGACCCCTTATTAACCCTTTCTCTTTTGCCCCTTCTTTCTCCTCTCTTCCCTATCCATTCTTTTTTTTTTTCTTCTAGGAGCTTCCATGACATCCACCACCATGATTATCTTTCCAAACAAATTTTTGCAAAAGTCACTCATTTCTGCAATATAAATTCTACAGAATTAATGGATTTATTACCGAAACACAATATTAGCTTGAGTAATAAATTATTTGCCAATCAGAAGATGAAGGAACTGAAATATCCGGAAAATAATGCAACAAAATTCAAAGTTGAGAAATTTGTTGAGTTTAATTTATTTGATTTTACTGCTTAAGTAATCTAGAAAAAGAGTTATTCCCATTTTGAGAGAGAAAATTGAGAGGTTGAGTTTAAAGCAGGGGCGGATTTACAGGGGGTACAGTGGGTACAGGTTGTACCCCCATTGCTAAAGATAAAATTGAAGAAGATATAAATTCAAGGAAATAAAAAAAATTAAATCCCTTGTTTTTCGTTTTCCACGCGCAACTGTACGCATCCCTCATAGCAACTATCCACACAACTCTTTTTTTTCCCCTTTTTCCTCTCTTTCTCTTGCCTCTGTCAACAATCAAAAACATTAATTTTTTCCTCTTTCTCTCACCTCTGTCAGTACACCTCTCCTTTTAGTACTCTTCTACCTTTTTCTAATTAAACAAGTCTGCCATGTTCTCTCACAAGGCTTTTTCTTTTCTTAAAATAAATTATTTGTTAATTTATGGAATGAAATTTGGAAGTTATGAAATTAGAAGTTCTGAAATTGAAATTATTTGATTTGAAATTAGAATTGTGAAATTAGAATTGTGAAACTAAAATTAGATCGATTGAATAGATGCTGTGAAATATGTTTCTTTTGTAGAGATGTGAATTGAGATTAGTTAGAATACCTGAATAGTTGAATTTTAAAGTTTAGAAATTGTGAAATTGAAATTAGATGTTGCGAATCGAAATTTAAAATCGAGATGTTGTCAATTGTGAATTAAAACAGGGGACTTTGGAGTTGAGTTTTCATAATGTCTTTACCTTATTATATAAGAGGAAAAAAATGAGTTATAGTTTCTAAATAACTTTCAACTTCACATTAATTTTGCATTTTCTAACCCTATAGCATTCATTCAGTCTATCTATATACAAAATTCATCATTGATTTTCTTTTGAACTTTTTTTCATAACATATAGTTAAAGTATTGATTTTACTTATTTCCATATATAAATTTGTAGTACATTTAGAAAAAAAAAAGAACAACATTTAACTTAAACGAATTAGCTTTTTTTTTTTTAGGGAAAAAGCAAGCTAGATTAATTCATAGACAAAGTGTCCATAAGTACATAGGGCGCCATCTCCGGGGGAGAGTGGTTTTCCCAAATTTGTTCAACTCCAAAAGGAACTAGTTTTGCTAAATGGTGAGCCATAAAATTACCATCACGTTTGACATGTGACCAAACAAGAGAAGAAAAAGAAGAACAAGAAACTAAAATATCATGTAGAATGATGTCAATATCCGAAAGGTAGAGAGCACTCTTTGAAATTCCTTTATTAATACTCCACATATCATGCCCATCATCACACAAAATGCAATCAGCTGGATTTTTGCACAAAAATAACTGATTTCGTGGGGGGGAATTGAGAGCAATCCTACGTGGCATAGCTCTTTGACTTGCAATCCTATGTGGCACCTTTCTTTAGCCTGTAGGATTTTGTAATATATATTATAATAGATAGATAGATTTATATATATCGGTTTTTTTACCGAATGCCTTAGAGTTTCCCGCATTTCGCAATATACACTTCAACTTTTGGAAATTCACCAAATGCTCCCCAAATTTTACACATATAACATAACTTTCCATTTCAGCTAACGGAAGTCTAACTCCGTCAAATTAATAACCCTAGTTGGCCCAAAACCATAACGAGACCCCTTATTAACCCTTTCGCTTTTGCCCCTTCTCTCTCCTCTCTTCCCTATCCCTTCTTTTTTTTCTTCTAGGAGCTTCCACGACATCCACCACCATGATTATCTCTCCAAACAAATTTTTGCAAAAGTCACTCATTTCTGCAATATAAATTCTACAGAATTAATGGATTTATTACCGAAACACAAAATTAGCTTGAGTAATAAATTATTTTCCAATCGGAAGATGAAGGAACCGAAATATCCAGAAAATAATGCAACAAAATTCAAAGTTGAGAAATTTGTTGAGTTTAATTTATTTGATTTTACTTGGTTAAGTAATCTAGAAAAAGAGTTATTCCCATTTTGAGAGAGAAAATTGAGAGGTTGAGTTCAAAGCAGGGGCAGATTTACAGGGGGTACAGTGGGTACAGTTATACCCCCATTGCTAAAAATAAAAATGAAGAAGATATAAATTCAAGGAAATAAAAAAAAATTAAATCCCTTTTTTTTCGTTTTCCACGCGCAACTGTATGCATCCCTCATAGCAACTATCCACACAACTCTCTTTTTCCCCTTTTTCCTCTCTTTCTCTTGCCTCTCGTCAACAGTCAAAAACATTAATTTTTTCCTCTTTCTCTCACCTCTGTCGGGTACACCTCTCCTTTTAGTATTCTTCTACCTTTTTCCGATTAATCAAGTCTGCCATGTTCTCTCACAAGGCTTTTTGTTTTCTTAAAATAAATTATTTGTTAATTTATGGAACGAAATTTGGAAGTTATGAAATTAGAAGTTCTAAAATTGAAATTATTTGTTGTGAAATTAGAATTGTGAAACTAAAATTAGATGGATTGAAATAGATGCTGTGAAATATGTTTCTTTTGTAGGGATGTGAGTTGAGATTAGTTAGAATACCTGAATAGTTGAATTTAAAAGTTTAGAAATTGTGAAATTGAAATTAGATGTTGCCAATCGAAATTTAAAATCAGATGTTGTCAATTGTGAATTAAAAAAGGGGACTTTGGAGTTGAGTTTTCATAATGTGTTTACCTTATTATATAAGATGAAAAAAATGAGTTATAGTTTCTAAATAACTTTCAACTTCATATTAATTTTGCATTTTCTAACCCTATAGCATTCATTCAGTCTATCTATATACAAAATTCATCATTGATTTTCTTTTGAACTTTTTTTTCATAACATATAGTTAAAGTATTGATTTATCTTATTTCCATAGATAAATTTGTAGTACATTTAGAAAAAGAAAAGAACAACATTTAACTTAAACGAATTAGATTTTTTTTTTTTTTTTTAGGGAAAAAGCAAGCTAGATTAATTCATAGGCAAAGTGTCCATAAGTACATAGGGCGCCAACTCCGGGGGAGAGTGGTTTTCCCAAATTTATTCAATTCCAAAAGGAACTAGTTTTTCTAAATGGTGAGCCATAAAATTTCCATCACGTTTGACATGTGACCAAACAAGAGAAGAAAAAGAAGAACAAGAAGCTAAAATATCATGTAGAATGATGTCGAGATCCGAAAGGTAGAGAGCACTATTTGAAATTCCTTTATTAATACTCCACATATCATGCCCATCATCACACAAATTGCAATCAGCTGGATTTTTGCACAAAAATAATCGATTTCGTGGGGGGAATTGATAGCAATCCTACGTGGCATAGCTCTTTGACTTGCAATCCTATGTGGCACCTTTCTTAAGCCTGTAGGATTTTGTAATATATATTATAATAGATAGATAGATTTATATATAGCGGTTTTTTTTACCAAATGCCTTAGAGTTTCCCGCATTTCGCAATATACGCTTCAACTTTTGGAAATTCACCAAATGCTCGCCAACTTTTACACATATAACATAACTTTTCATTTTAGCTAACGGAAGTCTAACTCCGTCAAATTAATAACCCTAGTTGGCCCAAAACCATAACAGACCCCTTATTAACCCTTTCTCTTTTGCCCCTTCTCTCTCCTCTCTTCCCTATCCCTTCTTTTTTTTTCTTCTAGGAGCTTCCATGGCATCCACCACCATGATTATCTTTCCAAACAAATTTTTGCAAAAGTCACTCATTTCTGCAATATAAATTCTACAGAATTAATGGATTATTACCGAAACACAAAATTAGCTTGAGTAATAAATTATTTGCCAATCAGAAGATGAAGGAACTGAAATATCCAGAAAATAATGCAACGAAATTCAAAGTTGAGAAATTTGTTGAGTTTAATTTATTTGATTTTACTGCTTGTGTAATCTAGAAAATGAGTTATTCCCATTTTGAGAGAGAAAATTAAGAGGTTGAGTTCAAAGCAGGGGCGGATTTACAGGGGGTACAGTGGGTACAGTTGTACCCCCATTGCTAAAAATAAAAATGAAGAAGATATAAATTCAAGGAAATAAAAAAAATTAAATCCCTTGTTTTTCGTTTTCCACGCGCAACTGTACGCATCCCTCATAGCAACTATCCACACAACTCTCTTTTTTCCCCTTTTTCCTCTCTTTCTCTTGCCTCTGTCAACAGTCAAAAACATTAATTTTTTCCTCTTTCTCTCACCTCTTTCAGTACACCTCTCCTTTTAGTACTCTTCTACCTTTTTCTGATTAAACAAGTCTGCCATGTTCTCTCACAAGGCTTTTTGTTTTCATAAAATAAATTATTTGTTAATTTATGGAATGAAATTTGGAAGTTATGAAATTAGAAGTTCTAAAATTGAAATTATTTGTTGTGAAATTAGAATTGTGAAACTAAAATTAGATGGATTGAAATAGATGCTTGTGAAATATGTTTCTTTTGTAGGGATGTGAATTGAGATTAGTTAGAATACCTGAATAGTTGAATTTAAAAGTTTAGAAATTGTGAAATTGAAATTAGATGTTGCCAATCGAAATTTAAAATCAGATGTTGTCAATTGTGAATTAAAAAAGGGGACTTTGGAGTTGAGTTTTCATAATGTGTTTACCTTATTATATAAGATGAAAAAAATGAGTTATAGTTTCTAAATAACTTTCAACTTCATATTAATTTTGCATTTTCTAACCCTATAGCATTCATTCAGTCTATCTATATACAAAATTCATCATTGATTTTCTTTTGAACTTTTTTTTCATAACATATAGTTAAAGTATTGATTTATCTTATTTCCATAGATAAATTTGTAGTACATTTAGAAAAAGAAAAGAACAACATTTAACTTAAACGAATTAGTTTTTTTTTTTTTAGGGAAAAAGCAAGCTAGATTAATTCATAGACAAAGTGTCCATAAGTACATAGGGCGCCAACTCCGGGGGAGAGTGGTTTTCCCAAATTTATTCAACTCCAAAAGGAACTAGTTTTGCTAAATGGTGAGCCATAATATTACCATCACGTTTGACATGTGACCAAACAAGAGAAGAAAAAGAAGAACAAGAAGCTAAAATATCATGTAGAATGATGTCGAGATCCGAAAGGTAGAGAGCACTCTTTGAAATTCCTTTATTAATACTCCACATATCATGCCCATCATCACACAAATTGCAATCAGCTGGATTTTTGCACAAAAATAATCGATTTCGTGGGGGGAATTGATAGCAATCCTACGTGGCATAGCTCTTTGACTTGCCATCCTATGTGGCACCTTTCTTAAGCTTTGTAGGATTTTGTAATATATATTATAATAGATAGATAGATTTATATATAGCGGTTTTTTTTACCAAATGCCTTAGAGTTTCCCGCATTTCGCAATATACGCTTCAACTTTTGGAAATTCACCAAATGCTCGCCAACTTTTACACATATAACATAACTTTTCATTTTAGCTAACGGAAGTCTAACTCCGTCAAATTAATAACCCTAGTTGGCCCAAAACCATAACAGACCCCTTATTAACCCTTTCTCTTTTGCCCCTTCTCTCTCCTCTCTTCCCTATCCCTTCTTTTTTTTTCTTCTAGGAGCTTCCATGACATCCACCACCATGATTATCTTTCCAAACAAATTTTTGCAAAAGTCACTCATTTCTGCAATGTAAATTCTACAGAATTAATGGATTATTACCGAACACAAAATTAGCTTGAGTAATAAATTATTTGCCAATCAGAAGATGAAGGAACTGAAATATCCAAAAAATAATGCAACGAAATTCAAAGTTGAGAAATTTGTTGAGTTTAATTTATTTGATTTTACTGCTTAAGTAATCTAGAAAATGAGTTATTCCCATTTTGAGAGAGAAAATTAAGAGGTTGAGTTCAAAGCAGGGGCGGATTTACAGGGGGTACAGTGGGTACAGTTGTACCCCCATTGCTAAAAATAAAAATGAAGAAGATATAAATTCAAGGAAATAAAAAAAAATTAAATCCCTTGTTTTTCGTTTTCCACGCGCAACTGTACGCATCCCTCATAGCAACTATCCACACAACTCTCTTTTTTCCCCTTTTTCCTCTCTTTCTCTTGCCTCTGTCAACAGTCAAAAACATTAATTTTTTCCTCTTTCTCTCACCTCTTTCAGTACACCTCTCCTTTTAGTACTCTTCTACCTTTTTCTGATTAAACAAGTCTGCCATGTTCTCTCACAAGGCTTTTTGTTTTCATAAAATAAATTATTTGTTAATTTATGGAATGAAATTTGGAAGTTATGAAATTAGAAGTTCTAAAATTGAAATTATTTGTTGTGAAATTAGAATTGTGAAACTAAAATTAGATGGATTGAAATAGATGCTGTGAAATATGTTTCTTTTGTAGGGATGTAAATTGAGATTAGTTAGAATACCTGAATAGTTGAATTTAAAAGTTTAGAAATTGTGAAATTGAAATTAGATGTTGCCAATCGAAATTTAAAATCAGATGTTGTCAATTGTGAATTAAAAAAGGGGACTTTGGAGTTGAGTTTTCATAATGTGTTTACCTTATTATATAAGATAAAAAAAATGAGTTATAGTTTCTAAATAACTTTCAACTTCATATTAATTTTGCATTTTCTAACCCTATAGCATTCATTCAGTCTATCTATATACAAAATTCATCATTGATTTTCTTTTGAACTTTTTTTTCATAACATATAGTTAAAGTATTGATTTATCTTATTTCCATAGATAAATTTGTAGTACATTTAGAAAAAGAAAAGAACAACATTTAACTTAAACGAATTAGTTTTTTTTTTTTTAGGGAAAAAGCAAGCTAGATTAATTCATAGACAAAGTGTCCATAAGTACATAGGGCGCCAACTCCGGGGGAGAGTGGTTTTCCCAAATTTATTCAACTCCAAAAGGAACTAGTTTTGCTAAATGGTGAGCCATAAAATTACCATCACGTTTGACATGTGACCAAACAAGAGAAGAAAAAGAAGAACAAGAAGCTAAAATATCATGTAGAATGATGTCGAGATCCGAAAGGTAGAGAGCACTCTTTGAAATTCCTTTATTAATACTCCACATATCATGCCCATCATCACACAAATTGCAATCAGCTGGATTTTTGCACAAAAATAATCGATTTCGTGGGGGGAATTGATAGCAATCCTACGTGGCATAGCTCTTTGACTTGCCATCCTATGTGGCACCTTTCTTAAGCCTTGTAGGATTTTGTAATATATATTATAATAGATAGATAGATTTATATATAGCGGTTTTTTTTACCAAATGCCTTAGAGTTTCCCGCATTTCGCAATATACGCTTCAACTTTTGGAAATTCACCAAATGCTCGCCAACTTTTACACATATAACATAACTTTTCATTTTAGCTAACGGAAGTCTAACTCCGTCAAATTAATAACCCTAGTTGGCCCAAAACCATAACGGACCCCTTATTAACCCTTTCTCTTTTGCCCCTTCTCTCTCCTCTCTTCCCTATCCCTTCTTTTTTTTTTTCTTCTAGGAGCTTCCATGACATCCACCACCATGATTATCTTTCCAAACAAATTTTTGCAAAAGTCACTCATTTACGCAATATAAATTCTACGAATTAATGGATTATTACCGAAACACAAAATTAGCTTGAGTAATAAATTATTTGCCAATCAGAAGATGAAGGAACTGAAATATCCAGAAAATAATGCAACGAAATTCAAAGTTGAGAAATTTGTTGAGTTTAATTTATTTGATTTTACTGCTTAAGTAATCTAGAAAATGAGTTATTCCCATTTTGAGAGAGAAAAATTAAGAGGTTGAGTTCAAAGCGGGCGGATTTACGGGGGTACAGTGGGTACGGTTGTACCCCCATTGCTAAAAATAAAAATGAAGAAGATATAAATTCAAGGAAATAAAAAAAATTAAATCCCTTGTTTTTCGTTTTCCACGCGCAACTGTACGCATCCCTCATAGCAACTATCCACACAACTCTCTTTTTTCCCCTTTTTCCTCTCTTTCTCTTGCCTCTGTCAACAGTCAAAAACATTAATTTTTTCCTCTTTCTCTCACCTCTTTCAGTACACCTCTCTTAGTACTCTTCTACCTTTTTCTGATTAAACAAGTCTGCCATGTTCTCTCACAAGGCTTTTTGTTTTCATAAAATAAATTATTTGTTAATTTATGGAATGAAATTTGGAAGTTATGAAATTAGAAGTTCTAAAATTGAAATTATTTGTTGTGAAATTAGAATTGTGAAACTAAAATTAGATGGATTGAAATAGATGCTGTGAAATATGTTTCTTTTGTAGGGATGTGAATTGAGATTAGTTAGAATACCTGAATAGTTGAATTTAAAAATTTAGAAATTGTGAAATTGAAATTAGATGTTGCCAATCGAAATTTAAAATCAGATGTTGTCAATTGTGAATTGAAAAAGGGGACTTTGGAGTTGAGTTTTCATAATGTGTTTACCTTATTATATAAGATGAAAAAAATGAGTTATAGTTTCTAAATAACTTTCAACTTCATATTAATTTTGCATTTTCTAACCCTATAGCATTCATTCAGTCTATCTATATACAAAATTCATCATTGATTTTCTTTTGAACTTTTTTTTCATAACATATAGTTAAAGTATTGATTTATCTTATTTCCATCGATAAATTTGTAGTACATTTAGAAAAAAAAAAGAACAACATTTAACTTAAGCGAATTTGTTTTTTTTTTTTAGGGAAAAAGCAAGCTAGATTAATTCATAGACAAAGTGTCCATAAGTACATAGGGCGCCAACTCCGGGGGAGAGTGGTTTTCCCAAATTTATTCAACTCCAAAAGGAACTAGTTTTGCTAAATGGTGAGCCATAAAATTACCATCACGTTTGACATGTGACCAAACAAGAGAAGAAAAAGAAGAACAAGAAGCTAAAATATCATGTAGAATGATGTCAAGATCCGAAAGGTAGAGAGCACTCTTTGAAATTCCTTTATTAATACTCCACATATCATGCCCATCATCACACAAATTGCAATCAGCTGGATTTTTGCACAAAAATAACCGATTTCGTGGGGGGAATTGATAGCAATCCTACGTGGCATAGCTCTTTGACTTGCAATCCTATGTGGCACCTTTCTTAAGCCTGTAGGATTTTGTAATATATATTATAATAGATAGATAGATTTATATATAGCGGTTTTTTTACCAAATGCCTTAGAGTTTCCCACATTTCGCAATATACGCTTCAACTTTTGGAAATTCACCAAATGCTCGCCAACTTTTACACATATAACATAACTTTTCATTTTAGCTAACGGAAGTCTAACTCCGTCAAATTAATAACCCTAGTTGGCCCAAAACCATAACAGACCCCTTATTAACCCTTTCTCTTTTGCCCCTTCTCTCCCCTCTCTTCCCTATCCCTTCTTTTTTTTTTTCTTCTAGGAGCTTCCATGACATCCACCACCATGATTATCTTTCCAAACAAATTTTTGCAAAAGTCACTCATTTCTGCAATATAAATTCTACAGAATTAATGGATTATTACCGAAACACAAAATTAGCTTGAGTAATAAATTATTTGCCAATCAGAAGATGAAGGAACTAAAATATCCAGAAAATAATGCAACGAAATTCAAAGTTGAGAAATTTGTTGAGTTTAATTTATTTGATTTTACTGCTTAAGTAATCTAGAAAATGAGTTATTCCCATTTTGAGAGAGAAAATTAAGAGGTTGAGTTCAAAGCAGGGGCGGATTTACAGGGGGTACAGTGGGTACAGTTGTACCCCCATTGCTAAAAATAAAAATGAAGAAGATATAAATTCAAGGAAATAAAAAAAATTAAATCCCTTGTTTTTCGTTTTCCACGCGCAACTCTACGTATCCCTCATAGCAACTATCCACGCAACTCTCTTTTTTCCCCTTTCTCCTCTCTTTCTCTTGCCTCTGTCAACAGTCAAAAACATTAATTTTTTCCTTTCTCTCACCTCTGTCAGTACACCTCTCCTTTTAGTACTTTTCTACCTTTTTCTGATTAAACAAGTCTGCCATGTTCTCTCACAAGGCTTTTTGTTTTCTTAAAATAAATTATTTGTTAATTTATGGAATGAAATTTTGAAGTTATGAAATTAGAAGTTCTGAAATTGAAATTATTTGATTTGAAATTAGAATTGTGAAATTATAATTGTGAAACTAAAATTAGATGGATTGAAATAGATGCTGTGAAATATGTTTCTTTTGTAGGGATGTGAATTGAGATTAGTTAGAATACCTGAATAGTTGAATTTAAAAGTTTCGAAATTGTGAAATTGAAATTAGATGTTGCGAATCGAAATTTAAAATCAGATGTGGTCAATTGTGAATTAAAAAAGGGGACTTTGGAGTTGAGTTTTCATAATGTGTTTACCTTATTATATAAGATGAAAGAAATGAGTTATAGTTTCTAAATAACTTTCAACTTCATATTAATTTTGCATTTTCTAACCCTATAGCATTCATTCAGTCTATCTATATACAAAATTCATCATTGATTTTCTTTTGAACTTTTTTTTCATAACATATAGTTAAAGTATTGATTTATCTTATTTCCATAGATAAATTTGTAGTACATTTAGAAAAAAAAGAACAACATTTAACTTAAACGAATTAGTTTTTTTTTTTTTAGGGAAAAAGCAAGCTAGATTAATTCATAGACAAAGTGTCCATAAGTACATAGGGCGCCACCTCCGGGGGAGAGTGGTTTTCCCAAATTTGTTCAACTCCAAAAGGAACTAGTTTTGCTAAATGGTGAGCCATAAAATTACCATCACGTTTGACATGTGACCAAACAAGAGAAGTACAAGAAGAACAAGAAGCTAAAATATCATGTAGAATGATGTCAAGATCCGAAAGGTAGAGAGCACTCTTTGAAATTCCTTTATTAATACTCCACATATCATGCCCGTCATCACACAAATTGCAATCAGCTGGATTTTTGCACAAAAATAACCGATTTCGTGGGGGGAATTGAGAGCAATCCTACGTGGCATAGCTCTTTGGCTTGCAATCCTATGTGGCACCTTTCTTAAGCCTGTAGGATTTTGTAATATATATTATAATAGATAGATAGATTTATATATAGCGGTTTTTTTACCAAATGCCTTAGAGTTTCCCGCATTTCGCAATATACGCTTCAACTTTTGGAAATTCACCAAATGCTCGCCAACTTTTACACATATAACATAACTTTCCATTTTAGCTAACGGAAGTCTAACTCCGTCAAATTAATAACCCTAGTTGGCCTAAAACCATAACAGACCCCTTATTAACCCTGTCTCTTTTGCCCCTTCTCTCTCCTCTCTTCCCTATCCCTTCTTTTTTTTTTCTTCTAGGAGCTTCCATGACATCCACCACCATGATTATCTTTCCAAACAAATTTTTGCAAAAGTCACTCATTTCTGCAATATAAATTCTACATAATTAATGGATTTATTACCGAAACACAATATTAGCTTGAGTAATAAATTATTTGCCAATCAGAAGATGAAGGAACTGAAATATCCGGAAAATAATGCAACAAAATTCAAAGTTGAGAAATTTGTTGAGTTTAATTTATTTGATTTTACTGCTTAAGTAATCTAGAAAAAGAGTTATTCCCATTTTGAGAGAGAAAATTGAGAGGTTGAGTTCAAAGCAGGGGCGGATTTACAGGGGGTACAGTGGGTACAGTTGTACCCCCATTGCTAAAGATAAAATTGAAGAAGATATAAATTCAAGGAAATAAAAAAAATTAAATCCCTTGTTTTTCGTTTTCCACGCGCAACTGTACGCATCCCTCATAGCAACTATCCACACAACTCTCTTTTTTCCCCTTTTTCCTCTCTTTCTCTTGCCTCTGTCAACAGTCAAAAACATTAATTTTTTCCTCTTTCTTTCACCTCTGTCAGTACACCTCTCCTTTTAGTACTCTTCTACCTGTTCTGATTAAACAAGTCTGCCATGTTCTCTCACAAGGCTTTTTGTTTTCTTAAAATAAATTATTTGTTAATTTATGGAATGAAATTTGGAAGTTATGAAATTAGAAGTTCTGAAATTGAAATTATTTGATTTGAAATTAGAATTGTAAAATTAGAATTGTGAAACTAAAATTAGATGGATTGAAATAGATGCTGTGAAATATGTTTCTTTTGTAGGGATGTGAATTGAGATTAGTTAGAATACCTGAATAGTTGAATTTAAAAGTTTAGAAATTGTGAAATTGAAATTAGATGTTGCGAATCGAAATTTAAAATCAGATGTTGTCAATTGTGAATTAAAAAAGGGGACTTTGGAGTTGAGTTTTCATAATGTGTTTACCTTATTATATAAGATGAAAAAAATTAGTTATAGTTTCTAAATAACTTTCAACTTCACATTAATTTTGCATTTTCTAACCCTATGGCATTCATTCGGTCTATCTATATACAAAATTCATCATTGATTTTCTTTTGAACTTTTTTTTATAACATATAGTTAAAGTATTGATTTATCTTATTTCCATAGATAAATTTGTAGTACATTTAGAAAAAAAAGAACAACATTTAACTTAAACGAATTAGTTTTTTTTTTTTTAGAGAAAAAGCAAGCTAGATTAATTCATAGACAAAGTGTCCATAAGTACATAGGGCGCCATCTCCGGGGGAGAGTGGTTTTCCCAAATTTGTTCAACTCCAAAAGGAACTAGTTTTGCTAAATGGTGAGCCATAAAATTACCATCACGTTTGACATGTGACCAAACAAGAGAAGAAAAAGAAGAACAGGAAGCTAAAATATCATGTAGAATGATGTCAAGATCCGAAAGGTAGAGAGCACTCTTTGAAAGACGCTTGATCACAACTTCGCAATCAGATTCAAGGACCACCTCATTAAGACCAAAGCGTTTGCCAAGCCTAATCGCCATTTGAATTGCCTTAGCTTCTGCAACTTCCGGGCTCTAGAAAGCCTTGACTCTTCGAGTAGCTGCAAAGACAACACGCCCCTCCGAGTCACGGCCCACAACACCAAGGCCAACCCAGCCAGTTACTGCAAGAAAGGCGTCAACCTTGAGCTTTAAAACACCTCTAGGGGGAGCCTGCCAAGTTTTCGAACTCGGTTCGCAAGGCTTCACCTTTGAACTATAAATCCTAGCTGATTATTTGCCATACTCCTCAACCAAATGATGAACACGCTGAACGAATTAGTTAATCGGTTGTGAAAAATATGACTTTAACAGAACCACTTATTAAACTTAGGGTTAAAATTAAAAATGGAGCAAATAAACAATTAGCAATTATATCTAAGTTCTTACGTATTAAAACTTGGGCGTACAAAAATGTTGCTAAGCTTTATTTTTAAAAATAAAAGTTGACGAGTCTAACTGCTATCCGTACCCCCATAATAAAATTCCTGGATACGCCACTGGTTCAAAGGAATTTGACTGCTGGAGTGCATGTTGACTGCTGCACCTATTTCTTCCTAGTGGGCATAGTATCTTGAATCTGTTGGCTGCATCACTCCATGGCCAAGTAACTCAGTCTTCTGATTTTATTCAATGTTATCTGTTATCATTATCATTTAAGGTAAATGTATCTCGTCATCTATATAATAAAGAGATTTTCGTATGAGGTAAGATATAAACGGTTTTATTCAGATAGTCACTTTTACCCTGTTTCTTAGTCGATGGCATCATGTTGGGCATTATTGTCAGTGAATTATTACTGGTTAACACTTAGATATCTGTTGACAAAAAGAAAAGATTTGGAGTGGCCTCCACACTTCCTTTACACAAGAAGAACAATTTTTTCTGTTCTTAACATATACTCGCTATTGAGGAACAATGATTCCGCCTGCTGAAATTTCTAGTGTGTGTTTCTAGCATTTTTTTTATCAGGTAATTTCCTAACTCATTAATGACATATACATTTGCTGAAGCCAACAATCACAAATCAAATGCATAATCTATTTGTTATTTATGAGTGAAACTTATGAAATTTATACTAATTTTGATTATAATCAACTGAATTATCCTGTACTACTTTTCAGGGATTCCTAACACTTATTCGCAAGAGATGATTGACGAGGTAAGAGATATGTGGGTGACATATTTAAACAACCAAGTACAACACGCCGGAGTTAAGACAACGACAATATATATATAACATATTTATTTGATTGATGTCTTATTACACAGTACAAACACTTGATTGATACTTACTTATTACACAGTACAGTAACGATATGTAACATATTATACATAGTTGTCACATTATTCAATAGTTTATCAATCTAAAAATTCCTTCCAAGCGCACACAACGTACATATTTATTTATTTAACAAATTACATAGCAAGAGAAATCAACAGAACTCAAGCAAGCCAGGTAAGCTTAGGTATGGAGATGCATCAAGCAAGCAATTCCAAATAGTAATTGATTTCCTGGACCTAGGCCTCCTAGGCGCGGCATGTACCAGAAAAGACGCCGTCGCATGTGTAGGGAGAACAACACTGATCATAGTGGCCGCAAGGTTCCCCGAGTCCTGGGCACCATTGGCAATTTCCCAGGGGGGTAATGCCGACAGCAACATAGCATATCAAGCCTGGGCAACAATCTCCAGGATAGCAATAGTCGCCTCTAGCTTTGCAACTCAGCGTGTGGGCAACTGGTAGCCCACCCACAGCCTGGGCATTACGGGGTAGGATGTTTAAAATTCGGAGCAGCTGCTGCTGTCCGGAAAATTCATCATCAAGTGTACGAGCAGCAGCCACAGGTGCGCCTACCATCAGACTAATGGCAATGTTTAGAAGGAGAAACTTGACCATCCTACTACCTCCAATCATTTTCATCGCTCTAACACTACCTCTGTGTTTTGTTTATTTGCAGTTAAGATCTAGAGTGGTGATGAAAGAATTAAGGAAGTTGGAGTCCCCTTTTTATAATCAATATGGTACTCTTCAACTACTGTAACTTAAACATTTAACAAGATAAAATAAACGCACCGTATACCTACTACTTCGTCATTACTCGAGAAAATTAGTAGTATACTCCCAATATAAATTAATATAAATTAAATTACAACCACTCTGTTGACTTTTGAATACTTCTATGTTTTAAAATTTTATTTCAGATTAGTTTTTTTTTTTAAAGAGAAATTTCATTAATTGAAGGCCAAACGGCATCTACAATAGGTATTAAAGTAAAATAAGATACAATTAAACAAGACTAAATCAAATTCGTCTTCGAATAAACTACAATGAACCAAATCGAACAATACAAAGACAATTGTATTTCTTTGAATCAAGCAGTATTGATGAGGAAGTCTATCATTCTGATATAGTTTGGGAAGAACACTCTTGATCGAGTCAGGTTGACCGCATCCGAGATTCCAATACCTTCATCGAACTTCAACCAATGAGAATAATTTCTCATACCTAAAAACAAAAGAACCATACTCACAACTCCCATAGGGGAGAAGGAGATTTCCAAAACAGAAACTAAAAACCCCATAACAGGGTTTGAGAAAATCTCATAAAGAGATACTAATTTATTAAACAAAACAAGAAAATGAACTAAAAACGGAAAATAAAAGGGGAAAAGGAGCTTACCATGAATGAAATCATCCATGACAGCCCCTAATTGATGAAGAAGGGGTAGGGGAGGCTAGGGTTTGAGAGAGAGAAAAAGAGAGGGGAGAGGAGAGAGAACCCACTTTTTTTACCAAGACACTACTTATTTAGCTAACATATAGTTTTATTTCAGATTAGTTTGTGATATACATTTATATATGTTCCATTTTATATATACTTATTATGTGCAGTATAGAACATATCTTTAATTTCCTTAAGGAATAAAAAAGGAACATATTCTAATAATTTATTTATTTTATCAGTAAAAGAAGATTTCATTAATCAACAAACCAAATACCATATACTATGACTTATTGGTCGCTTGTTTGAATCATACTTTATAGAATTTTGTAGTACGTATTCCTTGTTAAGCATATACCACGACTTGTTTCTAGTGAATAGGAGGTTACATCATCTTCTTGTTAAGCATATTCCCTCGTTAAGCGATGATCAAGGCTGGCCTAGTGGTTGTAATGCCCTTCTTCCACCCTTGTGATAGGGGTTCGATTCTCACCCATTGCAAGAAGGATCCCCGATTTCCTCCCTCCTTGCAAGAGAATTCTTCTTACCTTTAAAAATATTCCCTTGTTAAGCATATTCTTTGTTAAGCATATTCCTTGTTGCATCATTAGAATACCCAACAATTCCTGTCAGATCTACTTTTCACTAAAATAACATTTCACAACTACAATACAATTTAGCATCATAAACTACATGTCCTAATAAGTGATTAGATCTTTCTGTAATACATGAAGTATATAATAGTGAGTATATATAATCAAAGTTTGTAAACTTTGACAAAGGAATACTTAACTTATTTAATCTTTAATTTTTCTCAATCAAATGTCTTTTGCCTTTTGCTTGTTTTGATTTTTGAACCAATTCATATTAGTTTGAATTTCTTATTAAAAAGACATTTTATGCCTTATTAAAAAGACATTTTATGCCTACTCTCTTTTCTCAATCAATGGCACAAGTTATTTTCCATTATTGATACATAATTTTAATATATCAAGTGGTTAGAGCTTCACTTTCCGAGCCATCTCCTCTCCCTCTCCGATTGTTTTTCTAAGGTTTCTAATTTTCTTGGCCTTCTAGGCTAGAAATAGTATAAGTTCTTCGGAATTTAGACTATTTCCGACCTTTTTCCTTCGTCTTTAGGGTTATTATCTTCTTTACTGCTTTTATTTGTTTTGGTCTCTTCATCTGTGACAATTTTTCTCCCCCTTTTTGGTGGGGTTGCTTCTCATATTTGCATTAGTTTTCTTGTTTTTATGGTGTTAATAACTTGGAAGATAATTTGGATCCATGAGGGTTTCAAGTTTTTTCAGCAATTCATCACTGGAAACACTTATACTGCAACACTCCGTCCTTTTCACAATAATACTAAAGTAAGTACAACTAAAAATAATCAAAGTAGACGATAGTGGAAATATGGCCCGGACTAATGTCACTCTACGGTTCAACTAAACATTATTATAAAGTAGATGTCATTAAAACATACTAAATAATTTCAAACTAAGTTCAACTTTTCATAACAACCCACTAGAAATCCCAAAGTACAACTAAAACATCTTTAAAGCTCATGTGGCAAAACAACCACCCAAAATCAACTACTTCACACCTGTAAGAGTGAAAGTCTTCCTAGAATCCTCATAAAAGTCATCTACAATCATAAAAAAACTAGATGCTTAGTAAAATCTCCAAAAATACATTTCCAGAGTCCACACTAGTTTAGCCTTTGGAACCATCTACATATATAAGAAAAACAACAAATATCCACAATCAATGGGGAGTAACTAGCAGTTCTCCCAGAACAACTAGCATCAAGATAGCATTAAAAGATAAGCTTTAATCATATAGAATCATCATAACAAACGTCACTTATCACAAAAGACTCCTACTACCATTTTACATGATAATATAAATTCTAGCATGAATTCTATAAACAAAGAAAGAACATCATCACACCAATAAAATCATAAATCACCATAAGAAATAATGAAGTAAAACATAGAAAAAACTTTATGAGAACAAGAGAAGAACACCAGCGGATCATCACCCACTTCCTAAGGTTTGTCAGATCGCAACCTCCAGACAGCCTATGGGCTTACGTTCCCTACTGCCTGTGTCTAAGAATGACCAAACTCCCGATGCATGGTAGTACAAGCAGCACTCCCTAACCTTTCGGATGACAACAATTAACCCACATTTTTTTACTCCTAGATCACAACCTAGGTGGTTGGCATGCTCATCACCGGGATTACAGTTATCCCACATGATTTTTAATATCTCAAAATAAAACAAATTACCAAAACAGTCTCATCTCAAAACTATACATCATCAAATCAATATCAATAGGGATGCCCAATGGTCTTACACCCAAAATTCAGCAGAAAAACTAGGATCGCAACCCTGAGTAATTCAAATTCCATAATCATCTCATTTCCAACTTCTCATCAAAAACAACAACACAAACTCAATAGTTTTCAAGAATCAACCTCCATGCTCACAACATATCAAGCTTGAAATTAACAACCTCACAACAATACTAACAAATCATAACATAAAGGATAATCTTGAAATCATCCGAAATCAACACAAGTAACGTCACCAAATATGAATAATTCTAAACAACATTAACCACCAGCAATCTGTCCAAATATATATGACATGAAATCATTAAAAAATGGTCACTGAAAACATACGGATATTCATGCAGCAAGTAAACAGACCACCAAGTCTGCCTTAACCATACGTGCGCTCAGCGCATGAGCGTGCGCTCGGCGCAGTTCTTGCGCGTCTAACACACAATCGTCGTGTCTGACGCATCTCGGTGCGTCCGATGCTTCTAGACGAAAAAGTCCCAAATTAAACCGAAAGTTAACAAAAACCGATTAACTCCCGAAACGAACACTAAACATCAATTCCACTAAACTTCAGCAATAGTGAAATCATGAACTTCAATACCAAACAATTCCAACAATTCTACTAATCATAAATAAAGTTGTAAAACATAATTCACAATAAAAACAATCCAAAATCATAAGAAATAACATCCTAATATAAACTAATCATAGGAAATCATGAATCACAATTCTAACAACAAGATTAACATTTCTACTAAACAACAAAACAATACTCTACAATTACACACTTGCACATTATAATCATCAAATTTTCAAAATAAAAACATGAATCAACAAGCCTAAACATAATCCTAACAATTAAATCTTTTCCCTAAAACTACCGTAATTTCTAGTATTATAAGACAACTACTAGTTACCTGGAACGTTAGGAGATATTGTAGCAACAAGACACTAGGCGTTAACTTCTTGAACAATGAAAAATCTTATTTCATGTTGTTCTGTTCCAACCATGAATCCCGCCGATCGAAAGCTCAGTTTCAAAATCCCTCCAGTCAAAGTGAAGACCCAGATATCTTCAACGTACTGTCAAGATTTCAGACTGCTCCAACGGCTAGATCTCTGGAGATAGTCATTTTCTTGAAGGTCTGACAGGAAAAACCGGGATGAACTTTTACCTTCTTCTTCTTTTCTCTTCCTCTTCTCTCTTTTCTTTGAAAAATGGCGTGGGTTAATGAAGAATGATGTTGAATTTCTCTTATTAAAATCAGAGAGTTTTAATGAGCGATTAAATGGGGGGTTACAAAGCTCCAAAGGTTTACTTAACATGCACCAAAACTCTTCATCCTCCTCTCCACACTTGCTGATTTTTGGCCAGCACGCCCATGCCACACGTGATGTTCAATTCATCACTCAAGTCGGTCTAACAGCGTTACAAAAATGCTACGCGACAAACCGTATCCTGAACGCCTAAATAAACAATGAAACTAATATAACCTTTAAAATAATTAACTAACAATTTATAATAAATATATATAGATATAACACGACATATAAATATATATATTAAACATATTCACAAGCCAAAAAATATTTAGTAATAAAATATTAATTTTGAACGAGAAAATACTAACTTAATATAATTAACCGCGAAAAATTAGGAGCAAAAACATGGGGTGTTACATATACCATATAATTAGATTACGAAGGTCTCCACTTGGAAATATGCAAATACATCGAAATACAATGCTCGCTTCAAGTTTGAAGCAATGGAACTGTAGCTGCACTCGAGTATGCTCAAAATTTATTGGTTTCATTATGAAAATTGTTGTGATGTGCTAATAAATCTGTATTTTTCAGATCTTATGTAACACTCGACCCATGCATAGTCGATTCTCTCGTCATCAACGCACATCCAGGGCCAACAATTGTCCTCAATAACCAACACAAGTTCTTTCGGTGCATTTTGTCCTAACTCATGCACAACCCATCCCAAGACTACTCCCAGCCAAGCACGCTTAACTATGGAGTAACTAAGGAAATAAGCTCCCTAAAAGAAAGATGCATCTTGTTGAAATTAGTAGTCCGCTAAATCCCTTTAAAGCAATCATGAGGAGTATTACATCTTATTTATCATTGTATGTATCGTATGGCTTATTATTAATGACATTTTTCCTTCTCATAAAAGAGCTCCCACTTTCCAACCTCCTTGTTGAGGTGCAATTCTAACCACCCTAACTTTAGTAATAATTGAGCACTTTGTTACTGTGACTTGTCCTAGTAAAATTGCCACTTTCTAGTCTCAATGACTATAATTCTCTCATGAATTGGAATCCCCATAGTTTCCCTTATCTTACAAGAACTACGGGTTGCTTTGGGCCAATAAACTCCTTTTTGAAATAAATATATACTCGCTCCATTTTTTTTAAGATCTACTCGATTACTTTAGATACACAATTTAAGGTAAATTGGAAAGATAGTGTAAAAAATGGGTCCACTTGGTTTCTTTATATTTTTTAATGAGGAAAGGGAGATAGAGAACATGGAAGATAGAGTATTGTGTGGGCCAAGGATGATTAAATTATTGTATATCTTTTGCTAGATGAGGAATAACGCAATAGATCTTCAAAAAAACGGATGGAAAGGCTGACGAGTAGATCTTCAAAAAACAGATAGCAAAAATATTATCTTGTCCTTATTTTTTAGCTATTTATATACTTGTTCCATTCCCTTAACATACTATCCATTTGTTTCATGCGCAGTATCCGGTTTCCAAAACAAATCTTTGATTGTTCAAATCTTTAATTTGTAAGTAACAAAAAGTATAAAAAATGGATATATTAGATGTATATTAAGATGAAATCAAATAATATCTTACATGACTATGTTTTTAATTAGAGAAATTCTAGGTGGTGACCTTGTGTTTTAAACTTTTCAACGTGGTGGAAAAAATTATCATTCTATAAAGTGACATTATGGTATTGTTTAACAAAAAAAAAAAAACTTTATATTAATGAGCTTTTCCATTAAATATTTCATATATATATACATATATACATATATATATATATATATATATACATATATATATATATATATATATACATATATAATTGAGTTAGTATGAGAATGCATACTTACATGAGAAATGAGAATGGATTTTACGCGCTATAACTCTAATGAACAAGTGATGTAACTCTAATGAAAAAGTGATGTAACTCCAAAAAAACAAAAATTAGAAAAAAAAAATTTCGAAATTTTTTTTTTTTTGGCTCGAATTTTTTTCGGGGGTATAACTCTAATGAACAAGTGTTGTAACTCTAATTCAATCGTGTGGTTGAGATTCATTCTCATTTCTCATGTAAGGAGCATTCTCATGTGATCCTGCCCCTATATATATATATATATATATATATATATATATATATACACTAGCTTTATATGCACGCAATGCGTGAATTAATTTAAAAACTTGTTATTCTATTATATAATCGGCCCGTATCATATTTATACACTTACCTACAACTATATGATAACTAATGAATATAAAAGATAAATACTCTAGGTTACAAGGATATAGCTAAGAAGATATTTACATAATATCTTAAGAGTTAATATAATTAACAACAACACAATACTGTAGCTAGAAACTCGAGCATATCTGGCTAAACAGAAAGATAAAGTGTGACCATAGGTCAACGTTTATCTCTAATTCTCTATCGTAACTCATGAATTTCTGCTCATTTTGCCTTATTTTATTTATTTTAGGTACTTACAAACACTATAATATTTAAATAAATAATTTAGCACCTAATTATTTATGGTGTCTAAGCCTCTAAGGTATGTTACTGAACATAGCCATTAACTACAAATGGTCCAGTTTCCTTAAATTTACTCGGGAAAATTTGTAATATATTCGGCATGGAGTATTAACAGTAAATGGTCAAATTTCTTTATAAATGGTCCACTTTCCTTATATTTACTAAGGAAAATTAAAAATATCTCTATTATATAAGTGAAGGGGGAGGAAGATGATGCCCCTTTTATACAAAGTCTGATATACCATTAATGAATTTAAATTGTCATATGTATTAAATATTGCCATATATATTGAACAAGTTAACAATGGAATTGAATTTAAAATTTCGATTCAATATTAAATTAAGGATAATGATTTCCTTTTCTTACATATGTGCGTAAAACTCGATCGGGTATTAAACCGACAATATAACTTGATTGCCACAATCGAAAAAAAAATCAAAACTTAAATTTCATATTAATAATTATACCGATAATATTTTAAAACCTAACTGTTGATTATTATTCGGTAATCTATATTATATAAATCGAGCTCTTTCACTTTATTAATATCCAACTATTGAACCTGATACACAAATTCTTCCAATTTATTTGAGCATAAGCTTTCTTTTGCTTTATATTTCCTTCTCTCAATACTATATTAGAATAATGATGAACAAATAACAAATAACTAACACTGATGAATAACTAATTGAGAAAAAAAAGGTTAATATACCACACACGCATAGCATGCACAAAATGCTATTACTCAATAACTCAACTTCATCCCGAATGGGTCATCATTGCTTTGTGAATCCGTGATGCTTTGTACTGATTGCTACTTTTGGCCAAAAAAATACTTATTGAACGTAACATCTATCCTCTCGCCTCTCTCAACAACTCTTAATATTCATATTTGCTTGACGGATGATTCTACCATGGTCTTTTTTCAAAAAAGACCATTGAAAACAAATCAATGTGAGCCACATATTTTTGTTAGTGGACCCCTTTTGTCATTTCTTTTCCCTTTTCTTTTAATTGCCAAAACTTATTTCTTTTCATTTTATTTATTTACCAAAATCATGAAATTAATTTATGAAAATCATGAAAATAATTACAAAAAAAATTTCAAAAAATTCGAAAATTTTTTTTGGCTTCCAAACAGTAATTTACGTATGGAAAAAAATTTTGGAGCCAAATTTTTTTACCCATTTTCTCTCTCCTCCTTGTTCTTCATGTTCTTCACCAAATCCACCATTATCAACCGAATTTCTCCCAAATTCGACTCATTCTTCCACCTTCTCCCTCAATTTCGACCCTATCTTCCATCTTGTTCCTCCATTTCGACCCATTCTTCACCTTCATTTCGCCTCAAAAACCTTCACCTCCATTGTTGAACTTGACATCCATGGATTTCGATCTAAACTCTTCACCCGTAGATGAAATGGATGTAAGTTTACTTGAATATTTCGTATATAGTAACGAATTAATGATTTTCTATCTTCATTTGTGTGTTTGAATAAGATTAAACTTGCAAATTTGTAAAAATTTCCCCAAAAATATCTAGGGTTTTAAGGAAAAAAAATGACGGTATTGGTGACTAAATTTCTCTAAATCAACGCACTTCACACTTTTATGCGACAATTTGTGGTTACATTTGAGTAGTTCATACTTTACTTTAGCCATGATGCAAAAAAAAATCAGCTCTTTCGCGACCTCCATGGGAGGTTGAGCTAGTTTTTAGTCTAAGGTATTGCAGTTGTTTGGTGATTACTAAGGATATATTTTGGACATGACCAAACCTAATGATGTTTTCGTAATTACTAAACATATTTTGGACATAACCAAAAATAAATTTAAGGTGTGTGAGATAATGGCAATAAATCAATGCACTTCACACTTTTATTGGGTTACATTTGATACGTAGATCATACATTAGTTTAGCAATTAGATGAAACAAATTTGTAGCATTTTGGGGACCTCCATTACAGTGGAATGTCACTTGTTTTTTGTGTAAAATAGTGCAGGGTATAGGTAATTACTAAAGATATTTTGGTCATGACCTAACATAACCACTATATATGTTAGGTATTCACCTAATTAGATTAGGATATTACCAAAATTCTTAGGTCATTACCTAAACCACTTTAGGGCATTACCTAAAATAATAATTGTCTTGAGCAATGACCTTAAATCATGTGACTATAACATATATGATGAGGGAATTGTATGGTTAAGATGTGGGTTACTGAAAACCTAATCCATGAGATTTTATGTGGTTTATAAGATAAGAGTGCGTCGGGGTAAAACGTTGTATTTTTTCCTTTTCCTTTAGCATACAAATGATTGGATTAAATGACTTTTGTGATATGCAAGGTTCATCGATAGAATTTTTATGTGAACAGGGAATTGAAATGGTCGAATAATCTCTAAAAAGAATCCTCTCGATTGTAGTGGAATGTCACTTGTATTTTGTTCAAGTTAATGCAGGATTTAGGTAATTACAAAAGATATTTTGGTCATGATTTAATATAACCACTATATATGTTAGGTAATCACCTAATTAGATTAGGATATTACCATAACCTTTAGGTCATTACCTAAATCATTTTAGGGCATTACCTAAAATAATAATTGTCTTGGGCAATGACCTCAAATCATGTGACTATAACAAATATGATGGGGGAATTGTATTGTTAAGATGTGAGTTATTGAAAACTTAATCCATGAGGTTTTAAGTAATTTATATGATAAGATTGCATCAGTGTAAAACGTTGTATTTTTTCCTTTTTCTTTTGTTTTCAAATAATTGAATTGAATGACTTTGGTGATATGAAAGGTTCATCGAAAAAATGTTTATGTGAACAGCAGATTGGAATGGTCGAACAATCTCTAAAAAGAATCATCTCCATTGTAGTGGAATGTCACTTATTTTTTGTGCAAGTTAATGCATGGTTTAGGTAATTACAAAATATATTTTGGTCATGACCTAATACAACCACTACATATGTTAGGTAATCACCTAATAAGATTAGGAGATTACCAAAACTTTTAGGTCATTACCTAAACCATTTTAGGGCATTACCTAAAATAATAATAGTCTTGGACAATGGCCTCAAATCATGTGATTATAACATATATAATGGGGGAATTAGATGGTTAAGATGTGGGTTATTGATAACCTAATCCATGAGATTTTATGTGGTTTAAATGATGAGATTGCATCTGGCTAAAACGTTGCATTTTTTCTTTTTCTTTTGATTTCAAATGAATGATTTGAATGACTTTTGTTATATGAAAGGTTCATCGATAGAATTTTTATGTGAACAGCGAATTGAAATGTTCGGACAATCTCTAAAAAGAATCCTCTCCATTGTAGTGGAATGTCACTTGTATTTTGTGCAATTAATGCAAGATTTAGGTAAATACTAAAGATATTTTGGTCATGACCTAATATGACCACTATATATGTTAGATAATCACCTAATTAGATTAGGATATTACCATAACCTTTAGGTCATTATCTAAAGCATTTTAGGGCATTACCTAAAATAATAATTGTCTTGAGCAATGACCTCAAATCATGTTGCTATAACATATATGATGAGGGAATTGTATAGTTAAGATGTGGGTTACTGATAACCTAATCCATGAGATTTTATGTGGTTTATAAGACAAGAGTATGTTCGGGTTGAACATTGCATTTTTTCCTTTTTCTTTTGCTTTCATATGATTGAATTGAATGACTTTTGTGATGTGAAAGGTTCATCGATAGAATGTTTATGTGAACAGCGAATTGAAATGGTCAAACAATCTCTCAAAAGAATCCTCTGCATTGTAGTGGAATGTCACTTGTTTTTTGTGCAAGTTAGTGCAGGGTATAGGTAATTACTAAAGATATTTTGGCCATGACCTAACATAACCACTATATGTGTTAGGTAATCATCTAATTAGATTAGGATATTACCAAATTTCTTAGGTCATTACCTAAACCATTTTAGGGCATTACCTTAAAAAAGTAATTGTCTTGAGCACTGACCTCAAATCATGTGAATAAACCATATATGATGAGGGAATTGTATGGTTAAGATGTGGGTTATCGATAACTTAATCCATTAAGTTTTAAGTGGTTTATATAATAAGAGTGCGTCGGGGTAAAACGTTGTGTTTTTCCCCTTTTTCTTTTGATTTCAAATGACTGAATTGAATGATCTTGGTGATATGAAAGGTTCATCAAAAAATGTTTATGTGAACAGCAGATTGGAATTGTCGAACAATCTTTAAAAAGAATCCTCTCCATTGTAGTGGAATGTCACTTGTTTTTTGTGCAAGTTAATGCATGGTTCAGGTAATTACTAAATATATTTTGGTCATGACCTAATACAACCACTACATATGTTAGGTAATCATCTAATATGATTAGAAGATTACCAAAACTTTTAGGTCATTACCTAAACCATTTTAGGGCATTACCTAAAATAATAATTGTCTTGGACAATGGCCTCAAATCATGTGATTATAACATATATGATGGGGGAATTAGATGGTTAAGATGTGGGTTATTGATAACCTAATCCATGAGATTTTTTGTGGTTTTAATGATAAGATTGCATCGGGCTAAAACTTTGCATTTTTTATTTTTCTTTTGCTTTCAAATGATTGAATTGAATAACTTTTGTGATATGAAAGGTTCATCGATAGAATGTTTATGTGAACAGCGGATTGAAATGGTCAAACAATCTCTCAAAAGAATCCTCTCCACTGTAGTAGAATGTCACTTGTTTTTTGTGCAAGTTATTGCAGGGTATAGGTGATTACTAAAGATATTTTGGCCATGACCTAACATAACCACTATATGTGTTAGGTAATCACCTAATTAGATTAGGATATTACCAAATTTCTTAGGTCATTACCTAAACCATTTTAGGGCATTACCTAAACCATTTTAGGGCATTACCTAAAATAATAATTGTCTTGAGCAATGATCTCAAATTATGTGAATATAACATATATGATGAGAGAATTGTATGGTCAAGATGTGGGTTACTGATAACCTAATCCATGAGATTTTATGTGGTTTATAAGATAAGATTGTGTCGGGGTAAAACGTTGTATTTTTTCCTTTTCCTTTAGCATACAAATGATTGGATTAAATGACTTTTGTGATATGAAAGGTTCATCGATAGAATTTTTATGTGAACAGGGAATTGAAATGGTCGAACAATCTCTAAAAAGAATCCTCTCCATTGTAGTGGAATGTCACTTGTATTTTGTGCAAGTTAATGCAAGATTTAGGTAATTAATAAAGATATTTTGGTCATGACCTAATACAACCACTATATATGTTAGGTAATCACCAAATTAGATTAGGATATTACCAAAACCTTTAGGTCATTATATAAACCATTTTAGGGCATTGCCTAAAATAATAATTTTCTTGGGCAATGGCTTCAAATCATGTGACTATAACATATATGATGAAGGAATTGTATGGTTAAGATGTGGGTTATTGATAACTTAATCCATGAGGTTTTTAGTTGTTTATATGATAAGATTGCATCGGGGTAAAACGTTGTCTTTTTCCTTTTTCTTTTGCTTTCAAATGATTGAATTGAATGACTTTGATGACATGAAAGGTTCATTGATAAAAATGTTTATGTTAATAGCGGATTGGAATGGAAAAAGAATCCTCTCCATTGTAGTGGAATGTCACTAGTTTTTTGTGCATGTTACTGCTGGGTTAGGCAATCACCTAATTAGATTAGGTTATTACCAAACGTTTTTGGTCATCACCTAAAATAATAATTGTCTTCGACAATAGCCTCAAATCATGTGACTATAACATATATGATGTGGGTTATTGATAACCTAATCCATGAAATTTTATGTGGTTTAAATAATAAGATTGCATCGGGCTAAAACGTTGCATTTTTTTTCTTTTTCTTTTGCTTTCAAAGGATTGAATTGAATGACTTTCATGATATGAAAGGTTCATCGATCGAATGTTTATGTGAACAACGGATTGAAATGGTCGAACACTCTCTCAAAAGAATTCTCTTCAATGTAGTGGAATGGCAATTGTTTTTTCTCGCAAGTTAATATAGGGTCTAGGTAATTACTAAATATATTTTGGTCATGACCTAACATGACCTCTTTGCATTTTAGGTAATCACGTAATTAGCTTAGGGGTTACCAAACATTTTAGGTCATTACCTAAACTATTTTAGGGCATTACCAAAAATAATAGCTGTCTTGGGCAATGGCCTCAAATCATGTGACTATAACATATATGATGGGGGAATTATATGGTTAAGATGTGGGTTATTGATAAATTAATCCATGAGGTTTTAAGTGGTTTATATGATAAGATTGCGTCGGGGTAAAACATTGCATTTTTCCTTTTTCTTTTGCTTTAAAATGATTGAATTGAATGACTTTCTTGATATGAAAGGTTCATCTATCGAATGTTTATGTGAACAGCAGATTGGAATGGTCGAACAATCTCTAGAAAGAATCCTCTCTATTGTAGTGGAATGTCACTTGGTTTTTGTGCAACTTAATTCAGGGTTTAGGTAATTACTAAAGATGTTTTGATCATGACCTAATATAACCACTATATATGTTAGGTAATCACGTAATTAGATTAGAATATTACCAAACCTTTTAGGTCATTACCTAAACTATTTTAGGGCATTTCCTAAAAAACTAATTTTCTTGGGTAATGGCCTGAAATCATGTGACTATAACATATATGATGAGGGAATTGTATGGTTAAGATGTGGGTTATTGATAACTTAATCCATGAGGTTTTAAGTGGTTTATATGATAAGATTTCGTCGGGGACAAAACGTTGCATTTTTTCCTTTTTATTTTGCTTTGAAATGATTGAATTGAATGACTTTGGTGATATGAAAGGTTCATCGAAAAAATGTTTATGTGAACAACATATTGGAATGGTCGAATAGTCTGTAAAAAGAATCCTCTCCATTATAGTGGAATGTCACTTGTTTTTTGTACAACTTAATGCAGGGTTTAGGTAATTACTAAAGTATATTTTGGTCGTTACCTAATACAACCACTATATATGTTAGGTAAATCACCTAATTAGATTAGGATATTACCAAACCTTTTAGGTCATTACCTAAACCATTTTAGGGTATTACCTAAAAAAATCATTGTCTTGGGCAATGGCCTTAAATCATGTGACTATAACATATAACCCCATATCATATGCTTTTAGGTAATTATCAAACATGTTTTGGCCATGACCAAACCTACTAAGTGGAGGATGTTACGCCAATCACAATCCATTCCCATTACTCATCAAAGCAATCCTATGGGGATTGGATAACCATGCCACTGAGTCCATTAAGCCCAATACCTCACCAATCCCCATTGACTTAAGTTTTTGGCCCCCATTGTCTGTCCTTGTACTAAAAAGCTCAAATTAACCCTATATCATATGGTTTTAGGTACTTCCCAAACATGTTTTGGCTATGACCAAACCTACTAAGTGGAGGGTGTTCTCTTAATCACAGTTAATTCCCATTACTCATCAAAGCAATCTTATGGGGATTGGACAATCATGCCACTTGGGTCCATTAGGCCCAATACCTCACCAAACCCCATATCATATGCTTTTAGGTAATTACCAAACAATGTTGTAGAATGTCACTTGGTTTGTGCAAGTTCTTTGCTTGGGTTTAGGTAATTACTAAAGATAGTTTGGTAATGACTTAATATAACCACTATAAATGTTAGGTAGTCACCTAATCAGGTTAGGTTATTTCCAAATATGTTAGATAATCACCTAATCATATTAGGTTATTTCCAAATATTTTAAGTAAGCACCTAATCAGATTAGGTTATTTCCAAACATTTTAGGTAATCACCTACAGATTTTAGGGCATCACCTAAATTAGTAATTGACTTGACCAATTGCCTCAAATTATGTGACTATAACATATATGATGATGGATTTGTATGCTTAAGATATGGGTCATTGATAACCTAATCCATGAGGTTTTATGTGGTTTATATGACAAGGTTGCATTGGTGTAAAATGTTGCATTATTTTTTTATTTTCCTTTCAATTGATTGAATTGAATTCAAATGATGATATGAAAGGCTCATTGATTGAAATATTTTTGTTAACAACGGATTGGAATGGTAGAAGAATCCTCTCAAAGATGGATGCTATATTCTCAAAGGTGGTGCACATGGAGGTTGCATTAGAGAAGGTAATCTCAACCGTACCTCTAGAAGATAAAGAAAAGGCACGTGAGAAGGATGGGAATGATGTTGATACCAATAATATATCACAAGGTAATGATGGGGGAATGGAAAAGAATGAAATTTTCAACGATGTCCGAATCGTCCCCACCGAACCGAAAACACACGAGAGATAAGATGTGTTCTCCGTTTCTATCTCCCATACTTAGTGATACGCTTAAATGTGCAAAGCGTGAGTTGGATATTGACGATGATGACGAGACTTTTGTGGCTAGTGTGCAAGTTAGATCATCGTTTAGCATGAAGAAAATTCGCTTTGTTCGTCCCAAACCTATCTTTGGTTTGGAAACCGTTCGGGACATGCCAATGTAGAAGTTGACGCCAAAAAAGACCACCAAAAAAAGCCAAGACTAAAAAAAGAAGAAGATGGTGTAGCAAGTGATTTGGACACGCCTTCAAATGAGGTTACTCCGAAGAAGAGCACCAAAAAAGTAAATGTCACAAAAACACCCCCCGAATGCCAAAAAGACCACTCGGGCGAAAAAAAGTTCGGGAAAAAAACACCCCTCTAGGTGGATGAAGAAAAGTTAATGAGCAACTTATGAATAGTATTTTTTTACTTTGTTCTTATTTTATCCATACACATAATTTTTTGGTAATGACTAAATTTGTATTTGGTCATTACCATATGTTTATATGCTAGTATTTGTTATTGTATTTTCTGAATGTGTGATGGGTTATATGACCCCCAAAGTTTTCAGGCCATAGTTGTAACAAGTAAACAAATTTAGATTGATTCGATAATGACCAAAATTTTGAAGCCATTATTTTCATGTATTGTGAATGCGTGAAGGGTTATATGACCTAAAGTTTTTGAAGCCGGAGTTGTAACAAGTAAACAAATGCGTTGGATACTCTTAATTGAGGTCATATTTTTATGGCCGAGTTGTGTTTGGTATTTGTCTTTTATTTTAATTCGGAATATTACTAACATCAACGCGTTGAAGGTAATGGATGCCATCGATGTATGTTTACTAACTTAAGTTGATGTTATTTTATTTGTTATTTGTCTCCATTATGGTAGGCAAAAAGATCAAGACCGGAAAAGGTTAAGATATCGAAGAAGGTGGGAGTGACACCGAAGAATCATCGGTATAAAATAAATTTTTCTCATATTTGCCTATTTATATAATTAGTATGCAAACTAATATAATCCAACAAACCATGCCTCGAATTGTAGGAAAATGCTAAAGAGAAAGCGGTTGGGCATCAACTTAAATTATTTAATAAGGCCCTTAACAATGGCATGTCCAAAACGAATGAAGATTTTGTCGATCCGTCATTTACGCCACAAAAAAGTGTAGGCCGCTTCAATTTTTCGAAGAGTACTTACCCTCTTTGGACCCGATTGAAAGAAATATTTGTAAGAACATATTGAAAGGGCCGTCAAATGAAACTATTTATCGGCCAGGTAATTACCAAACACAGTTGACGCAACACTAGCATGAATAACCAAACACATTTAAGGCAATTGCCAAAGATAGGTCAAGTATAAACCTACCCTAATTATAAACATCATTTAATATTCATTAACCAAACAATACTAGCATAGATTACATGAAAACTTACAATTCAAAACATCACCACAAATTCTATAAAGTTTCAGTAATCACCAAACATGTTAAGGTAATTACCAAACACAAGTGAGGCAACACAAGCATAGATTACCAAACACACTTAAGGGAATTGAAAAAGCTAGGACAACTAAAAACATACCCTTATTATAGATATAATTAACTATTCATAAAACAAACAATACTATAGAATAGATTACATGAAAACTCACAATCCACATGGTCACCACAATTTCTTAAACATTTTGGTAATCATCAAACATATTCAGGTAATCACCAAACACATGAAAGGCAATACTAGCATAGATTACCAAACACAGTTAAGGGAATTGAAAAAGCTATGACAACTAAAAACATACACTTATTATAGATATAATTAACTATTCATAAACCAAACAATACTATAGAATAGATTACATGAAAACTCACAATTCATAACATCACCACAATTTCTTAAATATTTTGGTAATCACCAAACATATTCAGGTAATCACCAAACACATGAACATCATTTACTATTCATAAACCAAACAATATTAGCATAGATTACATGAAAACTTACAATTCATAACATTACGACAATTTCAGAAACATTTTGATAATCACCAACCATACATTAGGTAAATACCAAACACAGGTGAGGCATTACTAGCGTTTAGAGAACCACACAACAAACTATAAAACATCACAATAATATCTTTGTAATTCATCAATGACACCATGGTCCAAACTTTCATCTTTTATAAAACTAACATGATGATTAGATTCTTACAAATTTCTTCTATTGTCAATTTTAAACTAATCTTACAACAAAACCCTAACTTTCACTATTCAGATACTTAAATCATAGGACAACAACAAATAATTATATGTCATTATTCCCAAAAAAAGTCGAAATTACCACAAATCAAGACCCTAAATTTCAATATTGAGATACTTAAATCATGCTTTGCAGAATTTTGGTAAGCACCAAAATTGATGTGTTAGAAAGAATAGAAACGCATAACTCATAAGATTCAAACACAATCCTTCCTCTTCCCCCCAAAATATCAAAACAAGTACTTTTATCAATTCAAACAACATAATCAAGTGCTAACAACAAATAATTAAATATCACAATTCCAACAAAAATCGAAATTGCCACAAGAGAAAACATTAATTTTCACTATTCAAATACTTAAATCATATATTTTAAAATTTAAATCATGAATGGAGTTGTATGGTGCCACTATTCAAAAGTTTGAAATTGCCCTAAAAAATTAAACGCTACATTCAAACTCGGCTTGAACAAATAATGCCGAAAGTGTTGCGGGATATGATGCCAAGAATATGCCGTGCGTTTTTCAGAGAACCACTGTTTTTTTTTTTGGAGAAGAAAGTGTGGTTGATGAGAGAAAATGTGGAGGAAGTTGAGAATGATGGAAGGTTTAGGAGAGAGAATGAGGGTAGTTTTAGGAGGGGGAAATTAAGGAAGGGAGAAGTTGGCGGTTCTTTGAATGCAATAGTGGTCGGCAAAAGTACAATAATGCCCTTAGTATCTTGGATTTACAAATTATTTAAAACAATTCAACTTTCGTATTTTACCCACAAAACGGATAGTTTTAGATATTACCAAAACTAATACAGGTAATTACCAAACTATAATTCAAACAATTACGAAAACTCAACAAAAAAATAACATAGGGATTAGGGAAATATAAATCACTGGGTCTATGGGCCAAGAACCTCATACAACCTAATTTTTATATATAAAGACTCATAAAAATTAGTCAACCATGAATCCTACTTATTTTGTTTGGCCTAATACTTATTTGTGGTTTTCAATAATCACTTAAAAACTTTTGATAATAACCAAATTGTGCGAATAATATTACAAAAATCTTCACTTTTGGTTTTCATAAGCTCCATTCAAGTTGCATTTACATAGTATTTCAAATTTAACAACTTATAGCCAGAAATCTTCACTATCAAAATACTCACTACTACAGAAATAGCCAAACAGAGAGACATAATACCACATAACCCTTCCCTTGGATGAAGCTTCTTATTTCTCATCCTGTGCTTCATCTTTTCTAATTCATCAACAAGCCTCTTATTCTCATTCTTCATCAAATTAACCTCGGTTGCGTTGTTTTTTCTCAAATAGAAGTTGGTTTGCCACATCCCGTTGCCAATCTATAATTTCTTTATCAATCCATCTAAAAAATTCACACCCCCTTGAATTGGTGTCACAGTCCCAATATTTACATGCCATAAATCTCCTTCCAGGATTCTCATGAGTCCAAGACTTCAACTTTGCAACTGGAAAACCGCAGTCGCAATATATTTCTTCACAGTTCATAAACGAGGAGATTTCCCTTGACATACTTGTACACGAAATAACCACAAAGAAACCAACAACCTTCACGCAATAACATACTTCCTCCGTTCCATTTTAAATGAAACACTTACTATTTTAGGCCTTTCAAAATAAATGAAACATTACCTTATTTGGTATTCACTTCTCTCTATCTCTCTCCTCATCACATGGGTCCCTTCTTTTTTTTCTCTCTATCTCTCTCCTATTCTAAATCCCCGTGCCAAGTCCCTACGTTTCATTTAAAATGGAACGGAGGAAGTATAATTTTTTTAAAAAAAAATTAATCAAAAATTGCAGATCCTAAATATTCACCTTAGTCAATTTTGTAATTCTTCTCAACTCGAATTCTACAGTGGTGCAGATCTCTCAAAAGTTGGAGAATTAAATAGAAGCTAGTAGCTAGAACAATTATAGAGAGAAAATAATATGACATGATAGATAGAATGCAAATAATATGATATTAGTACAGACATAATATAGAGGGAAGCCAAAATTTTGAACTTCAAATTTTTACCAAACAATCCTTTTTCAAATTTGAAATTTTCGTTTTTCCGCCATATCATAAGGTGTTTGGTTATTACCAAACATGTTTTGGGTATTACTAAACTTATCAATTCACAATCATTTATCATTACTCATCAAAGCCATTCTATGGGTATTGGTCAATCATGCCACTGAGTCCATTAAGCCCAATACCTCACCAAACCCCATTGACTTGAGTTTTGGGCCCCTATTGTCCCTCCTTGAACAAAAAAGCCCAAATCAACTCTACATCATAGGCTTTTAGGTAATTACCACACATGTTTTGGGTATTACTAAACCTATCCAATCACAATCCATTCCCATTACTCATCAAAATAATCTTATGGGGATTGGACAATCATGCCACTGGGTCCATTAGGCCCAATACCTCACCAAACCCCATTCATTTGAGTTTTAGGCCCCCAATGTACCTCCTTGTACAAAGAAGCCCAAATTAACCCTAATCATATGCTTTAAGGTAATCACCAAACATGTTATGAATAATACTAAAGTACTAAGTGGATGATGTTTTCCCAATGACAATCATTTATCATTACTCATCAACGCAATCCAATGGGGATTGGACAATAATGCCACTGAGTCCATTAGGCTCAATACCTCACCAAACCCTATTGACTTGAGTTTTGTAACCCCATTGTCCCTCCTTGTACTAGAAAACCCAAATTAACCTTAGATCATATGCTTTTAGGTAATTACCAAACATGTTTTGGGTATTACTAAATCTATCCAATCACAATCATTTATCATTACTCATCAAAGCAATCCTATGGGTATTGGACAATCATGCCACTGAGTCCATTAGGACCAATACCTCACCAAACCCCATTGACTTGAGTTTTGAGCCCCCCCCATTGTCCCTCCTTGTACTAAAAAGCCCAAATTAACCCTAGATCATATGCTTTTAGGTAATTACCAAACATATTTTAGGTATTACTAAACCTATCCTATCACAATCCATTCCCATTACTCATCAAAGCAATCCTATGGGGATTGGACAATCATGCCACTGGGTCCATTAGGCCCAATACCTCACCAAACCCCCATTGACTTGAGTTTTGGGCCCCCAATGTACCTCCATGTACAAAGAAGCCCAAATTAACCCCAATCATATGCTTTAAGGTAATCACCAAACATGTTATGAATATTACCAAAGTACTAAGTGGATGATGTTCTCCAATGACAATCATTTATCATTACTCATCAAAGCAATCCTATGAGGATTGGACAATAATGCCACTGAGTCGATTAGGCCCAATACATCACCAAACCTCATTGACTTGAGTTTTGTACCCCTATTGTCCCTCCTTGTACTAAAAAACCCAAATTAACCTTAGATCATATGCTTTTAGATAATTACCAAACATGTTTTGGGTATTACTAAACCTATCCAATCACAATCCATTCCCATTACTCATCAAAACAATCCTATGGGGATTGGACAATCATGCCACTGGGTCCATGAGGCCCAATACCTCACCAAACCCCATCGACTTGAGTTTTGGGCCCCCAATGCACCTCCTTGTATAAAGAAGCCCAAATTAACCCAATCATATGCTTTAAGGTAATTACCAAACATGTTATGAAGATTAACAAAGTACTAAGTGGAAGATGCTCTCCCAATGACAATCATTTATCATTACTCATCAAAGCAATCCAATGGGGATTGGACAATCATGCCACTGAGTCCATTAGGCCCAAAACCTCACCAAACCCCATTGACTTGAGTTTTGGGCCCCCAATGCACCTCATTGTACAAAGAAGCCCAAATTAACTCAATCATATACTTTAAGGTAATTACCAAACATGTTATAAAGATTACCAAAGTACTAAGTGGAAGATGATCTCCCAATGACAATCATTTATCATTACTCATCAAAGCAATCCTATGGGGATTGGACAATCATGCCTCTGAGTCCATTAGGCCCAATACCTCACCAAACCCCATTGACTTGAGGTTTGGACCCTAATGTACCTCATTGTACAAAGAAGCCCAAATTAAACCCAATCCTATGCTTTAAGGTAATTACCAATCATGTAATGAAGATTACCAAACTACTAAGTGGGTGATGTTCTCCCAATGTCAATCATTTATCATTACTCATCAAAGCAATCCTATGGGGATTGGACAATCATGCCATTGATTCCATTAGGTCCAATACCTCACCAAACCCCATCGATTTGAGTTTTGAGCCCCCATTGCCCTCCTTGTACTAAAAAGCCCAAATTAACCCTAGATCATATGCTTTTAGGTAATTACCAAACATGTTTTAGGTATTACTAAACCTATCATATCACAATTCATTCCCATTACTCATCAAAGCAATCCTATGGGGATTGGACAATCATGCCACTGGGTCCATTAGGCCCAATACCTCACCAAACCCCATTGACTTGAGTTTTGGGCCTCCAATGTACCTCCTTGTACAAATAACCCCAAATTAACCCCAATCATATGCTTTAAGGTAATCACCAAACATGTTATGAATATTACCAAAGTAGTAAGTGAATGATGTTCTCCAATGACAATCATTTATCATTACTCATCAAAGCAATCCTATGAGGATTGGACAATAATGCCACTGAGTCGATTAGGCCCAATACCTCACCAAACCCCATTGACTTCAGTTTTGTACCCCTATTGTCCCTCCTTGTACTAAAAAACCCAAATTAACCTTAGATCATATGCTTTTAGATAATTACCAAACATGTTTTGGGTATTACTAAACCTATCCAATCACAATCCATTCCCATTACTCATCAAAACAATCCTATGGGGATTGGACAATCATGTCACCGGGTCCATAAGGCCCAATACCTCACCAAACCCCATTGACTTGAGTTTTGGGCCCCCAATGTACCTCCTTGTACAAAGAAGCCCAAATTAACCCAATCATATGCTTTAAGATAATTACCAAACATGTTATGAAGATTACCAAAGTACTAAGTGGATGATGTTCTCCCAATGACAATCATTTATCATTACTTATCAAAGCAATCCTATGGGGATTGGACAATCATGTCACTGAGTCCATTAAACTCAATACCTCACCAAACCCCATTGACTTGAGGTTTGGGCCCCCAATGTACCTCCTTGTACAAAGAAGCCCAAATTAACCCCAATCATATGCTTTAAGGTAATTACCAAAAATGTTATTAAGATTACCAAACTACTAAGTGGATGATGTTCTCCCAATGTCAATCATTTATCATTACTCATCAAAGCAATCCTATGGGTATTGGACAATCATACCACTGAGTCCATTAGGTCCAATACTTCACCAAACCTCATTGACTTGAGTTTAAGGCCCCTATTGTTCCTTCTTATACTAAAAAGCCCAAATCAACCCAACATCATATGCTTTTAGGTAATTACCAAACATGTTTTGGGTATTACTAAACCTATCCAATCACAATCCATTCCCATTACTCATCAAAACAATCATATGGGGATTGGACAATCATGCCACTAGGTCCATTAGGCCCAATATCTCACCAAACTCCATTGATATGAGTTTTGGGCCCCCAATGTACCTCCTTGTACAAAGAAGCCCAAATTAACCCAATCATATGCTTTAAGGTAACTACCAAACATGTTATGAAGATTACCAAAGTACTAAGTGGATGATGTTCTCCCAATGATAATCATTTATCATTACTCAACAAAGCAATCCTATGGGGATTGGACAATCATGCTACTGAGTCGATTATGCCCAATACCTCACCAAACCCCATTGACTTGAGTTTAGGGCCCCCATGGTCCATCCTTGTACTCAAAAGCCCAAATTAACCTTAGATCATATGCTTTTAGGTAAGTATCTAATATGTTTGGGGTATTACTAAACCTATCCAATCACAATCATTTATCATTACTCATCAAAGCAATCCTATGGGGATTGGACAATCGTTTTCCACTGAATCCATTATGACCAATACCTCACCATACCCCCATTGACTTGAGTTTTGGGCCCCCATTGTCTCTCCTTGTATTAAAAAACCCAAATTAACCCAGATCATATGCTTTTAGGTAATTACCAAACATGTTTTGGGTATTACTAAACCTATCCAATCACAATCCATTCCCATTATTCATCAAAGCAATCCTATGGGGATTGGACAATCATGCTACTGGGTCAATTAGGCCCAATACCTCACCAAACCCCATTCAGTTCAGTTTTGGGCCCCCAATGGACCTCCTTGTACAAAGAAGCCCAAATTAACCTCAATCATATGCTTTAAGGTAATCACCAAACATGTTATGAATATTACCAAAGTACTAAGTGGATGATGTTCTCCCAATGACAATCATTTATCATTACTCATCAAAGCAATCCTATGGGGATTGGACAATAATGCCACTGAGTTCATTAGGCGCAATACCTCACCAAACCCCATTGACTTGAGTTTTGTACCCCCATTGTCCCTCCTTGTACTAAAAAACCCAAATTAACCTTAGATCATATGCTTTTAGGTCCATTGGGCCCAATACCTCATCAAACCCTATTGACTTAAGTTTTGGGCCCCCAATGTACCTCCGTGTACAAAGAAGCCCAAATTAACCACTATCATATGCTTTAAGGTAATTCCCAAATATGTTATGAATATGTTCAGACAAGAATCCCCTATTTTTATGACTAGCTTTTCTAACACGCAATTTTATTTGTAGGTTTGCAACCTCATCACACGCTATAACACGAGTCTCCTAAATTTCCTTCTATCTTGTAAATAAAACAAACAGAGGAAGTATCTCTTTATATGATTATCATTTCCATACTTGCTCTCTCATTTATATTTCAAAGGGGTATAACGAGAGATACAAGTTTATGACTAATTGTACATCACTTCAGATATTTTATAATTGCAACGTTTTGACTGATTATGCAATACTGCAAGTCTACAATCACTGCTCGATACTTTCCCATTGTTACCCCTAAAAATAATCATAGTTTCACCGTCTTTACTAATATATAATCAAAAGATATTAATTGGCCAAAGTTGCGCATATATTACTAAGTGCATTTAGTCAAAATAATACATCTATTGAAAATTAGAGGAATTATATGCAGGAAAAATTATTAACTTGTGGGAACTTGATGGATGTGTTTTATTGTGTATTTTAAAAATATCAATTTTTTTTTAATTTTTAATTACACAAAACAAGTAATAAAAGACTACTTTTTGCTCATTTGCTAATTTGAACCTCTCCGTTTTGTGTATATTTTTCTCATTCGGGGGAATTTAACGAAGAATGATAAAAAAAAATAGCTTTAGGTATATCATACTTACAGTACTCCCTGGTGTATGATCAAAGTTATACCAAAGTAGTTAGTTCTAATGTTGTTTGTTCACCATCATCCAAAAGTACAAAGTATTTGTGAATATCTTAAGGGTAAGGCTAAGGCAAGACGTACAAAATAATTAAGAATATCTTTCGGGTAAGTCTGAAGTAAGATGTACGCTTGTCGCTTGGCCTTATCTTTTTATCTTCTTCTTGACAAATTTGGCGTTTGTGATTTGTATCTTATTATGTTAAAGATTGTGCTGCTCTAGGAAGTTGATCAGTTTCCTATTTTAATCTTCTTAGAACTCTTGTTATCAGTAATAAAACTTTGTTCTTTAAATCATTTAGGTAGATGCGCTTTTGGAGTTGAACAAATATGGGAAAATCATTGTCCCCATGAAATCACTCCTTATGTACTTATGGACAATTTGTCCTCATCTTAATACTAGTTCTTGCTTTTCCTCAAAAAAAAAAAAAACTTGAGGTTTACCCTAATATTGACACAGTTTCATTAACCCAATAGTGAACTTAATATTTGTTCGTTATCGTTTTTTTAAGAGTTTTTTTGTCAGAAACAACTTTTTAAAACCATTTTTTTGCGAAAAACAACCTTTTAAAAGTTTTTTTGCAACTTACAACCTAAAACCAAAATTTTTCGCGAAATGAAACCTAAAACTAATTTTTTTTGCGAAATGAAACCTTTTTCGGATTTTCCGTCATTGACCGTTAAGTATTTGCATTTGAGCGTCCAACTTTCATTTCCCTCCATTTCTCTTCCTTTTTTCATTGATTCATTTCCCTCCCTTTCCCTCCATTTCTTAAAATTCTTTCTCTCTCCTCTCCTTTTCTCTCTTGAATGACAAACTTCCATGGTGACATTTTAAATGATGGTGTGGAGGTGGTGGTGGTGGTATTGGGATCAGTGGTGACTCACTGCCATTACCAATGTTTTCACTATGCTGCTAAAGCTGGTAGCTCTTGGAGGGATTTTAGTCTTAGGGGGGTGGTGGTCTAGCAGGTGGTGGTGGAGGTGTTGGAGGACAGGATGATGGAAATTCTGGTGTGGACTTTGAACGGTGAATTGATGTGTTTGGAGGTTGGAAATTATGGTGTTTGGAGGTTGGTGTCCGTGGAGGTGGTGGAGGTGGCGGTGGTGGTATTTGAAATGGAACCTTTGATCTAGTTTCCCTTTGTGCTGGATTGTGTCTGATATTTTCATACTTCTTTTTGTTTGAGGTTGATGGATGTGTTCGTTGGGTCGGTGGAGGTTGGGGTGGTGGCGGGGGTGAGGATGGTGGTGGGTTTGAGGAGAGAGAAAGAAGAAGAGAAGAGAAGATCAGGAGGAAGAAGGGAGAGAGAATGGGTATGGTTTAAGAAGAAGAGGAGAGAGAAAATTAAGGGTCAAGTGTTAAAGGAAAAAAACTGACGGTCAAACGCAAATACTTAATAGTCAATGACGGAAATCCGAAAAAGGTTTCATTTCACAAAAAAATTTAGTTTTAGGTTTCATTTCGCAAAAAATTTTGGTTTTAGGTTGTAAGTTGCAAAAAAACTTTTAATTGTTTCTGATAAAAAAAACTCTTTTTTTTAATTTCAATTTTGAGATGAAAATCAAAAGTAGTCTCCAATTTTCTATCGCCTAATTATTTGATACACACGCTTATTATATATCTGACTAATCTTGACTTTGAAGTTTGAAATACTAAACAATGAGAGTCTTTGGTTCTTTTTAAAGTTTTCAAGAGTTTGATCGTGTAGCTCTTCTGACTATTCTTATGGAGTGGGTGGAATCTTCTCTTTGATATATGTGAAGTTGACTTTTCAGAGTCAAGTTCATCAACCTTGCTGCTATTTAAACATATTAGTTACATTGGATCCAACGTAGGTGCACCCATAATATCAGTAAGAATAAGACTAAACATTCCATATGGGTTCAGAAGTTTTGTTAAAATTCCATGAAGATGAAGAAGAGGAAGAGGAACTCAAGCTTACTCGAATCGAGAGGCGGAACGAAATGCAAAGTCTTAATCTTGATCTCAATCATCATATGAAGTCCTTTGAGATTTTGAAATCTGCAGTGAAAAACATAACAAGTAACACCAAATTTATGTTCTTTATGATTCTTTCTATTGTACCCTTATTTGCTTTCATGATATTCTTTGAGATGAAGATTCCTGAAGTGAAGAATCTTATATCAGAACTGTTGGTACCACCTTTGGGATCCTACATTATGTACGATTTCGATGGCAATGATTTGATTAGTTATGATCTAAATGATGCAAGAAGGAGAGTTTTTCGTGTCGTTTTCGAGCTTTTTCCCTTGTATTTGATTCTTCTGCCTCTCCTTGAGTTCTTTAGCTCAACCATAATCATAAATATTGCAGCAAAGATATATACAGGAAACATGGAATCAGGTAACATAAAGAAGACTTTTTGCCAGAAGAATAAGTTGAAAGGTTGTTTTAAAACCTGTCTTTGGGTGCAGTTATTCTCTGTTTCTACTCTTTTTGGTCTGATTTGGGCAGTGGTAAATCACTATATAGTTACTAATGGGTTTGACTATGATTCTACCTCACAAAAGGGACTTATTATAAATTTCATGTCAATAGGGTTTCATGCAGTGGTTTTGTTGGCTTTGCTTAACAAGTATCTAGATTGGAGTGTTTCATGGAACATGGGCATGGTGATTTCTGTTTTGGAAGGCGAAACTGGGATCGATTCGTTAGAGTTATCGGCTTACTATGGAAAGCATTGCAAGCAAACCGGGTTTCGATTGATGCTTATTTTCTTTGTGTATAGTGTTGCTTTGAGGATTCCCTTTGTTCTTGTTAGAATGTGTAATTATGTAAGTGTTAGAATTGTAGTCACTGTTGCATTGGTTTGCTTAGGGAGTTTGGTGAAGTGGGTTGCTCTTGTGCTTTATTTTTATGATTGTAAAGCACAAGTATGGTTAAAGAAGGATGATGAGGTTGCTGAAGCTGTGAAAACTGATGATCTTTGTTAAAAGATAAACTTCTGAAGAATGCATGTCAGTGTTATGTGTTATCTCATTCTCATGTACTACTATGGAGTTGTAAATTGTAATTAAGATTTATTGCAATATTTACTGTTGGTAGATAAATTACTAGTTTACTTTCTCAGGTTTTATTATCTTTTGGGTAGTTAAATTTCTACATTCTATGAAATTGTTCGCTTACTTGGCTATAATTTAGAAGAAATCTAGGAAGTGTAAAAAAAAAAAAAGAAATAAGGACAAACGCCAAACATAAGTGGAAAACCATCCATTAATAAAAAGAGAGAAGACTAACCTTTTATCACTAATCAATTAACAAATATTTACAAATTAAAAATTTCTAATTACTGGATTCATTGATGGTAATTCTAATATAAATTCATTATTATCGTCTATATGGGGGTGTATATCCTCTATAGCTAGTCACTTTGCCCATATATATGCATGTTATTTAGGTTAAAATGGGTTGAATGAAGTAAATAGTAAGCATATACTTTATATAATACGAGATTTGATGGAGTTGTGAATGTCAATCCGGACTATCTTTCGTTCATTTGGGGGATTGTTAGACATGATCCCATATGTATAAAATAAAATCATATTGGTATGAAGGGATTTTTGGATTTTCCTTGAGTAAGTGGTGCATGGTAGGTTTTGAGCGCCAAGGTGTCGTATGACATATTGGGTTAAAGAAACACAATGAGATGTTACCATTCTTGGTCTGGTCCAATTCTTAATGACCATATTAGGCTAGAGGAGCAATAGATACGATGTCTATGAGGAGATGAATATGTACATCTGGCTATTGCTAATATGACAAGCACATTTAGGCCTGTTCTTTTGGACTTATTTTCAGTTCAGTTCATTATTCTCTGTAATTCGGTTTCTCTCATTTCAGTTCAGTTCAGTTTCAGTTTCTTTCAGTCTAAAAGAACGGGGCCTTAGTTGCAAACCTTTTGTAGAAGCCTTAAATGCATTTGGAAGTTTGAAGTCTCTATACGAGTATAAGAAGGCGGGATCTTTGTTATTGGACTAAAATATTAACGAGATGACTCAATTCTTTTTTCTACCGGGGGGTTATCCTATCTTTATAAAAAAAAAATTGTATAAGCTGCAAACTAGCCGAAGTTGCTCTAAGGTGAGTACATGACTTTGAATCTTTGATGCTTTCAAAAGTTAACATCAATAACCACATAATTTGCTTTAAGACTGACAGAGAATATACATACAATATTCTCCACGTAGGTTTAAGATATATTTTTCTCAAAAGAAAAAATGAATTTACAAATTTGGTTAGACATCTTTACGTATCTACATAATACGATTACGTTTTGTGGTAATCCATTGCTCTACAAGTTTTAATAATGGTTTATGTTAGAAGTGTTCTTTTAATGCATTTATTTAAGATCATGGTAACTGGTAATAGGGGGCCTTTGAGACTATTGACTATATTCTTTTGAGTTAATTGCAAAATCTTGTACCTAAATTTTGAATTGATGTGCCCTGCAGGCTAGTAGGGTAGAAAGGATTGGCCCTCGGGCAATTATCTTACCTGATTAAAGAAAATGCGGTAAGTATTGTTTGTGACATGACAATGTAGCCGATATTATGAGACAAAGTATATCTCAAATTCGAGTCATTCTTTTACCAAAAAAAAAAACTTGAACGGATCGAGTTCACAATGACTTATTATGCACCGAAAACTATATGGTATCGTTAGTTTTCATTTGATATAGGCAGTTTTTGTATAATATCGTCAATTTTCTAATATAGTCAGTTTTCATATGCTATAGTCGGTTTTGTTCTAATATAGTCAGCTTTTGTGTGATAATTTGACTACATGATAACTTATTGTGAACCCGGTCGACCCAACCCAATACGTTTACCAACCAGCGGCTTCAGAAATCTCAACTGTTCTTTCTTGTTGTCTCCTCCAACTCAACGGTTAACTTCTCTTACTCTCTCAGTCTCTTTCTTCTTAGCATTATGGACTTCGAAGGCATAATTTGGCCTGCATTTATCAAGGGTAAGTTTTTTTATTTTTTGCTCAAAACTATGCTCATCTTCTTCTTTTAGTAGTGAACTTTTCCATCTAATTAATTTGGTTTTTCTTCATGGCTTTGCTAAGTTTCAATGTTTACTAAAAGAACCCATCTTTTAATTTGGTGCAATGCAGTGGAGGCCACGTCTTTGATGAGGTTCAATTCTTACATATGTATTCTGGGTTAGTTTCCTTTAATTGTCATCTTCTAAGTAAATTGAAAACTAATTACTTGGTCTATTACAGCTCGAATTTATGATAGCATATTCCTTAGAAAAGTTTATTTTATGCAAATTCGTCTGTTTTATTTATTAATTTATCTGTACCAAAAAGAACCAGTCAATAATGTCACTGCATTAGGACGTGTTTGTTCTAATTATATGGGGTTAATTTGCTTCTGGTTTGCATAACTTGGAATGACATTATGTGAGAAATTGCCAGATAGCTATTTATTACTAACCTCCATTTCTAAATAAGCGCAACTTTCATGTTTGCAAACGCACAACTTTGATCATTAATATCTCTAAGTATGTATGATATTACGAAGATATTCATTGAAACAAATCTAACAATATTTTATAGTATCAATTTTGTTTTTATGTATTAGTAAAATATACGGTCAAATTGAGGTGTATGAATAGTGCAAAAGTGGAAGTGTTGCACTTTAAAGAAACCAGAGGAAGTATTATTATTTAATTTTTAGTATTAGAGTTTTCATGGTTATAGTAGTATTATTCAAAATATTTTGTAGAAGGTAAAACTGTAATCATTTTTAAATAAATTGAATGAATGGTAACCAAGTCTTATCCCTGCAATATTGATGGGGACTAAGGAATAGAATGAGCAAATGAAAAAGATGTTATGAGTATTAATTTTCGTTATCAATTTCGTGAAAGAATGTAGAAAATAATTATGAGACTTGGTAATTGTTTTACCATTCAAATGACAATACCATCATTTGTTGTTGTTGCTCAATGCTCACGGTGTTTAGGTCGGTCGAGATATACTTAACCTTACCTCTAAGGGTCTAACCCTCTGAAAATTTAGCAGGGTTGTTCTAGGAGTAATCATAACGAATAAGGACACACTTTATTACTCATTTTTTGCCTTTTCTTAGTTGTTTGTCTAAAGTAGAGTATAAAAGTGTTTAGGCATTTTAAGGATTTAATATTCTTTTTTTGTGTAGTTAATTGGAGAAACAGTTTCTATGTCAACCCAGTTGATTACTTCAAGCCATGAACATGTGTAGGCGGTACTATTTTATCTTTATGTTTGAATCAATCAGACTAAGAACTCTAATGTGGTGGTTCTATATCTCTTTGTTTGTGCCTAACATGCATCCTTTTCTCCACATTACCTAAGGAATGATTATTGTTCTAAGATCTGAATTCTGTGCAAGCAAAGAGATAAATGGCAACAAAATTGGTTGAAAGTTTGCAAAGCATGAGAGATTTAATTATGTTCCGAAATATAAGGCTTTTGTCAAATTTGCTTGTGCCGTTGTTTTTGCATGGAATTGCTCATGAAATGTCCAGTCCATATCTGATGGAAGTGATCAGTAGTGCTTTGTGTCCTGGAGAGACTACCTGCTCTGATGCGCTTTACCTGAATAATCTTCAACAAACTGTAATCCTCTCTCATTGCTTTCCTCCTTTTATGATGCTAATCTCTTTCTGTTGACTATCTTTTCTTGATGTTTGTTTTGAGGGTAGAGTTTATGCAATACCTAGCTCTTATGTGCATGATTGACATAATGAGGATGAGTACTCGGACATCGTGATCTTTCAATATATATGTTCTGTGAATGCTTTCATAGAATAGTTCCTTTATCTTTGTGTAACCTGAGTTAGGATGATAAGTCAATTACTCCCCTCCTCTATTTCGTCTTTTAAGATTTTACTTGTGGTTCGTAGCACATGGAAGATTATATTATTTCGCAATGTTCGGATTGTTTCTATAGCATTGGATTTCCTACGTTTTAACATATTTTTTTCACTTTGCAGATTGCTGGGCTTCTAATGATTCCCGTACTTCCGCTCTTGGGTGAACTTTCAGATGAGTATGGAAGGAAACCACTTCTCCTTTTGACAATTTCTACTTCCATTTTCCCTGTTGGTATGTACTTTTGTTCATATCTCACTCTTTTATTTCCCCTCCCGTGTCTCTTTGTGCTGCTTACGATTTTGATCGATGTTCAATATTTCTCCCCCTTTTTCCTGTGCAGTTCTTCTTGCCATTAGCAATTCAAGGGCATTCATTAATGCATACTTCGCTCTTCGTTGTCTTTCCTACATTCTAAGTCTCAGGAGCGTTTTCTGCATTGCTATTGCCTATGCGGTAAGATATCTTTCAACTTATGAGGTCGGAAATTGTAATTGGAAATTATTAGGAATAAAATCACTTTCTCTGATAGGCAGATGTAGTTGAGGATGATAAAAGAGTTGCGGCGTTCAGTTGGATCACAGGTGTAATATCAGCTTCACATGTCTTGGGGACTTTGCTAGCGAGGTTTGTTCCGGGAAAGTACATTTTTGAGGCATGTTCTTACCTTAGCGTTTCTCAGACTCAGAGTCATAGTTATCTCATCATTATTGTAGTTTTACTGATAGTTTTACATTGCCAGTTGTCAATCCCTCTCTTGCTCATGTGCCCTCTCTTTATACAACTGTTTGTGGCTGAGACTGCGAGACGAGCACCTATGACAAAGCAGTCACTCTGGTCCATCCTTTTTAAGCCCATCAGAGAGCGATATAGTTCTATCAGATATGGCGCAACTGTAATCTTTACCAAGTATGTGGATTTTATAAGATGGTTATCTGAATATTTATAGAAGTTATATCTTGTCATTATAGATTAAAGGTTATTACTTATTACTCAACATTTCTTAACCATTTATTTTCTAGAACAATTTGATCAATGATGTTCATTTTGTTCCAGACCTACACTCAGGGGGATCTATCTGGTTTCTTTTTTCTATGAGTTCGGAATGCGTGGCATCAGCAGTGTTCTTCTGGTATGTGCCTATGGTGGCAAAGGTAGCTGTCATGTTATAGAATTTTGCTGTTAAGTATTTCATTGAACAGATAATGTTTGCTTTAATTGTTTCTTTACATCTCTATGATATGTGCATTAAGATAATACTCCTCCCCTCCGACTTTAAGAGTCCCAAATCGATTATTTGTATATATATTAGGGAAATGTGACTTTAAATGGAAATGGAGTGCTGGATATGGTAAAATAGTATGGAATCTTAGGAAATCAAATGATCACTTATTTTGAGATATACAGGCACTTCCCGCAGTATAACAAACTTCCAATCAGAAATTAGAAGTTGTAGCTTGAAGTGTACATGGACGGGACGGGACTGGACATGTGTTTGTTTTGCTAGAGCATTAAAAGTAGCTTCTTTTCTCTTAAACTCAAATAGCTTTCATGTTCTATTGTGATGCTTAAGAGTATTATGAGAAAAGATTTGACTTTTAGATAACCTCATTTGCAGTTCTATATGAAGGATGCCTTAAATATGAATGAAGGTAATATCTCAGCAACGGTAATGATTGTACAAATCGGATCAGTTTTCTCACAGGTACCGCTTTTACTCTTTTCACTCTGAAGCTTTAATTGTTTTATTTAACTGCAGTTTCCTCTATATTCTTTAACATTCATATAAAATGCATTGGCCAGAACTTCCCATTGTTTATGGAATTAGTTATAGTTTTACCGATGAAAGAAGATCGGCCTGACATATATATAAATTGTCTGCAATGAATAAAAGAAGTGAAACTTGTATACTCAGAATATTGGTTAATCAGAAAGAAAATAAAGATCTCCCCAACACACTGGCTCCTACTTTGTGAAGCAAAAAATCAATAGAATCAAGAAGTTTTTGTTGAAAGATTGCTCTTACTGCGTTTTTTTTCTTTTCTGATGTGTCATCAAATGACATCTTTCATGATCGCCTTGGAAGCAAATGCAACAGAACTCTTTGTTGTTATCTTACAAGGGTGCTGTCATCGGGATGTATGTAATATGTAGAAAATGAATGAGTGAAGCTCTAAACTTAGAAAATGAATGAGTGAAGCTCTAAACTGATTCTTTTTCTTTCAGTCCTTGATTTAATCTACTAATTCCATCTTCCTCTAATCCGTATCTAAAATAAGTTGCTGATATACCGCATTTTGTTTGTCTTTGGCTTCAGATGTTGATTGTACCTGTAATCAATGCGTTAACTGGGGAGAAGGCCATATTATCCATGGGTCTACTTGCATCAGTGACCTATGTAAATTTCCCAAGCTCGATCTTTGTCCACAGTTTTTTCCCCGTTACTATTACATTTTTTGAATGATCTCATGATCTCAATTTGTGTCTCTGAATCTCAGGCATTTTTCTACAGCATGGCATGGGAAACTTGGGTCTGTATTACAATAACTAACTATTTTTGCTTAGGAAGTTTCTATGGTCACATTACTTGATTATTTGCTTCAAATTTGTAAAATCTTCTGTTATCTTTCCTGTTTTGCAGCTGCCATACATTAGTGTGTCACTTGGGCTAGCATATGGATTTGTCAAACCTTCAGTAAGCTACTACTTTCATGTGTATAATCTGTAGAAGAAATCTTCTTGTGCTTCACAGCATTGATGTTTGTTTGTTCTGCTATATGTATTCTGGTCTTACGATCTTCAGATTTGCGCAATTATATCAAGAGCATCAAGTTCAAATGAACAGGTCACTAAATTCTTTATTTTCAACACTTCTATTACCAACTTCCTTATTGTGACCAAATGTCTGAAGATATACATGAATAACTGCAGGGAAGAGTACAAGGATTCCTTGCTGCAGTGGACTCAATAGCGGGTTTCATATCACCGCTTATTATGACACCATTAACTCGTAAGCTTGTGTTTTCGCCACATACTTAGTCACAAATCAATCCAACAGCAGACTTGTTAATTAATACATTTGCCTACTTTGACGCCTCCAGAGTGGTTTCTATCAAACAATGCACCATTCGACTGCAAAGGCTTCAGCTTGGTTTGTGCAGCCTTTTCGATGGTATCTCTCGCTTTCTCACCCTCCCCTATCTCTCTCTGTTTCTCTGTCTTATTGATGGTGGAATATGATTTCTTTATTTCAGATGGTTGCCCTGTTCATTGCCATGCCGTTGAAACCAGAAACGACATGGAATCACGATCTCAAAGTAGTCCTCCTTACATGAAATGTGAATAGATCATTTGCAGGAACTTCTTTCAGTAGTTTTCAGCTTGGCAATGTATCCAGAGATTTGGTTTTCATAGTGTAAATATCTTCTTTGCAGCCCAAATTGAGGGGGAAAGATAAGAGTAAATCCATCTGACATATTACAGCATCTTATTGTTTTACTGCAATGTGAGTTTTATACAGACAAGATCCCTTATGACTATGTTTTTTCTAAAATATAAATCACCAAAGACAATTAAAGTGTAACATGTGAATAGTAAATACTATGCAAATGGTACAACTATTTCTAAACGGAGGAAGTACTTCCTAACTCCATCATTTAGAGGAAGTACTTCCTAACTCCATCAGAAAGAGAAAAAAAACTAGAAAGAGTGCATTTCTAAATAATATAGCCAGTGTTTTACAATTCTATCAAAATTTTCAGCCATTCTATATATTTTATCAAAATGATTGTGAGTTTCTACGTGTATCCCATGCAAGAACACAAGTCATATGAATCATGAAATTTAACTCCTCAAATCAGGCAAAATACTTTATCCATTCTAAAAGAAACGAAACATAGGAGAGAGGCACAAGGATGGAAGACAGGATAGCTATATGTGAGAAATAAAAAAAAGGGACACACATGATAAAATGAAAGATGGGAAAAACTAAATGTCAAATAAAGTAATGTTTCATTTATTTTAAAATAGCCTAAGATGATAAGCGTTTTATTTATCTTAGAATGAAGAAAATATAAGAACATATTGAACCAGGTTATTAAGGATTATCTTATACTATTGCGAGTAATACAATTCCAATTTCAGAATTTTTTTTTGTATATTTTTCAAATACTGGTAAAGGTATTATGAGATTTCTGTAAATAAATAAGAGGCTAAATTCCGTAATAAAAGAAACCAGTGAAAGGATAATATGGAGTAACTAAAATAGCTGATCATAACACATTTAAGAGGAAATACTAATATAGCAAGATCTTCATTAGAACATGAGAATCAAAACTTCATGACATCCTTTATCATCACAAAACTACAAGTGAAACAAGCTAACAAATTGGTTCCCATGAAATCTCTCAAGTTTGTTTAAAGGGAAAGAAATTTCAAGTAATATGCTATCATACTGCATCTCTCGGGGGGACTTGAAAGCTTATCTGCTTCGAATGTTCAATAAAGGCTGACTTATTCTCTGCTCAACCCAAATAAAATCTCCTCAAACTGCAAACGCGGTCTTTAAGGCCAACCAAGATTACTTGGCTTTTGATTCAATGACCCTCTTGGCGAAGGAAGGCAAGCAGAAAGCGGCAGAATGTAGCTGCAAACGAGCAAGAAAAAGCGAGTTTTGAATGGTGAATGAGATAACATCTTATGGTTGCGTGGAGGATAAAAGAATGGGAGAAAACTTACCTCGGAGTTGTAGAATTTCAATGGCCGAGTCTCATTTTCAGTGTTCTCGATTTTATCAATAGGGTTCACTGGGTGCTTAAAATCAACTTGTGGCCCCTCAGTAGAACAGAGCATGAAGCCAATCACACCACTGAAATTTGAAAAGAACAGCTCATGTTATGTTAGATTCGAAGACACGTTCTATTGAATAATGTAATATAACTGGTAATAACTCGAAGGAAAAAGCACACATAATATCATACACTGGATTCAAGTAAACTAGCCTCAAAAGTCAATATTACGTTTCCAATTTTCACACAAGTACAACTAACTACTCCAGTCTCCATATGTTTGTGTGAAAGAAAAAGAAGCGAGGGGTGAGAGAACATGCCTTGGGTATGTAGGAACCGTAGTCCATGCATAGTTGACGGAGCCCTTGAAAATCTCACGGCAGTTTGAAACAATATCCTCGATAATATGCATGTGCAACCATATACTTTCAGCCTGAGTGCACACGACACCACCTGGTCGGAGTGCTCTTGCGATTGACTGGAAAAATGGCTTCTCAAAGAGCTCTTTAGCTGGACCTGGTCAACATCAGAAGCGAGATTTAATAATTGAAACAAAAGCTAATACACATCTCCATCTGTGGAAGAAATAAAAGATCACCTATAGGATCAGATGAATCAACAATGATCGCATCATAAGTCCCCTCTTGAGCCTCCTTCAAGAATGCAACTCCTGAAGATCAAGAACCTCGTAAGTCAATAACATTTGCGGAACCCGGGGTCAAATTTGTGGTGACAAAAAGAAAAATTTACAGAAGTACCCCTCCCCAAAAAAAGGGAGAGAATTATTATAGACAGGATGGAAAGGGGAAGAAATTGAAGTCTCATACCATCACCAATATGCAATTTCACTCGAGAATCATCATATCCAACAGCTACCTCAGGGAAATAGTCCTTAGAAACCTGGAGGTTTTAAGTTAGAAAGTCAATCTCTCGGAATAAAGCAAGCCCATAAATCAGTATACAGTTCAAAATGATGTCATCTATTTTACAAAGATTTAGAAAATCAATAACAAATGAATAAGGATAAGCAGAATCTCATTGCACAATTACTAAATGCAAGAAATTCAAGTTTAATCTTCTTTAAAAAAGAAAACACATTAGAAGCGTATCAGTCTCAACTACTCACCGTCACTACCATCTCATCAATTTCGCAGATATCTATATGCTCAACTGATGAATGGCGAGCTACTTCACGCAGGACACCTCCATCTCCTCCTCCAATGACCAAAACCTACAAGATAAACACAGAATCAATATAATACGCTCTCACCAATTTCATTAGAAAGGGAAAACAGTATGCCAGCCTCCATAGGTCTTTCCGCATAGGGAAATTGACAAATGACAAGTCATCAAGCAGCCTCCCGACTGATCCTTGAGTCAACTAACAAAAAGACCAACTAAATGCAATCATGCCATGGTCGGCTGGCCGCCGACCAAGTACTAAAAGGCTGTAGTCTACTAAATCATAAATATTGAAGTAAACAAATAAGACATCTAATGTCACGGGAGTAGGAACTCCTTGCCTATGCCACATTCTAGTTTCCAACAAATTCTAGTCAAGGACTTTTACACCCCGTGCATGGTAAGAGTAAGACAGTAAAAAGAGGAAGGGAGCAGAAGCATCAACTATCCCTCAAAATCACCTAAATTATTGAAAGAATCATTCAACTTCTTTCTATGAGATAAGGCATAAGGAATAAAGGAAAAAGATGAAGTAAAAGGCCTTTTCAGAAATCTAACAAAAACAAATGAACTGGAAAAGTTACAGAATATTTCTTTTCTATATGCCTTTTTCTATGTCAACAACTCACAAATAGGGAAAAGTTGTTATTTAGTTTCGGTGTTAGAAACAAATTGGTCTACCATTGATGTCTTGATTAGAAGATAAGATCCATCAGTTAAAGATGATAAACTAGACTGAAAAACAATGAAGATGAACACAATTAGGATTCCTTCTTCAGGACAAGGGGAGTAGTGAGAAAGAAACTGACCTTTTTGGGGTTTGGAATAGAGCAAAGCGGAAGGTGAGTGATCATCTCTTGGTATGCACACTCATCTCTCTCAGTGAGCTGAATTACCCCATCTAAAACAAGAACTTTCCCATATGTTGAGGACTGCAATATCACACACACACACACACGTGTCAGTCAATCAACAAAATTTACTAAATTTGGCCCTTAAATGAATTCATATACTTAAAATACCTGAAAGACTATGACATCCTGGTACTTTGACTTGCCCTGAAACAGAATTTTCTCCACTTTTAGTGAATGCGCTTCACCTGTTTCAAATTACAAAGGTTCATCACCAAATATATTTATGACCGACCTACAGTAGACAAAATATAGAGATGCCAAAATAATTCAACGAATGAAGTAGGGAAGATATTGTCAGGTTCGAGAAGTTAATGTCAGGAGAAACAAGCTTGAAGGAATAGCATGAAACAGCACAATTAGTTAGTTTGTCTCCATCAATCACTTTATTTGGGAACTAAATGAAGTACTAATTTGCAGGACTCAACTTTATTACCTCAACTCCATTTGTCCACAAAACCGGCTTTCAGACACCTTTTCACCTAAAACTAAACAATTACTTCAAAATACAGTGAATGAAACACTAAGTTAAGCAATAAAGTCCTAGACCATGACATCCATTCAAATCTCTATGATTGTTATATTAGTGACATATAGTGTTAATAAGTACTTGTTTTGACGGCAACTAATAGTTATTGCCAAGATCAAGTTTGCGGCAACTAGAAGCTATTTACCAAGTTCTAGGAGCCTGCTACTTTTGCTCTTTCAATAAGTTATGGTGTAGGCATCCTCTTCCAGTGCCCTCTGTGCTCTAAAGACTAACTGGCTACAAAGCAATAAAGAGCGTAATGTTATGACTATGAGCTGCTACACAGAAGTTATGATGTCTCACAAGTTGCAATTATAAAGGTCATTATATCAATTGCACTAACAAAGATGATTATGCAATGACCAAAGGGCAACCACTAATATAAATAAAGCATATATGTCTAAGATAATACGCAAGATAAACAAACTTAGATACTTACCCAAGTGGAAACTTGGGCTAATTGACTAAGAAACTCTTATAAATCTTATATTGACCAAGAAACTTCATCACAAAACACCGCATTTCGCGACCCAATAAACAACAAAAGAAATCAGATCCATGAATGTACTTATGTAAGCAAACTCATTCAACCACAACATAAGAAACATAGCAAAGAGCATAGCTTTATTTTTACAAATTGAGGTTGCCAGGTTTGAGAGACACACCAGTAATCAACCCATATGTGAAGAGAAAAAAGTGAAATTATTAGTATATGTGCTTTAAACATGTGATATGATGGCAAAATAATTAGCACCATGTAGCTTAATATTATTTTGGCGTGAAGGTAACTTCATCAAAGATTTAAAGAAAGACCAGTGAACAACCAATACACATGAAACAATGATTACCAACAGTTAAACAAAACATTTTAACAGAAGTGCAGAAAAAAAAGTCTTTATTAACAATCATTGACAACCCAGATTTGTTCAAGAACACCTCGCCCAGAAAATTACCCAAATTAATATATTTTATTTCACACTAAAAATCAAGCAATAAACTTTAATAATTTATAATCAATCATTTAATCAGCAAAAAAAGGCAGACAGAAGCACACAAAAAACCCAACAAAAACATATAATAATACTCAAAAATTGGCATTCAATCAATTAAAATCAAGCAACAAACTTTACTAATTTATAATCAATTAAAAAATCAACAAAAAAGGCAGACAGAAGCACACAAAAAACCCAACAAAAAAATAATAACACTCAGAAAATTGTCATTAAAACAATTAAAATCAAAAAAACCCAAGAAAAAAATCATCCTTTTTAACAAATTAATTCAAAAAATGAGATTTATATAAGAAAAAAAAAAACTAACCGGGCCACATTGGGCTGATTTCAGAGAACCAGCCCGGGATAATAGAAGACATAGAATTGGGTTTATCTTCAGTTTCCATTGAAACTCCATTAACATTATTAATTTCACTCATATTTTCTTCTTCTCTTGGTCTTTTCACTGGTAAATCTGTACCAGAAATAATTCCTTCTTCAGCAGCCATCAATTTATACTAATAAAAATACCCTCTTTTTTTTTTTAGGAACCCTTTTTTTCTCAAACCCCTAATTATTTTTCTTCTTTCTCTTGTAAAACCCTTGAAGAAACGCAGACTAGTAATTTATATTAGGTATGTAAGGGGTAAAGAAAAAATTTGGTGTGATAGCAGACAAATTTGCTAATTACCTAAAGAAGAAGGGTACTAACTACTAATACTATAGAAGATTTTTATGGAGTATAAAATAATGTTGGAATTTTTTACTTTAAAATTTTGTTGTCAAAAAGCTAAAGGTGTGTGTGTGTGCATATGATTTTAAAATGATAAGGCTCTCAATTGGGTTGGAGAATTGGAATATAATATGGGAATATGTTACAGTAGTACTTTACTTTATGCAAAGCTTTTTTTTTTTTTGGGGGTTCTACTTTTGACATTTTTTATAAGAGAGGATTGGAGGAGGAAAGTGTTCGAGTATCCTATGATTTTTTACTTTGCCAAAAGTTGTGTACTTTGGTTTTGTAACCCATAATTTTTTATTAGTATAAGTTACAAAATAACACAAATAATGATATAGTTGTGACACGAGAATAATTGAGACCTTGTTTTTTTTACTGAACTAAAAGTGTGAGCAAAAACTAGTTGAACTGAATTAAATTGAACTGAAACTATGCCTAAAAAACAGGGCCTAAACTAGGGGTCTCGATTATTTTACAATTTAAGGTTGTGGGTAATGTTATGGATTGGTTTTATTTAGGGTGAGTTTTATTCACCTAAATTTATATGAACTAAACTTATTAGGCATCATTAGACCTGTTATGTTCAAATCTAATTAGACTTGATCAACCTTGATTAGACTCGATCAGACTTGAAACTTATATTCTTAAGGTGGAGAGAACACACCCTTAAGAGCATACTAATGGTTGCCCAAAAATAAATGATCGTCTATTATTTTAGTATTTTTTATCTTTATCACTTTACTATGGCTTTTCCCAACTCATAATGGTTGCCCGATAAATTTTTTGACGTTATATTCTCCTTCATACACTCCATGCTATCTTATTATTCCTCTATAACTATACACTCCACCCTTGCTATCTACAATTTGGTCTGTTACCATGCCTAATCCATCACTCTTTTTACACTTTTTCCCTCTCTCCTCAATTTTATAATAGGTTTATATTACATATCTCCTCATGCCCATGATATATGGTCAAGGACTGGCCATGCTAGTAGGAGAAAGTATACTCCCATACCCGGTATGGGACAACTTTTCCCATACCATTTACTTGATATGATTCGATGTTGCCCAGATATGATTTAGTAGCTAACTGATATGATAAGATAGTGTTAAGATATGATATAAGATTTCAACTAACAAGCCCCCAAAAAAAAATATGAAAAAAAAATTATAATTTTTTAATATTACTTTTGTCATAAAAATTACATAATTGCCATGGTATTGGCCCATACCGGGTATGGGAATATCATTGCTCATGCTAGTAGTTTATGTGTGAAAAGGATACGTTTTGATTTATTTTCAATATGCTAGTATCTTAATTTAGTTAAAAGATTTTATTATTGTTGTGATTTTAACTTCAATATCTTAGTTATTTAGGAAACTTGATATTTTCGACTTTTAAATTATTTAGGTTGTTGTAAATATCTCTCTAAAGTTTTCCCCCAACCCTAACCCTAAAACACAACCCCCGCCGCCAACCTTTTTAGGCTCGCCGGTGTCTGACCTCTCAGCCTCGTCGCCGGCGAGCCTAACCTCGTTGCCTTTTAGTTTTAGGGTCAGTTTTAGAGTCTCCCCTCCCCCTTCCCGTGTTTCGTTTTTGAGTTGTTTCTTTTGTGTTTCACTGTCGCCTGAGCAGTCAGTGGGTGCTTCACTGTCGCATGGAAGCCATTACCAGTGCCAAGTGGAAGAAAGTGGCGTCACCTTGACAGGAAGCGAAGCAGATGTTGTTTTGTGTGGCGGAGATAGTAGTCGGTTCAGGTTGTCTTTGTTTGTTTTTTAGTCTTTTTTCAATAAGTCCCATCTTTGTGATGGCTTTTGTATGTGTTAGTACCCCCTCCTTGGTGGGTTTGTTAGTTTTAGTTTTGGGTCTGTTTGTTGTGTCTAATTCTAGGGATGCTGTTCTCGGGAACCAGTCATGTATTCTCAATCTGAAGACTATACCAAAATGGATCTCTGATGAGGTGGATGTGTTAAAGACATCTAATTACAGGGTATCGGAGCAGTTCTTCAGTGGAGCTAATATGTCTCGGGTTTATAATACTTGTATTGTTTTTCGAGGTTATGTATGGGTTGGTTGTACTCCCTTCAATGTTTTATGATTAATGATATCATCCCTCCCCTATTCAAAAAAAGGTTGTTGTAAATATATGGCACTTGCATGGAGGAAAAGCTACGTCCAGTACAGGACCAATAATTTGAGCGACACGCCCCAAGTTTTTTCTAAAGTGTGGGAACTCCAGGACCAAAAGTAGTAGGATTGGTTCTCATAATATATAGTACAATATGCCGATTTTTTTTTTGCAAAAATGAAAGTTATCGAAACAAAAAACAATGGCCGGTAGCAAGTTGATCGATTAATTAGAAATAGGAAGACATGCTATAGTAAAACAATGAATACCAAAACTATTCAAGTGGATGGCCCGTGGAAGCAAAATCAAAAGACGAAAACTAGTCGCGTCGCTACTGCATGAGTGGATGTCTCAAACCACAAAATATTTTGTTTCTCAATAATCCTATACAAGGGGTCATTGCTCGAGCAGATGCAGGTGTAAATACTCTTCGGTTTCAGACGTGCGAGTTTCGTCACTGTTTTCGCGAGGCTAACAAGACTGCTGATTTCATGGCTAGGAAGGCGCATGACTATCCTTCCATGTTATATTGGTTTCCTCCTTATTGTATGGATTTCTCCCTTATCATCCGAAAGGATGTTTTAGGCTGGCCCCCCGACTAGGGTGTTAGTCTAAGCTTGTTCTCCTTATCAAAAAAAAAAAAAAAAAAAAAAAATGAGATCATAGGCCAAATATTTTCCAAAAAAAAAATTATAAACATTTATGTATGGTTGAGCTCTTAACTATGTCTATTTCTATATATCCTATCTTATATATCCAACTCTTTTACGATCCTTCCTATTTGTAGATTGATATTGGCTCACAAACCGAATGGTTTAACAAGCTATTAGCCTGCAAAAAGTGACCAACTAATGGCCCACCTGCTATTGACCCACCACGACCCTGTCAATAAACAGGTATACACATAGATGCGGTGTATATAACTCCCTTAGTTAAAAAACAATACTATAATCCACCCCTCACTAGATTTTGTGTATGGCATGGAAAGAAATAAAAGGGAGTAAGTTAACAAGTTTTCCTTTTCAAAATTAGGGCTCTAATTGATAACTATAGGCATTTGCAAATGCTCGGATGTCCTTGTTTTGTTCATATTTTGCGTGATTAAGTGAGAAATTATCCTCAAGGTAAACACTTGTGTCTTTTTTTTAAAAATATGCTTTGTACAAATATAGATAGGCGTTATAACATAACATCCAAAAGACTTGATGTATTTGAATGTTATATTTAATGAGTTCATCTCGTATGTGTATTAGTTTTTTTTGTTACTAAGAAGCTTGGGAGGATAATCATGAATGGTGATAAAATATGTTATTAAGGTCAAAATTTGAGAAGAAAATGTAACTTGAGACTTCAAGGTTACTTACATAATTTCAAAATGAAAACACAAGGTTAATTTAAGCATTTTTCCTAGACTAGAGTTGTGCACGAGTCAGGTCGGTGCCAAGTCAAGTCGTCCCACATGACGGGCCAACGAGCCTCGTGCCACATTAGTTTGGGCCAAGAAAAAACTATCGAGCCTGTATCATGCCAAAATTTCAAAAGAGGGGTCCAAGTACGGTTCAATCCATGTCTTGTACAAAAGGGCCCTCTTTTGCAATTCACAACTCTCAAACTCACACTTCTTTGCCATCTTTGCCCTCTAAGTACGATCCAGTCCACGTCTTGGCACCGACCTGACTCGTGCATAGCACTAGACATAATGCTTAAATTAACCCTGTGTTCTCATTTTGAAATTATGTAGTTAACCTTGAAATTAACCAACACCCATACCCACCCACTCACCCAGCCCTCGCCAATAGCCGCGTCAGCGTTAAGTTTCACTATACCATCACCGAAGTAAGGTTGATGCCAAATTTACAAGTATTTCCCTTCTTATTTATGCATGTCGATTTTATCCTCACTTTTTTTTACAGTTTGAAAAGTTCAATTCTAATTTTGTGCGCTATATGTGCGAATTAGGGTTTCAAGTATAATCGCAGTTCCAGGCGTTGAATCACTTGCTAGTTTGGCCAAGCTAAATCACAATGGTAAATTTTGTGCTTTTCTTTGTTTTCTAATTTGCTTGCTTTGAAATTGAATTATACAAGTTCAATAGTTATAGTGTTTATTTTTTGCGTGATTTAGATATGAATTTGTATAATTCTCTGTTATAAAGACATAAATTTGGCCACATTAGTTTTAATTTCATCATTGAGAAACCTAACCTATAATCTTTACTCATCTATTGTTTGTTTTAATATGTTTATTATGCTTCTTTGTTTGAACTTATAGCTTTTTTGTGTTTTAAAGAGGTATTGTAGGCAATGAGAAATAGTAATAAGTAGAAGGAAGTCATAGTAATTAAAAGATATACTAAAATTTTGCGTAGAATTGCAATAATACGAAAGTCGTGATCAAAGTTAAATTTGTTACTTTTTTTTGTTCTATCATGTAATTCAGAAATTTATTCTAATAAGAATTAGCTTGAATTTAGGTGTGAATGTTTAAATGGCTATAATTGATGGTTGTAATTGAATTTAGGTCGACGTGGTGTTATTTCTCGATGATCATTTTAATTGAAAGGTATATATCTATAATTGATGGTTGTAAGATCAAAGATTGGTTAGTGACTATTTGACAGATGCCTAGACGTTGAATTGATTGGCTGATATGGTTTGCATCAACATCTCTTGTGTACTTAAGTGTTTGATTTCATGAGTTTGTGTTATTCGGCTTACTTTGTGGGTCTGGACAGCGGACATGCTGGAGGTGTAGTGGGTTTTTTCTGTGATAGTTTAGGATGTCGACTTGCTTAGCATACTACGTATCATCAATATGATAAGATATCACCTATAGAACCATCATGATGGTTATTGGTTATTGTTGGTGGCTTTCTTTATTTCTAGGGTGTGGTGGGGGTTGAGGGAGTTTTCTTGTGCCAGTGAGATTGGAAATAGAACTTTAAATGTTTGGAATTAGAGTAGTGCCAAAAGTTTCTGAGGTTGTTTTCTGTATGAGATACTTGGGTAGGAAATATCTAGTGGGAGCTTAAAAAATACATAAAATCTTCTATGCTCGCTTCTGTTCTCATGCTTATCAACTACATAAGTCATATTTTCTCTTTGCATATTGGGCTCAGTTTATTTTAACTTTTGTTCCAGGCAACTCTTGCCGATTCATTTTTGGCTGATCTTGATGAGTTATCGGACAATGAAGCTGATATTGTGGTGAGTTCATGACTTTTAGCTTTACTCTTATTCTGCAATTATCTATGTTTGAGCTCTTTATGTCAAGTGTTTGTAGTTGATTGGTTATGAAAGCATATTTTATTGGAATACAATGTGAAGGTGGCAATGAGAGTTGTTGCAAGGAGAAGTACATTAGCACTTGGCATGTATCCAATTTGTTTTCTGTTTGTTTCTTTTGCAGGTGGAAGAAGATGCTGATGGGGAGAACATGGAGGAGGATATTGATGGAGAGTTGGCTGACATAGACTCCTTGAATTATGATGATCTTGATAATGTCTCGAAACTACAAAAATCACAACGTTATGGTGACATAATGCAGGTTAGGTCATAAACATTACATGCTTACTTTTGAGTCTTGGGCCTATTGGGATACTGTAAGATTTCTTGAGACACCGTTATGTTTACTGTTGTTCTTAGCTTCTATGATTTTTGCAATTGTCAGCAGTTATGTATTATCGGCATTTGTGTTTTCAAGATGGATTGCCTGAGTGCTTTGTCCTATTCTGAAAGATAGATTTAGCTTCATCTGCATGACTTTAAGTCTGTGCTTCTAATTTTTGCCAACTGCCGAGGCTTCCCATCTCTTTCTCTCTTTTTTAGGTGCATCATCTGCTAAGTTTGTTTCACTGCTTATTCTCTGTCTGTCATTTGTCCTATGGACTGGGTGCTGCTAATCTTGTTTCACTGCTTATTTTAAGATGGGATGTTTGAATGAATGACTTTCTGAGTCTTTCTTACTTATTAGTTATACAGTCATGGATAATAAGCTCTTTTACTGGCAGAAAGTTGAAGATGCATTGGAAAAAGGTTCGGAGATTCCTGATCACGGAATAGTTTTGGAAGATGATCCTGAATATCAGTTGATTGTTGACTGTAATGCATTATCAGTGGATATTGAAAATGAGATTATTATTATCCATAATTTCATTCGTGATAAGTACCGTCTAAAATTTCCGGAGCTTGAATCTCTTGTTCATCACCCTATTGACTACGCTCGTGTTGTCAAGAAGATTGGTAATGAAGTGGACTTGACCCTAGTGGATCTGGAAGGGCTTCTGCCTTCTGCTATTATTATGGTAGTTTCAGTCACTGCTTCAACCACCAGTGGTAAGCCACTCCCAGAGGATGTTTTACAGAAGACTATTGAGGCTTGTGATCGTGCAATTGAACTTGATTCAGCAAGGAAGAATGTCCTTGACTTCGTGGAAAGCAGAATGATATATATTGCACCCAATCTTTCAGCTATTGTTGGAAGTGCAGTTGCAGCAAAACTTATGGGGACTGCTGGAGGTTTGACCGCATTAGCTAAGATGCCAGCTTGTAATGTTCAGCTTCTTGGGGCCAAAAAGAAGAATTTGGCGGGATTTTCAACTGCAACGTCTCAATTTCGTGTTGGCTATATTGAGCAAACAGAGATATTTCAAAGCACGCCTCCTCCTTTGAAAATGCGTGCATGTCGTCTTTTGGCTGCCAAGTCAACCCTTGCAGCGCGAGTGGATTCTATAAGAGGAGATGCAACTGGAAAGACAGGAAGGACATTACGTGATGAGATCCGCAAGAAGATCGAGAAATGGCAAGAGCCACCACCTCCTAAGATCCCAAAACCTCTTCCTGTGCCTGATTCAGAACCAAAAAAGAAAAGAGGAGGGCGAAGGCTGAGGAAGATGAAGGAAAGGTAGAGCCATTTCTGTTTGAAGTATCTGGGTTTGGGTTTTTTCCTTCCCATTCATTATGTGCTTACTATAATCCTGCCCTGTTCATTTGCAGATATGCCATCACGGATATGAGGAAGTTGGCTAACAGGATGCGTTTTGGTGTGCCAGAAGAGAGTTCTTTAGGTAAAGTTTCTCTTTTTAGCTTAACAAAGTCTAAAATTCTTTATGCTTCGGATCCTTGTTTAGACTTTAAATAACCTTGGACTCTTGGAGTTATTAATTTAGAATACTGATGATCATCCGCAGTGTTATTATTATTTTTAAATCTACACAATCGTAATGAGGCCTTCATGTTAGAAATGAGTTGTTCTTGTCACATTATGCTGGTGGAAATTAAGATTTTCAAAACTTCAATACTTAATTATAACAAGGTTCTTTCTATTTTGGTCGACTAGTTTCTATTCTTGGAGTTTTAGCACGTCTTTCATTTTCTTTATCTTTTTTTAAGGTGATGGGTTGGGAGAAGGATATGGTATGCTTGGTCAAGCTGGAAGTGGGAAGTTACGCATGTCCGCTGGTCCGAGCAAGCTTGCAGCTAAAGTTGCTAAGAAGTAAGTTTTTTTCTAGTTGTTCTCTTTTCTTGTGTTGGGTAGGTTGACCAGTCCTCTTATGACATCTATCTTTGTTGTTTCCAGATTCAAGGAGAAGCGCTATGGAAGCAGTGGCGCTACCTCTGGGTTAACTTCGAGTTTGGCATTTACTCCTGTGCAGGTTTGCACACATTGTCTGTTTGCTTGATTTATATCATTATTTTAGTATTTATTTTATTTTGTCCCACTTTATTGCTCTTTCTATCTTTGTTTGTCCCATTGTATTGTCCTCTGTAGTTAATGACACCCAACTCTCTTTCTCTTATCCCAATTGGTTACACTCCTTTATATATTTGTTTTAAAACCCATATAAGTCGCTGTGGGACAGAGGGAGTAGCAAGTAAAGCCAATATTATGTTTATAAAGCACCTAAATGTGCTAATAGCTGTAAGTATTCTTGTGACTAGGCATATTACAACTTCTCTAGGCATGAAAGATTGTAAACTTGCTATAATAATTGGTTATATTTTTGACTTGTTGATATAAAAAGGTGGGAAAATATCAGAACCTGGACTACTCAGTGCTAGACTATCCAAGAGTCCTTTTCTCTCGTCTTGCCCAGTTAATCTTTCACTGTTCCAACTGTAGAAAAGCCGTTTCCTTTGTTTGACAGCCAATGAGTTTCAAAAAGTTCATCTGACATCCAATGTTCTCTTTTTTTTTTTTGGACTTCGGTCTATATGTTGGTTGATGTCTCTAGCTGCTTAGTCTGGATTAATATTAGGTATCTCTCTCTTCTTCCATAGGTTCATGTGATATCTATTGTATTCCTTGACTTTGGGCATTTTTTAGGCTGACGTCTCTAGATATTAGTTTTGGTTTTATATTAGGTTAAGTCTCTTCTTTTGGGTCAATGTTTTATTGTAAATAGCCTCTGCACTATTTTCTGGTTGTATTTTCCTTTTGCCAAAGTACTGAGTATCTTATAGTTCTATTAAGTTGATGCATGAGATGCCTAAATTTCTTTCTTACTAAGTCCCTATTCTTTTGGACTTATTTTCAGTTAAGTTAGGTTGAATTCAGTTAAGTTCAGTTCATTTCTGTTCAGCTCACTGCAGTTCACTTTTACACTGTATTTCAGTTCAGTTAATTTCAGTTCAGTTCAATTCAGTCAGAATAAGTCTAAAAGAACATGGCCTAACTCTTCATGCATATTGAGTGTTAAATGGCCTTAGATTTGGTGGCGAATCGAAATGTAAATAATAGTTCTGTATTGCTTTATCCTTTCCATGGCTGAGAATTTTATGTTGGGAATGCAAAGGGGTAATAGGAGTGAGGTGAGCCATGAGCTTCCTCTAGTATAGGAGAATCACCATGCTTACGCTGTTTGGTAGTTAGTTTGGCATGATAACGCACCTCCACAAACTCGAACATCGTCAGTCTTATTTAGGAGGTTGAGTACTTGAGTGCAATCATCATCTCTCATTTGAACTCACAAAACATTGCTAGCTTGATGCTGTTGGATGCATGGTATGCAAAGTGTAGCTGTTTAGTCAACTGGCTGGGGCTAAGGTTTAGGATTATTGGTTTTGTTGGCCGCTGATTCTGGAGATATGTGTTTCGCTCACTCTCACGGTCTCGGCTGTAATTTACCTGACTAGCACCTCTTCCGATGACCTTATCCATTTACCATTCTGGAGCCTTTTCCTTGTTCCTTTTTCCTTTTTTTTTTTTAGGGGGGGTGTACATTTTCAAGAGCCAGTATTAGGACCTCTTATGGCCCTTGATAAAATCTGGTTGGCAAGTCCTATTATGTAATTTACTTCCTCTGGATACTGCTTTGTCTTATCTCAGCAGTGATCGATACCTAAGTCCCAATCAGCAGTTCCTAATGTAATATGTTCAGAATGTGATGCAATTTTTGTTTATAATATCGGCTCAGGTTCTGATTGGACTATATGATGGTGATTGTGTGTAATTAAGCTGATGTGCAGCTAACTGAGGATTGGACATTGTATCATTATGGCAATGGCAATGTCTTGTCTGATATCTTAGTCACTCACCTAGTCACCTTACACACCTCTCACCCGACTTATTTTTGGCGCATCTTATTGATTTAGGAAAATAGGATTGGAAATTGCCATCATAATGCTCGCATACCATGACACTTGACCCACCTACACCCTTGGGTTACATACTGAAAAGGAAGGGGTCAAGCCGATGTGATCTGTAGATTTTAGCTTATTTTCAACTAATAAATCGTGCGAGCAAGTATACTCCACTTCATTGTCTGCTTCTCTTGGTGACACAGAACATTCTTGTATCACGAACCCATATGACTGAACTTTTACCTCCTCTCGATGGTGGCTATGATAATATTGTTTGTCAACTGAGTTTCAGCTTGTCTTCAGAATTGTGTAACTTAACTCATTTTGTGGTGATTTTTAATAGTTCTATATTTCAACCCTTTGGCAACTCATTTGAAGTTACCTTGTGAGATATGATTTTCAAGGTGCCTTTTTAAGATTGCTGTAATTTTTGTCAGTTAGCTGATGTTGAGCTTCTGCACCTTTTTTTGCAGGGCATTGAACTTTCAAATCCACAGGCTCATGCACATCATCTCGGCAGTGGAACTCAAAGTACATATTTCTCTGAAACCGGCACATTCTCAAAAATTAAGAGTAACTTGGGTAGAAATTAAGCTTCTACAACCTTTTAGATCTTTGACTGTGTCGGTTTCGGTGCTGAACATTGTATGGAGTTTGCAAGTTTAACATGTAAATTAAACGATAAACATGATCATAACTGATGTTTTCAACGATCACTGTATCATTAGTTTACCAGTTTTTAGACTGCAAAATTTTGTAGTGATTACTATGTTGAGTTTGAAGAGAATACAGATGCCCAAATTGTATGCTGTCTGCTGTCTATTTGAATTTTGAGCCTATAATTTGCCAAACAAAGCATAACAAATATCATATGGAAATATTTTTTTGCAGTCGGATCGCGTTTAGGGTTAAATTTTCTGCTGCAAATTATAGCAAGTCAGGTTTACTACAATATATGAAATTCACTTTTAGATTATTAACATAAGATTACTTTATACAAGGTATGAAGATGTTAATTTAGGTTGGTTATTTATATTTTATACACTGAAAAGGCTTGTCTCAAACACCTTCGATATTTAAATTACCTTTCAAGTTTCATCCCAAAAAAAGTGGCAATTCACATGCAGAGAATTTATTGAATTGAGATCTTCCAGGATGAAGGGGATTATGTGGAGCTAGAAGTTTGGACCAAAGTCAGACAGTAATTATCAATTTGATTGGTTAATTACCGACCAAATAGATTATTTAACTTTAGTTTTCGATATATGACCGTACTTTGAGCTGATCAAGAAAGAAAAAGAAAGAATCAACCTCTAATTGTTACATTATCTGAAACTCTGTAGATGATAATAGACTAAAAATAGTTCAGTCAGAAATTACTTTCACTGCAGTTAAAAAAAGTAGCCTATTCCATAAATAGAGGAGAATGGAGATATTCAGCATCAACAATATATAGAGGAGATATGGGATGACACATTAACTAGCACTACTTTGCGAGTCATTAGAAGATACTACTCCCTCCGTTCCATAATATAAGTCCTGATTCTGTTTTTACACGGGAATTAAGGTAAAGTGGAATCTTGTTTTATTTGAATAAAAAAATTCATTTTTATTGAGAAACACCTACATTGTTTTTGTTCTTTTTAACAAAAAATAAAAACTGAACATTAAAGTTGCATGGTTTAGTGTGTAGAAGAGTACAATGGGGTATAAGATTCCATTTTATCATTAATGATGGTGCATTGGAAGCTGAAATTATAATGACTTTTTAGGAATTAAATTATTTTCATAAGGGCATTTTGGGCATAATTATTGATTGAAAATAGATACAGGACTTATATTTTGGGACACTTTAAAAAGAAAAGGGACTTATATTATGGGACGGAGGGAGTAATACATAAGACATGAGATTGAATTTCGTCTATAACGCTATTTTTGAATTCCTGATCGGTAGTTGATATTTCGAGAATAAGTTGATTTTGTTAGAGATATTATACCGTCATTACCTGCATGTTTTATGGATCAGAATCTGCAACCAGTCTGGCGCACCTAATAATATAACTACACTTCTATAGTGCAAATGTGCAATGGTAATATGGGATACTACTATTTTTTTTTTTTCCTTCTTTGGGGCATGAAAATACTACTACTCCTCCTTATCCCAACCAATCTGACACAATATCCTATACAAACGGCCCATGTAATACTAAAACGTGCAACCAGTCTGGCACCTATTAAATGCAATGATGAGAAATTTTTATCATACGGGGGAGATTATTGCTTAATCATTATTTTTAAGGTATGATGAGAATCCCTTCCTATCAAAACTGTTATAAAAGTGGAACGAGAACATCCAACCAACTAGGCCAACCTTGAAGTAAAACTTATACGTCAATAAATATTGACAAATGGTGATTTTGCGAAACTACATATTGAAACAAGATCACACATGATTATGTTATTTTTTTCTTCTTCTTACACATACATAATACAAGAGGGTCAAGATTAAGTAAAACATGTTACTAATGTCAAAAAGTCGACATAGTACAAGTACAACTATAAAAAGCGAAGGTAGTAAGCTAAGCTTGGCCTTGTATTGAAAATTGTACTCATTCAGCTCTTCATTCAATCCTTGTAAACGATAAGGTTGGAGCTCCCCTCGTGCGGAGGGTCTCCTAACCTTTAAAAAAAGAAAAATAAAAAAAAAAAGCTAAGCTTGGCCTAGTGGTAAGGAAAGAACCTTCCAACCTCAAGTTTGGAGGTTCGATTCCCATTAGGGGCACTTTGGGAGAGGGTTTCCCCTACCATCCCCCACTCTCAAAGTGTCTGCCCGTAAACTTAGGTTGGGTTAACCTGCGAGAGGTTCCGGTCTGGCAGGACTCTTCATCTTACCATAGGGGTCCCCAGTGGGCAAAAAAAGTAGGAGCCTGGAAGTCAAACCTATTCTCTCTATAACATAAGCTCACACCCCATCAATTCATATGCTCAAGCTTCTTTCACTTAGGTACTTGCAACTTAGATCAAGTGGATCAGGTTGTTTATGTCTCTTTGTCTTTGTCTCTGACTTTCTTTCTCCTCTTACTCACTTATGTTTCCTGGTTGATAACAGAGGAAAAGAGGAGTGCAATATCAATATGGCAAGTCAAACCATCTCAACTTTTCTTTCTCGTGCATTGCTTTCTTCAACTCGTTCTTTCTCTCATGGTACTTCTTCCACCTTTCTTTTCCTGTGTGCTAGCTCCTTTAATTTATTTTTGGTCAACAGTGGAACATAATTAGATCGCACTTAAAGTAGAGTTATTACAATTCGAGATGTACGCGTTCATGCAAAATCTAGAGGGAGTGGGAAAACATCTAGTTACATTCATTATCTTTATTTTTTTCTAAGTTTGACTTTTTTTTGATCTGTATTCCTTTCTCTTCTTATTGATTTTTGTTGCTTCTTAGTTTTTATTCATTACTTATATGTCTTAGTAACTAAATATAACGTAATAAAAGTTGCAAAAGTTTGTTTCAATATCACAATATGATAAAGTTTCATTTTTTAAGAAATTATTATCTTGAAAATATGTTGAAGATTAAGGTGCACAAACACTATTGTATCCTTGTAGGTGCATCAAATTAATTAGCTTACTTTACAGATTATATACGAATCTAGCCTATACTATAGTTTTTTCTTGCATCGAATTAGCTTAATTACATGGTACATTTCCTTTTGTTCCAAGATATTCATGGTGCAACTTCTGTCTTTTGATGCTCAGGGAGAACTTCTCAGTTGAGAAGAGTAGTCTGCAAATACAGCACAACTGCTGCCATTGAAGAGCCCATCATTCCACCTGTGAAGGTGAAATATTCCCAGCTTCTTATTAATGGAAAATTTGTGGATTCAGCATCAGGTGAGACTTACGCCGAAAAACTAACATCCTGCTTAAGAAACCATCAAAGTTAAATGTGGCAAGTTATTATTATCTTTTGTTTCAGGTAAAAAATTCAAGACATGTGATCCTAGAACGGGAAATGTGATTGCTGAGGTTTCTGAGGGTGATGCTGAGGATATCGATCGTGCTGTTGCTGCTGCTCGCAAAGCTTTTGATGAAGGGCCTTGGCCTAAGATGACTGCTTATGTAACTAGCTAGTCTTTTTTATTGGTTTTTCAGTCTCTGAAGTTCCTGTTTTGTGTAGCTGATTTCTGAAAAATTATACAGGAACGGTCACAAATCCTGTTGAAGTTTGCTGATCTACTTGAGCAGCACACTGATGAGATTGCTGCCCTTGAGACATGGGACAATGGAAAGCCATACGAACAAGCTGCTAAAATCGAACTACCAATGTGTGTTCGTATAATGAGATATTATGCTGGTGGGTGTCGAAACAAGGTGTTATCTTCATTTTTTATATTTGGTTAAAGCATATACTATGTTTCTGACCATTTATATGTTCTTGACACTTTTATGTGTTTGAATTACTCAGGATGGTCAGATAAAATCCATGGTCTAACTGCACCGGCTGATGGACCATTCCATGTACAAACCCTACATGAACCAATAGGTGTAGCAGGGCAAATAATTCCATGGAATTTCCCTCTTCTCATGTTTGTGTGGAAGATAGGACCTGCCTTAGCTTGTGGCAATTCCATTGTTATGAAGACAGCTGAACAAACGCCGTTGACTGCACTTTATGCAGCAAAGCTTCTCCATGAGGTACTAGGACTGAGCAATCTTTCTGCATTCCTGTTGGTTTACCTTGGGTTAATTGCGCGTTACCCAGGACAAAAGCAGCCTAAATTAAGTAGTTGGGAATAAATTTATAAAACGTTGCTCTAACTTTATGAATGTTGTGTCAGGCTGGACTTCCTGATGGTGTCCTGAATATTGTCTCTGGTTATGGTCCTACTGCTGGTGCAGCTCTTGCATCTCATATGGATGTGGATAAGGTAGGCTCTGTTTTTGTCACTTTATTTAGTTCGAATAAATTCCGATAAGTTAGTTCAAGATCAATAAGTTCTGATAAGTCAAGTTCGGGCCCAGATAAGTTCAAAATGTTCAAATAAGTTAAATTCTGGGACAATAAGTTCAAATAAGTGGAATTCAGATGAACAGAACGCAGTCATAATAAGTGTTACGACTAAATTTCTTGGATACCCGTTGATGAAACTAACAATAATGCCATATTACAGTTGGCCTTTACTGGATCAACCGAGATTGGAAAACTGGTGCTTGAAATGGCAGCCAAGAGTAATCTGAAGCCAGTGACTTTGGAGCTTGGAGGAAAATCTCCTTTCATTGTATGCAAGGATGCTGATATAGACAAGGCAGTTGAACTTGCTCATTTTGCCCTGTTTTTCAATCAGGTTAGTGAACCTTTTGCAAGTTAGTCTATTAGATTCATGCTTGTTAGTACATATACATTACCTGCACAGTGAATGATAAGATCTCTATTGTTTGATTTGCAGGGACAATGCTGCTGTGCTGGCTCTCGTACATATGTACATGAAAGCGTATATGATGAGTTTGTTGAGAAAGCAAAGGCTCGTGCAATGCAGCGTGTTGTTGGCGATCCTTTCAGGAAAGACATCGAGCAAGGTCCTCAGGTAAGCAGGCTGGTGGCATTTGTGTTTGATCTTATTGTTGGAATAAATGTTTTAGTACATTAGTAATATATCATGGTTACATTCTTGGAATCTGCTAGATCGATTCAGAGCAATTCGAGAAGGTTATGCAATATATAAGATCAGGTATCGAAAGTGGAGCTAAGCTCGAAACAGGAGGAAAACAGTTTGGATCAAAGGGATACTACATTCAACCCACTGTTTTCTCCAATGTCAATGAAAACATGTTGATTGCACAAGATGAAATATTTGGTCCTGTTCAATCTATCTTCAAGTTCAAGTGAGTTTTATTCATTCTTTGTAACAACTAAATCTTCAACATCTTTTTTCTTTTCCTTAGCTTCAAAACTATGGGACTAATCAATCAATATTGTTTCATCATCTATGTATGTAGGGACTTAGAAGAGGTGGTTCGTCGAGCCAATAACACTCGCTATGGGCTAGCAGCCGGAGTGTTCACCCAGGACATTGACACGGCTAATACCTTATCTCGTGCGTTACGAGTTGGCACGGTTTGGGTGAACTGCTTTGATATCTTTGATGCAGGCATTCCATTTGGTGGGTACAAAATGAGTGGACAAGGAAGGGAGAAGGGCATATACAGTTTGATGAACTACCTTCAAGTCAAGGCTATAGTTACTCCTTTGAAGAATCCTGCATGGCTGTAGAAGACATACATAGGATACTACTCTCTCTGTTTCCGAAAGTTCTTCCTACTTTGACCAATTTCCTCGCACAAGAAGATTCCAAATAGGAACAACAAAATAAAACGGGGGGAGTATTTCGTTGTGATCTCCTACTGGATTTTTCCACCGACTGAAATAATAATGGGCTTTTGTTGTCTTGATTTTATTTTTCCGGCCATTGATCTGTGGTTCATTCGTCTTGTGTTAGTTTGTTGATTTTGATATGTTTGAAATCAATAGGCAAGATTTTAAAGGGAAGTAAAAAGTAAGAAAATAAGTACAAGATAGATATTAATGTGGATCGACGCATGATTTTGTCATGAATTCTTAAATTAATATCTTCTTGTAAAATATATTTAATACTTGTACTTGAGTCTTAGGAGTTGGGACAACACAGTACAATAATAAATTCCTTAATTGTTAATTGAGAAGCTCAAAGCTATATCTAAGTGTATTTATGAAGAAAAACCTTAATGTGGCCAAAACTTTTTTATGCTACCTATTCGGCTAATGACCCTATATATATATATTTTTATTCCAATATGATCATAACAACATTTTTTACCACAAAGGAGTTAACCTAACATAAAGCTTAAATATTGAATCTCTAGAGTATATCATGCCCATACATGTTAACCTTTTCAAGTTTTGAACCCAAGACCTTATAATACATAACAATATAAGAACGAAATATGTATCTATACAAATATATTAAAAGGAGTGCGTGACAATGTATACACGCCACGTGGCACCTCTGTTACTCCACTAGAATTGTGCAATGTATACATAAGTCATGTCAATTAACAAAAGTAAAATTAGCTTGCAACAAGATTTGAACCCGTGACCTCTTGCTATTATACATGACACAATTACCATCTCAACCAACTTTTAATCATGCTTTAAGTGTCCACATTATTATATTTGTACCTTTTACATGTTGAGTTTTCCTTAATATATTTTAATGGGAATGGAAAAAAATGCATATCAAATTCGTAAAACAATACCAATCCGTGGCAACGCCCGGGCCCAAATACTAGTGTTTTTTCTTAAAAGAACGATAATCAATTTCACATATATAAGTTTAGAACCATGTATTTTTTTTTTCTTTTGAAAAGACTGGTGATCAAATTCACATTAAAAAAAGAATTAAAATTGACGTAGTTGGTTAAAGGACCCTTCTTTTATTTCTGCAAGTATGCAACAGGAGTTCTGTTAGGATAGATTTAGGAGTATTTCCTAAATCTATCTATCTAGAGGTGTTTACCTAGATATATCTATCTGCAAGTGTTTAGAGATAATATTTATTAGTATTATATTTAGGATATGTTTTCCTAGTTCTACCTAAGTTAGGATTTATATGATGTACTATAAATATCCCCTTTGGTTTAATAATAAAATGAGCCTTTTTCCCTTCAATTTATTTTGTCATGGTATCAAGAGCCAGTTGAGCTCTTGGGTGAAAACTCTAAAATATTACCCTCCTGCCGGTGGGTTCGAGTTTTAAACCCACCGGCCGGATTTGTTAACTCCAACAAAAAGTAGTTAATTTTTTTTACTGATGCTATAATGATAAAACCCTCCATGAGAGTTTATGAGAGGGGAGATTGAAAAAAACACCAAAGAAAAACAATAATTAACCTTTACAAAAGTTTGTGAGGGGTGAGATGAAAAAAAAAAAAAAAAACCTCCATGCGAGTTTGTGAGAGGAGTCTCCCAGATTGAACCCACGGGCCACGGCTCTCGACTATTGTGAAAGAAAGAGATAACGCATGGATTTTGACCGAGAGTTCGCCTTGGTTCGTTGACTGGTGGTGGTGTTCTTGGAAGTTATTGATTTATCTCCACCTGCTTCTGCCAGTTATATTATGGCTTTGGTTGTTGAATGTCAAAAGTTATGGTTTACAACCTAATATTTGGAAGAATTATGATTTGTGAACAAGGTCGTATTGTTTGGTTTAAATAATAATAATTTATGCTCGAGATCTTGTTGACCTCAATTGTATTGATTAGAGTGATTTTGCTCTAGAAAAATATACACTACGGGTCTGAAAAGAATGGCGTTCCCGTGTTATTGAGATATTTAGCGATTGTGAAAACAATTGAGCCAACAAAAAGAAATAACCTTTACAAGAGTTTGTAAGGTGAGAGGAAAACATACGGGTTCGAAAAGCATGGCGTTCCCGCTTTGTTGAAATATTTGGTTTGACGGATTTGAAAAGAACGGCGTTTCCGGTGAATTAATATATGTGATAAGAGGTTCGAAAAGAATGGCGTCCCTCGTATACTTAACGGTTTCGAAAATAATGGCGTTCCCGCTTTGTAGAAATATCTGGTGAGTTCGAAAAGAATGGCGTTCGCATCAAGAAAAAAAAAATTGCAGGTTCGAAAAGAATGACGTCCCTGTTTGACTGGCAAATGATGGATTCGAAAAGATTAACGTTTTCATCATCAAGACAAAGAAAATTACGGGTTTGAGAAGAATGCGTTCCCGTTTGTTGAAAAACTTGGTGAGTTCTAAAAGAATCATCAAGAAGAAAAAGACAAATTTACAGGTTCGAAAAGAATGACGTCCCTGTTTGACTGGCGATTGATGAATTCGAAAAGATTGACGTTTTCATCATCAAGACAAAGAAAATTACGGGTTCGAGAAGAATGGCGTTCCCGATTTATTGAAATATTTGGTGAATTAAAAAAGAATGGCGTTCTCATCAAGAAGAAGAAAAAATTTGGTGGGCTCGACAAGAATGGCGTTCCCAACAATATATCTATTTAATTTGATTTGACTTAATTTTTTTGTTTCTCCAATCGTAACGTTCTGCCGTTGCGATTGCGGGAGGGTGTTAGGATAGATTTAGGAGTATTTCCTAAATCTATCTATCTAGAGGTGTTTACCTAGATATATCTATCTGCAAGTGTTTAGAGATAATATTTATTAGTATTATATTTAGGATATGTTTTCCTAGTTCTACCTAAGTTAGGATTTATATGATGTACTATAAATATCCCCTTTGGTTTAATAATAAAATGAGCCTTTTTCCCTTCAATTTATTTTGTCAAGTTCAATTCTTATTCCTTATAAAGTGGAATCCACAAACTCTTTTATGAGAGATCTTCTACTTACCTTAAAGAAACAAAATCCACATAAAACCATGGTTGCAAAACTTGCAACAACTCGGGTTCGTTCAAGCACAAAAACTGTTGCAATACGAATTTGCGCAAGCACGGAGATGACTAGACTTGTTAATACAATAAAACTTAATAAATTATGTATGTGTACCATGTGATTTGTGATCATGTGATCCTCTTTTACAGGTGTGGCACTAACAATTGCATTAGTTGCTCACTAGTTTTATATACCTTTTCATGTACATCTATTCAGCAAGTTGCTATATATTTAATACTTGCTCTTCTCATTTGCAAATGTGTCCATTAAACATAATCCAAATATTATCGAATAAATATCATTTTTTTGGATAGGAATCTTTTGTACTTCCAAAATTACTCTCTCAGTTTTCTTTAGTTGCAACATTTGCTTCTTAAGTAGGTTAATCAATCTATAACATTTTTTATTTTAGATATTCTTTCTCTTTATTTCTCAAATATGTATCCTGATGTAAACTAGAGAAAATGTCAGCTTGTATTTCCTCTGTGTGTTTATGAAAAGGAGGATGCAAATATATACAAACTACTGCCCCAAAAGGCTCGGTCAATTAGGCTCCTAGTTTTAAGGCTAAAATAAAGCTAATAAAAGATACCAAAGATCTACATCTAACAAACTAGGTAACGTAATCAATTAACAAAACTTTCTTAACAAATAATATCGTCAATACTCCCCCTCAAGTGGGAGTGTGAAGGTCATGAACACCCAACTTGGACATGAGAAAACGGAATTGAGTACCGCCAAGAGCTTTGGTAAATATATCGGCAAACTAAAAAGTCGTACGAACATGAGCGGTAGCAATAACCCCTAATAACAGAAGCTCCCGGACAAAATGACAATCGATCTCAATATGCTTGGAGCATTCATGAAACACGGGATTGGCAGCAATGTGCAAAGCGGCCTGATTATCACAATACAAACGAACGGGTTGACGATGAGACACACCAAGGGAAGCAAGGAAATACCGAAGCCATTTTATTTCAGCGCAAGTATAAGCCATAGCACGATATTCGGCCTCAGCAGAAGAGCGTGAAACTGTAGTCTGCTTCTTGGTTTTCCATGAGATAGGAGAACCACCAAGCATAATGAAGTATCCACTAACGGAACGCCGAGAAATAGGGCAACTAGCCCAATCCGAATCACAATAAGCATAGAGCTGGAGATCACAATCAGCACGTAACAACAAGCCTTGGCCAGGATGGCCCTTAAGATAGCGTAACACACGTATAGCAGCATTATAGTGAGCTTGGTGTGGGGCTTGCATGAATTGTGACAAGATATGAACAGCATAAGATAAGTCAGGGCGTGTAATGGTGAGATAGATCACACGACCAACAAGGCGTCTATACAATGCAGGATCCGAGAACATGGGACCCGTATCCGCGGCCAAGGAATGGTTCGGAGGCAACGGAGTATCAACAGGCTTAGCCGCAAGGAGACCAACCTCATGCAAAATATCGAGGGCGTATTTACGCTGACATAAGAATAATCCCTCGGAAGAACGGGCACACTCGATGCCTAAGAAATATTTCAAGGGTCCGAGATCCTTCAACTGAAAACAATCATCCAAATACCGCTTAAAGGAGGTACAAAGAGTCGAATTGTTGCCAGCTACCAAAATATCATCCACATAAACTAGCAAAGATAAAGTATCACCGCCTTTTCGATAAGTAAACAAAGTATGATCAGCATGAGACTGTGTAAATCCATAACGGCGGAGCGCTGTAGTGAGCTTGGCAAACCAATTTCGGGGAGATTGCCGTAAGCCATAGAGAGACTTACGTAGCTTGCAAACCTGGCCAGAAGAAGAAGAAGAATAGAACCCCGGGGGTAGACGCATATACACATCTTCATGAAGATCCCCATGTAGGAAGGCGTTATTGACATCGAGTTGGTGAATCTCCCATTTGCGAGCAACAGCGACAGCTAAAAAAGTGCGAACACTCACCATTTTGGCTACGGGAGCAAAGGTTTCAGTATAATCTACCCCTTCAGTCTGGTGATTACCAAGGACCACAAGGCGGGCCTTATCTCGTTCTATTGTGCCATCTGATTTGTACTTAGTTTTAAAAACCCACTGACATCCAATTGATTTCTTGCCTGCATGAAGTGTAACAAGCTCCCAAGTATTATTTCTTTCTAAAGCCTCGATCTCTTGTTGCATGGCCGTGCGCCATCGAGCATGCACAACGGCTTCTTTATAAGTCCTGGGTTCCACGTTAGTAGTAACAGAGGCAAGAAATTTTCTATGGCCGTCAGAGAAATTATCATAAGTAACATAATGTGCAATAGGAAACCGCGTACCTGAGGAGGCCGTGTCATTGGACGTAGGTGATGGGGGGTGTGTTGTACGAGCCGTGTGACAAATGTAATCGGAGAGATGCGCAGGAGGATTGCGTTGGCGTTGGTCTCTAAGGGCCGGTGCAGATGTAGCAGCAGGAGAAGAAGGAACAGGCGAGGCAGCACCTGCTGTTGTTGTTGGAGTCGAAGGAGACTCGTGTAAGGCTGTTGGAGACTCGGGAATGAAGGTGGGTACACTCCCCCTGTCGGCGGAATCAGGCTGAATGAGATCCGCATATGGAGAGGGTGAAGCATCTTCGGGTGTGTCGTTTATTGAAGCAAATGGAAACATGTCTTCCATGAAACGAACATCGCGAGATACAAAAACATCTCTTGACTCCAAGTCCATAACCTTCCACCCTTTTTTACCCGAATGATAGCCCAAAAATACACAACGTCGACTGCGAAGACCAAATTTATCTTTCGTACGGGGATTATAATGTGCATAACAGAGACAACCAAAAACACGTAACAATTCCATCTTTGGTTGCGAACCAAACAATATCTCATACGGGGACTTGCCTTTGAGCAATGTGGTGGGGGTACGATTTATCAAAAAAACAGCTGTCTGAACACATTCTCCCAAAAGTCAATAGGAAGAGAAGCTTGAAAACGCAAAGCACGAGCAATTTCCAAAATATTCCTATGTTTCCTTTCAACCCGACCATTTTGTTGAGGGGTCCCGACACATGAAGTATGAATTAAGATGCCATGGTTACTATAAAAGTCTGTAAGAGGTGAATTGATAAACTCTGTGCCATTATCCGTACGAACTAATTTTACTTCTTTATTAAACTGTGTCCGAACCATGGCACAAAAATTTTTCATACAACCAGGCACTTCACTCTTATCATCAATCAAGTAAGCCCAAACAACACGGGAATAGTCATCAACAATTGTAAGAAAATAATGTGCACCAGACAAAGAAGATTGAGAATACGGTCCCCATAAATCACAATGTATCAAATCAAACAAAGCAGTTGCCTGGCTAGAACTAACAGGAAAAGTACTACGAGTATGTTTGGCACGTAGGCACACATCACAAGATTCGAGTAAGTGTTTTAATTTGCTATGTGTACAAGTGCCAAAAACATAAGATAAATGTTGACTTGATGGATGGCCAAGACGGCGATGCAGAAGAAGGTTGGTGTCGACAATGCTGGAGTTGCTGAAAATAGGCTGTGTCACAGGCCGAAAATAGTACACCCCACGTATGAGTTCACCCAGTCCAATCGGCGTCCTCGAATTGCGGTCCTGTACAATGCACAAACGATCAGTAAATGTTACAAGACAATGAGAATCACCAATTAGCTGACCAATAGAAATCAAGTTGCATTGAAGGTTTGGAACATAGAGGACGTTCCGTAGAACGAGGGAACCCAACAATACCGTGCCACGCACGGTGGCTGCCGTTTGCACCCCATCAGGGAGGGTGACTGGAGAAGGTGGAATAGCATGGCAATCCGTCAAATAAGAGAGGTGGCCGATCATGTGGTGTGAGGCCCCGTTGTCGAACAACCAAGGAGACTCATGGGAGAGGGGCTTACCCGATAATTTTTCTGATTGAGAGGTTGACTCGAGAAGGTTCAGCAGGCCACGTATTTACTCAGATGAAAAACCGGGGACGGCAGTACATGAACCTTCAGACGAAGCAGGGGCAGATTCTATGTGAGAGGCTTGGGCCGCATTTGCTGTAATCTGATGTGATCCTCGTCCATGTGATGAGGAACCGCGGCCTCGAGACGATCTACCACGACCACGCCCGCGAGTGCCAGCCGGATAGCCTATGCGTTGATAGCAACGCTCATAATCGTGGCCGTGCTTACCACAATAAGTACACTGGATGATAGAAGCAGCCTGCATGGAAGAGGGAGGAGGCGTTGTAGATTGAACCGCAAAGCTCATTGCGTCAGTTTTGTCATCTCGATCTCTAACAATGGCCTTATGACGTTCCTCTTGAGTAGACAAGGAAAAAGCTTTGTTGAGTGTGGGAAAAGGATCCATACTCAAAATTTGTGTTCTTAAAGCCCCATATTTATCGTCATTAAGCCCTAAGACAAAATCATGGACTTGTTCTTCGGCGGCGCGAGCACGTAACTTAGATGTTGCAGCACAAGTGCAACCACACGTCACATCCACAGAGCCATATAATTCATCCCATAAGCTTTTGAACTTTGTATAATAAGTTACAACAGATTGTTCCTTTTGTCGAAATTGATGATACTCGGATTTTAATTGATTAATCCGGGGACCATTGACAATGGAATATCGTTCTTGCAAATCTTTCCACAAATCCACAGCAATTTTGTGAGAAACAATGCTAGGTTGGATGGATATATCAACAGAATTAAAGATCCAAGAGCAAATAGTGGAGTTATTGGATCTCCAAGCAGAGTATTCGGGTGATTTTTCATCAGTAGGTTGCACAAAATCACCATTAACAAATCCATATTTATTCCGACCTTCGAGAGCATTGATTATGGCTTTAGTCTAGACATCATAATTATCACCGGTTAAGAGGTATTTCATCAAAGAATTGCTAGGTCCTTCGGACGGATGAAGATAGTAAATAGAAGAAGCATCATGAATAAGTTGTAACTTCTTACCGTTACCGTTACCACCGGTCATGATTGGACGATTACGTGAGCAATCGAAGGGAGCAGCGGAAGTGAGCACCAAACCCTGGAGATGTCGGACAAAGCAAAGCAAAGTAAAGAAACCTTGCTGCTGTGATTAGAAAATGAGGAGTTTAGTGCGAGGATCTAAACCATTGGCTTGGAATATCTGATACCATGATGTAAACTAGAGAAAATGTCAGCTTGTATTTCCTCTGTGTGTTTATGAAAAGGAGGATGCAAATATATACAAACTACTGCCCCAAAAGGCTCGGTCAATTAGGCTCCTAGTTTTAAGGCTAAAATAAAGCTAATAAAAGATACCAAAGATCTACATCTAACAAACTAGGTAACGTAATCAATTAACAAAACTTTCTTAACAAATAATATCGTCAATATATCCCCTTATGTTGCAAACTTGCAACAACGGCTGAATTATAACAGAGGAAAAGTACTTCCTCTGTTTCAAACTATTTGACACACTCCTCTTAAGACGCTTGTCAATGTATATACTTAACCATGAATATCTCTAATTCCCTATGAGCAAGAATAAAAAAAGGTTGATTTCTTGAAAGTATATGCCGATACGAATCTAATAAGATCCCAAATGACTATATATGGTCAAAGGAGTGCATGTAAATAGTACAAAATTCAAACCGTGTTAACTATTTTGAAACGGAGAAAGTACTACGTAACAAGTAGTGGTTTCACGCTTTTGATTTTATTGACTTTTATATTTAAAAAGATATCCTTTTGATTTCGTTTCATCATATTTGCTGAAGGTCTAATTATATCGAGCATAAAATAGTGCAAATGATTATAGATTAAGCCATTGTTTAATCTTACGCACCTTTCGATAACGTACAATAATAATATTAATCTAAACAAGAAGATGAAGTAATAGCATCATTTCTATATAAAGTGATCATATCAAGATTTCAAAATGCACATGCTTTGCTGCCTTCAACTTCTACTTCAACTGGTGGGTTGTTGCCATTGCTTCTCTCTTCTCTTTATGCAATATCACACTAATTGTTTTACTCATTAATATTTCTGCTTTTTGTTTTTGTTTGATGCTTTGTAACAGAGAAAAACATGGCTAGCCACAAGTTCTCATCTTTCCTATCTCGCACTTTGGCTTCCTCTTTAATCCGTTCTCATTCTCATGGTACACTTTCTACCTTAAATTTATAACTTCTTCTGTTCTCTAATTGTTTCATTTTTTTGGGTATATATAAAAGCTACTCTTATCCTATGTTGTTCGAACTCGGGTACCCATGTCCGATACGGTACGTGTCCAAATGTCCGAATTGACTATTTTTTTTGGAACTTTTTCAATTTTTTGGCCCACAATAGTGTCCAAATGTCTCACCCATGTCCTGTCGGAAATCTGATACAGGTACTTTTTTTTTTAAAAATTGGTAAGATAAATTACATTAACGCCCTCTTACATGGCACCTAAATACAACCTACCCCAAAGCCCCCCAAAGCCCCTAATGAGAATCGAACCCACAACATGTGGGTGGAAGATGAAAGGGCTTACCACTCTTCCACTCCTTCATTCTCATCTGATACAGGTACTTGAGGGAGGTTAAATAAAGAGTTCGAGCAACATAGCTCTTATATGTTTCTTCTTATTGTATATGTTTTGACCTATATGTTCAAAATGTCAATATTAGACCGTGAAAAAGCAACAAGTAGTACCACTACTTAAAAAGAGAGAGCATATCTTATTTTCTTGGTCTCTAATATTTACAAAATTATGATATTTTAAGTATGTATTTAGTTGCTTAAATAGTATTAAAAGAGAAATATTTATTTGAATGAGGGATTCATTTAGCTTCACAAATTACTGTGTGGAAATGAAATGATGTAGCAAAGCCAGTTGCAAGTACCAATTAATCATACACCCTTAATCATACACCCGGATGTATGATGAATGAACTCATTAATCATCCAATTAAGACTCAAAAAGAGAGAATTGAAAGGACTAAATTAGTACTTCCTTTCTTCCAGGGCATCTAAATACTTCAAGAATAAGTTTAATGACTCATTGCTCTTAAATGAGGTAAGTAGGGGTACAAAGATCTCAACTTTAGAGAAAAAAAAATTATATGGACAGATATAAGTTATTAAAAACAAATAACTAAAATATATGATTAGAGTTCAACTTTAGAGGAAAAAAAATTATATGGACGTCCAAAAATAAAATATATATGCACACTCAATAAATTAGAGTTCGCAAATGAGGATTTTTATTTTGATAGTAGATTCTAATACTTATAGTATTTTTTTTTTTTTTTTTTTTTGGTGAACAAGCGGTAGCATTAGATTAAAAAGTCATGGCAAATAGCCTATTACAATCCGAGTCTAAAAGCTCCATACAATAATCAGGGGGGACGGGGATATGATGAATTACATTAAGATCATCTCCTCTATTCCTACATCTATGCGATAGTGCATCCGCAACTTGATTATCTTTCCTTCTAGCGAACAAAACCCTCGTCTCTTGGAAATAATGCAGCAGCTCCCTGCAATCCATAACAATGTCACTATAAAAATCTTCATATTCCAGGTTAGTGTTATGAACCATATCCACCGCTTGCTTGCAATCTGTGTGAATAACAAGGTGTGTATAATTTTCTTCACTTGCTACATGGAGCCCCTGACGAATCGCTAACAACTCTGCATGTAAAGCGTTAGAAGCATATGACAAGCAGTAAAACCCACTACACCATTGCCCTTGTTTATCACGAATAACACCTGCTATGCATATTTTGGTTTCAACATCAACAAACGATGCATCAATATTTACATGGACCCATAAGGGAGGGAAACGTTCGCACTCTTGAGCTGCTAGAGATGTTGGAACATGGAAGTTTTGAGATGCATTGAATTCTTTCGCTAGGGACACAGCAGATTTTAGTAAGAGGTGGGGGGGAGGGAAAGGTTTTACATCAAAAATAACCCTATTCCTAGCTTTCCAAATTTCGAAACACAAATTAGGATACAGGATCGACCATTGAATACCATCGAAACCCTGGGAGATGTTAACGCAGAATTTCAGCCACTCTGCTATATTCGTTGGTTCCCAAAACCCCGCAGGGGGGTCCACTAAATCCCACACTTGGGACGTAGCTACACAGTCCCGCATCACATGGATGGAACTCTCCTCACTGGCACTACAGCACGGGCACAAGGGGGATGGAATTATATGGCGTGTATAGAGAAGAAGCTTAGTAGGTATCCTATCCCACCAAAGAAGCCACACAAAAAAGCGAAGTTTGGGAGTGGTGTTCATTTTCCAAATCCACTCTCCCCCTACTCTAGAGGGTCTCATGTGGGTGTATATTGTGTAGGCTTGGGAGAGGGAGAACTTACCTTGGATCACTAAGTTAGAAAAACTCCGGTCTTTTTTGTTATGGAAGGAGGTAGGATGTGTGTAGATGCGGTCGGCTAAGAATGGGGGGAGTGAGATGGATAGCTCATTCAAGTTCCAATCATTCTCTTTGATTAAGTCACTAACCTTTAAGTTCATCTCTTTCTCAGTTAGAGGCCCTTGAACCCAAGTACGTATCGGCCCAATTCCTAGCCAATCGTCATGCCACACATTTATGGACTTTCCATCCCCGAGTTTCCACCTTATGTTAGAGCTCAAGAAATCAAAACTACAGCCTATGTTTTTCCACACTTGGGACCCTTTCCTAAAAGCAATCTTATAATTGTCCCTATTGTATTTGGATGTGATACAGTCCTTGGCTAAGCTGGGGTCTCCCTGGGTTATTTTCCACCCTAGTTTGGCTAGCATAATGGTATTCAGGTCGCTATGGCTCCTAAGGCCTAGCCCCCCCATGTGTCTGGGTAGGAATGTGTGGCTTTGTCCCACCAAGTGGATGCGTTTTTTACCCTCCGAATCCCCCCACAAGAAGTCATTGCAAATCTTATCAAGTTCTTTGAGCGTAGATTTGGGAAGCTGGGTTGCCTGCATATAATAGGAGGCTATCGAGTTCATGGATGATTTAATCAAAACTAGCCTCCCCGCTCTGGATAAGAATTTAGCCTTCCACATACTTAGCTTCCTTCGGACTTTATCAACGACAAATTGGACTTCGTTTCTCTTCGGCCTCATATGGGACAGGGGGAGACCTAGATAAAGCCCTAAACTCTCACTTTCTTTAATGTTCATGGTTTCTTGGAACAACTTTTTATGTTCCGACGAGGTGTTAGGTGAGAAAGTTAAGCGACTTTTCCCCTCATTGATTTTTTGCCCTGATACCTCACAAAAAGTTTGCAGAATGTGGCGTAGTGTAAATGCGGTAGACTCGTCTACCCTCCCAAAAATAAGTAGGTCATCTGCAAACATGAGGTGTGAAATTGGCACTCTATCTCTTCCTACCCAAAATGGTGTCCAGGTCTTTTCTAAACAGGCTTTGTTGATGAGACCGGTTAAGTGTTCCAGGCAAATATTGAAAATGAAGGGAGACATGGGGTCTCCTTGCCTAAGGCCTCGCGAATGGTTGAAAGGTTCAGACTTTTTCCCATTAATTAGGATCGAGGATTGTGCCTTATTAATACAGTTCATTATGAAAGCTATAGATTGAGTATCTAAGTTGTGGTCTGTAAGGCACTTTCTAATGAAATCCCATTCCAGTCTGTCGTATGCCTTTTCTAGGTCAACTTTCAACGCAAACCAACCTAATCTGCCTTTTTTCTTCTGCATAGAATGCAGCACCTCAGAGGCTACTGTAAGGTTAATATCTGTACCTCTACCCTGAATGAAGCCGTTCTGGTTCTGTGAAACCCAATCAGGCATAAATGGTTTCATACGATTCACTAAAATCTTAGTCACCAGTTTATACATAGTGTTGCACAAACTTATAGGCCTTAGTTGTTTTACATTTTCCGGATTTTCTTGTTTGGGAATGAGACAGATTAAAGCCTGACCTAGGTCCTCCGGAATGTTGCCTTTGCTAAACCACTCCCTAATTCTTCCACAAATCTCATCCCCCACAATATGCCACTCTTTTTGAAAGAAGATTGGGTGGAAACCATCCGGTCCGGGGGCTTTAAGAGGTTTCATTGCAAAAAGGGCCTTGCTAATCTCTTGGTTACTTGGTGGAGCCACTAAATTAATTTGATGCATGGAGAGTCTTAGGTTTGTTCTACTACATTCATGTTTCTCCGTGTTATAAAGTTCAATGTAGAACTCTCTAATTAGATTGCTCAGGTCAACAGGATCTGTTATGAGGTTACCAACATTATCCTTTAAACATCTAATGCTACTCCTTTGCCGTTTAATCAACACGCTTCTGTGAAAGAACGCAGTGTTTCTATCACCTTGTGTCACCCAATCTACCCTACTTTTGGCTAGCCACAACCACTCTTCCTGAAGAAGGATTTCCATGAACTCATTCTGTAGGGACTCTTCTAAATTAAGGTGAAATATGGAAGCAGGGTTAAATTGTAGATAATTTTGAATTCCCTTAAGGCGGGCAAGCACTCTTTTCTTTTTTGAATACACGTTCCCAAAGACCCTAGAGTTCCACAAGGAAAGCTCTACTCCTACTTTCTTTATTTTTAAGCTAATGTTTTCCTCCTCACTATGCCAAACATCCTTAACCACCCCTTCAAAGGTCGGGTCCTGAATCCACATTGGTTCGAAACGGAACGGTTTTTCCCCCATAGGTGAGGGAGGGTGGTCAAGGGTACATAGAATAGGCGCATGATCTGATGAGATTCGGGGAAGGTGCCAAATACAAGAGTTGGGATAAGTTGTAAGCCATTCATCATTTCCAAACCCCCTATCTAGCCGTTCAAAAATGGAATTGTTTTTTCTCTTATTTGTCCACGTAAATTTTGGGCCATTGAAACCAAGGTCAAGCAATTTGCAAATGTTAATAGTATGATTAAACAAGTTAGTGCGTGAGTAATTTATTGCATTGCCTCCCCATTTTTCCGATTGACAAAGTACCTCATTAAAGTCTCCCATAACTAACCATGGCATATTAACATTTTGAGAAACTTGATATAAATCATCCCACAATAATTTTCTATTTTTAAACTTAGGACTAGCATAAATAGCGGAAAGAAAAAAGGAAGTGGTAGAATTTACCTCCACTAATGCATGGACTCCTTGAGCATTCTTGTTAATGATATGGACGTTGACGCGCACCGGATTCCACATCATAAGAATGCCCCCTGCATAGCCAACGGGATCGACGAGGAACCAAGAATCATAAGGGAGGGTTCCCACAATGTTAGCCGTGTGTGCTCGGCTTGTCTTTGTCTCGGCAAGGATGATGATGTCAGGTCGATTATGTGCTATTAGGTGCATGAAGTTGGGTTTAAAAGTATTCCGCGCTAAACCCCGCGCGTTCCAAAATAGAACTGTCATATTATGAGGGAGGTAGGGTTTTCTCTTGAGCGCCTTTATGACCCCCGTCTGCGACTCGGCCCACGGATTGACTTGTTCGCCTGTCATTGGACATACCCACTGGTGCCTTTGTGGGTGGACCCTCATCGTAGTGGTTCTTAGGGGTCTTCTTCCGCCTACCTCGGCCCATTGAAGATGTATGGTCATCTGTTTCAGCATGGGCATCAAGTCCATCTCCATTATTGCATTGGAATTCCCGTGGGAGGTCCACTCTATCGGTGAGAATTTCAGCCTCACCCTTGTTCGTGCTTGAGGGATGAATGGTTGTGGGTCTAGCCACGGTCCCAACCCGTGTAACACTTCCCTCTCTGCGTCTTCGGCTACGACCGTTTTCTTTAGCATCCAATTTAGTATTATCCATGGCACTTGTGGGAGATGAGCCGCATCTTGCACCTGGGGAAGGTGAGCGGGTTCTATGATTCCTCGGTGGTACATGAACAGCCCCACATTCTCTTCTTCCACTGATGTCGGTTTCAAGATCAGTTTCTTGACTTCGGTGAAAGATAATTCGTCCATTATATACTCCCTTTAGTTTCAATTTGTTTTGCTAATCAATTGACTGTTAGTTTGAATAAAAGGAAAGAAACTATATATTCTTTTATTCAAGAGTGAAGACTAATGCTGCAGCTTCTATAATTGTTCAGGAAGGACTCATCAGTTTAGAAGGGTGGTGAGCAGATACAGCACTGCTACTGCATCTGAGGAACCTGTCACTCCACCTGTGACTGTGAAATACACCCAGCTTCTTATTAATGGACAATTTGTGGATTCCGCGTCAGGTGTGTAACGTAAGAAACACGAATACATTGGTATCTGAGGTTTCCCCATTTCTGAAACATTTCCGTTCTTGAAACTCCAGCTGTTTCCGTGCTAATGAAACCTGAAATAACAGGAACCAGCTGAGGTTTTCCTGTTTCAGAAATGTTCCGTTTCCAGAACCCCAACTGTTTCCGTGCTACATAGATAATGACTAACCAGAAGTTGAAAATGCCTCAATCCTCATCAGGAATAATAAGTTGTTGCTATAATTATCTCTATAATTGTCTTGTGTGTTTCAGGTAAAAAAATGAAAACACATGATCCTAGGACAGGAAATGTGATTGCTGAGGTTTCTGAGGGTGATGCTGAGGATATCAATCGTGCAGTTTCTGCTGCTCGCAAAGCATTTGATGAAGGGCCTTGGCCTAAGATGACTGCATATGTAACTAGCTACCTTCTTTACATCAATGTTCTGTTTTGTATTACAAATATTAGTTTTAAATCAAGCTTTGATTCTTCAGGAAAGGTCAAAAATCCTGTTTAAATTTGCTGATCTACTTGAGCAACATACTGATGAGATTGCTGCCCTTGAGACTTGGGATAACGGAAAGCCATACGAGCAAGCTTCTAAAGTCGAATTACCAATGTGTGTTCGTCTAATGAGATATTATGCTGGTGGGTGATAAAATTAGATGATAGTTTTACCTTCCTTTATAGTAAAAAGGTCTAATTTACCAATGTGTCTTAGCTTCACTTAATGAGATGTATATATTTTTTGGGTATTCTTGATAATTATTGGATGTTGAATTTTCTTAGGATGGGCTGATAAGATCCATGGTCTAACTGTTCCTGCTGATGGACCATATCATATGCAAACCCTGCATGAACCCATAGGGGTAGCAGGCCAGATTATCCCGTGGAATTTCCCTATTCTCATGTTTGTGTGGAAGGTTGCACCTGCCTTAGCATGCGGAAATACCATTGTCTTGAAGACCGCTGAACAAACACCACTGACTGCATTATATGCTGCAAAGCTACTCCATGAGGTACTATACTGTTGCAGCAATGCAGTTCTGCTGAAGTTAACTATAAGTGCTTTCCTTACTGAATTTACAAGTATGAAGTATATATATTGTCTAATGAATTTTTGGTTCGATAACTTAATTATGGCTCCGTTTGGTTGGGCGTAAAACATTTTCAGTGTAAAATGATTTTCATGGAAAACTGTTTTCAATGGAAATCACAATTCCAAAATTAGTTTTCCGTTGTTTGGTTCCATGTAAGGAAAATAATGAAATGAGAGGAAAATAAAAGGGAAAGTAAGGAGATGGTGAGAGAAGTGTACAAGAGAGAGAAGGAAAACAATTTTGCCTTCATTTTAAAGGGAAAATGGTTTTCCATCATTGAAAGAGCAATTTTACTCCATGGGAAAATGGTTTTACACTCCTTTGCAAACCAAACAATGTAAAATTGAAAATAGAGGAAAACAGTTTTTCAGGAAAATGTTTTACGCCCTACCAAACGGAGCCTATGTGTTGCCAGAGTTCAATCTAAACCAATCAGTAAAAAACAGAGAAAAAGTAACTATCACCAGGCTTCTTAATTTTGTGATAGAAGTATATTGATATACATATCCTGCTGCAGGCCGGACTTCCTGACGGTGTGGTAAATGTGGTCTCCGGTTATGGTCCTACTGCTGGTGGAGCTCTTGCCTCTCACATGGATGTAGATAAGGTAATAATCGCCATTAAAATTCAAAATTACATACGTACTTTAGAGTTTATACCCAACACCTCAGTGCGAAACAAGGGGTTAGACCTTATCAATTACTCATGAGACCCGTCATGAAGTACTTATCATAGCAAAGAAAGTGATGAAGTTTGTGCATACTCTCTTTAGTATAGAGTAACATAATTTTCTACATTGCAGCTAGCTTTTACTGGATCAACTGTGACTGGAAAACTGGTGCTTGAGATGGCAGCAAAGAGTAATCTAAAGCCAGTGACATTGGAGCTTGGAGGAAAATCTCCTTTTATCGTGTGCAAAGATGCTGATATAGACAAGGCAGTTGAACTAGCCCACTTTGCTCTCTTCTTCAATCAGGTTAGTCAACTTTAATAAGTTTAGGTTTCCTGACTCATGAGTCATTGCACAGAAACTATACTAGCTAGTACTATAGAGTCAAACGACGAAACTAACAATTGTTTCTCAGGGACAATGCTGCTGTGCTGGCTCTCGTACATACGTACATGAAAGTGTATATGATGAGTTTGTCGCAAAAGCAAAGGCACGTGCTATTCAGCGTGTTGTTGGTGACCCTTTTAGGAAGGACATTGAGCAAGGTCCTCAGGTAAGAAATGGTGAAGAAATGGAGTATAAATGACAGATCTTGGTTAAGAAAAACTCTATCTAGCTAAATCTTAGCTAGCTAAACTAGAGACATGGATACGTGGACCTTACACAAAGTACAGTTACAAAAGTTCCCGCGGAATACTCATGGGACAAAATTTAGCTAGCTAAAGTTTAGCCAAATAGTCTCTCTTTGGTTAAACCTAATACTTCATATAAGTCACAACCTTAGATACTTTTTTTGGTATGAAATTTATGCTCATTTCTGGAATTTGTCAGATCGATTCAGAGCAGTTCGAGAAGGTCATGCAATACATAAAATCAGGTATTGAGAGTGGAGCTAAGCTTGAAACAGGAGGAGAACAGTTTGGATCAAAGGGATACTACATTCAACCTACTGTTTTCTCCAATGTCAATGAAGACATGTTGATTGCACAGGATGAGATTTTTGGTCCTGTTCAGTCTATCTTCAAATTCAAGTGAGTTCTTTTTGTACCACCAAACTACATGATTTCTAAAAAGATGAAAGTAAATATCTTAGCTTGCTTCATTATCTACTTGTAGGGACTTACAAGAGGTGGTTCGACGAGCCAATAATACTCACTATGGGTTGGCAGCAGGAGTGTTCACACAGGACATTGACACTGCCAACACCTTAGCGCGCGCTCTCAGAGTTGGCACAGTTTGGGTGAACTGCTACGATGTTTTCGATGCAGCCATACCATTCGGCGGGTATAAGATGAGTGGACAGGGAAGGGAGAAGGGTATATATTGTCTCATGAACTACTTACAAGTCAAGTCTGTGGTTACTCCATTGAAAAGTCCTGCATGGTTGTAGAAAAACACACAGATTATCATTGTTCTTGTTCATTGTTTCACTTACTGATCATTTGACTGGAATAAACAGGGCTTCAGTTGACCGTTAGTGTTAGCAGCTCAACAAAGGAAGCACGGAGGAAGTATAAAATTTGCGTTCTTGAGAGGATTTTTAAACAAAAAATCACTCTTAATTAGAAAAATTAAATTGAATAAACCACTATATGTGAGAAACTATCTAACTCAAGGCCACCCTTTAATAGATTTAGTTGAAAACTCATTAATTTTAAGTTTAGGTAACATTATTCAATATCAAACGTCTAATTTACCTTGTATTATTCGTACGTTACATCCTCAATCTACATATTTAGAGTAAGAACAAAAAGGTATCGTCAATAATATTCATTCCATCTAAAGGTAAGGGCAAACAAAGGATATTTAGCGTCAAATTGCTAGTTTAGTATGACATTAATGATAATCTTGCGACAAATGAATGATTTTTGAATCAAACTTATTAAAGGGTAAGCCTTAAACTGATTATTATTATATTATTTATCAGTTAAATATCAACTGGTAGATGGTGGACTCGTGTCTACCATCTACCATCCTAATGGTAGACACGGGCCAAAACGCAGCCCAAATAACATAAAACGCGCGAAACCAATGAACATCAACTGTTCTCCAATGAACATCGATTAGATATTTCCTCTTATATTCATCTATCTTTTTTTCTTCACTGAGTCTCGTGTGTTGTTCTTTTGTTTTACTTTCATTTTCATGTTGCTTAGTTTGTTAATTGAGGATGTTGTTTTATTTATTGTATTATAATGTGAAATTACGCCGTATGAAATGGTGCGCACCATTCTCATGGTAGACTTGTGTCTACCATCTAATTTGCCGTTAAATATGGTTAAAAATCCTTCCCAAAAACTAACAAAGTTACATGATTCAAACACGTGCTTTAGTGCGGGGGCTCCACTCACCAGAATTTCATCATTTTGCGTTTTTCTAGTCTACCATTTGTGCTTTTGGATTTTGCTTCACCAGTAAACGACGGATATGCTGATGAACGTAGACAGAATTGTATAAAGTATTTGTCAATTGGAGGGCAAGTTGGACAAATAATAGAGAATTTGGCAGTTGTAAGATTGTTCTCATTCACATTTCATATCAAGATCTTTTTCAAAGGAATACTACTTCTCACTTCTCAGTTCCCATCAAAATTTGGGTCAATTCCTTATCCAAAGATGCTATTTTCCTACTTATCTTTGGTTTATACTCTATCAAGATTTCGAGATACATTGTGGTATTGAGAAAATATAGAATCGACTTACAGCTTGTTTGGTTCATTTTTAGTAAAAGAAAGGAAGAAAAGAGAAATGAAAGTAAGATAAAGGAAAAGAAGGGAAGAGAAAGGAAAAAAATTTATTTTCTCTGTCCTCCCAAATTCCTCCACTTTTGGGAGGAAAAGGAAGTGAAAATTTATCAAGGAGTCTTTCCTTTCAATTCCTTCCATTTCCTTTCATTTAAATTTATTTTTTGAACCAAACATTGGAAACTAACAACTTTCCTTCTACTTCCTTTCTTTTTCTTTCAAATCATTTCTACCAAACAAGCTGTTAATATATTTGTGAATGGTTTATAAAGAATCAAATTAAAGAGATAGACCATTACGTTTGTGAAAACATTCCATTAATTATTGTTTTTGCCTTGCTAATGGTAGAAATTTTTCTTACACCTTTTTTCATAATCTTTATATAGATTTATAACTCGTACGTTAGTTGGGACCTTTTGATAATGGGTCAGTAATTTTAAAGCGCATACCCCTAAGACACTCTAAATCTCGAGCAAAGGGATTACATTTTACTTGTTTGCATTTTTATATCAATAATTAGACATTACGCTATTGTGTTCGATACCAAACCGTTCTATAGATGCACTCTATGTATTTATTACGCTTACCATTACAAAGAATATAAGGGTGAGGAGTACTAGAACTTAATTTGGTGTATTAGGCTTTAAATCATGCATTTTTGTCTAATTAACAGTTTAACATTTTGCACCAAAAAAGAAAAAGAAGTTGGGTACGGCATTGTTTGTGAGTTGCCTTGTGAAGAAGGGATTTGCATGGATGTAGGCTGACGTCGCCTTCTGAGTTCTGAGTGTTTCTTACCACAAACACTTACCATGTGGAAGCATTTTGGAGTTTGTTGAGGAGTATTGGATTTTTAAGCCAGCCATGATATTTTAGCTATTTTAGGTCTTCACCTTTTGTTGCCATTTATGGTAATCTTTTGCCTTGAATGTTTACTGTAGTTAGGTATTAAGATACGAAAGTTTATTGTACTTGTACACATCTCGGGTTAAGAAGTCTTTTTAGATCAATAGATTCATAGTTGTGCTCTACCATAATTTGTGAAAGAGGTATAGTCATAGGAAGAAATTCTCTTTATTGATTTGATCTACTTCTAAATACTCGAGCTTGTTAACTTCTCCAAAATAATTGAATTGGGGATGATAATTTAGCCTGAATCCGAGCCGAGATCGACTCAGTTCGATCTAAATCCTATGAGAGGTAGAGTCTAAGTAAACCCCAACAAATCCGACCTGAATCCTAATAATATTGTCATCTTATTGACTAACATACTAAACTACATTACATCAGGACAATTATGACTGTATTACTAAAAAAGAGGTAAAATATAATAGTAGTTTTACACCAAACGTTTTAGGGACAATCGTAAAGTGATTCTAAGTAGTGTTGACAACCCTCGTGAGAAAGATAGGAAAAAAAGTAATGCTTAGTTATAGTGACATATTCTCTCTCTAATTTATTGAATTTAATATTACTTAATCTCTATCTCTTTGATTAGGGTTACTAACCCATAGGGGTCACTGAAACATTTTACAGGTTTGAGATATCTAAATGTAAAGTAGGAGAGCAATGACACCAATTTCAAGTAAAATCACAAAATGCCGCAAAATCATGTTTCAAGCAATTAAAAAATTTAAATAAACATGCATCCTACTTCTACATAGAGTTATCATATGATATGCCACTAATATCACGGATGCGTTTTCTTCACCTTATCTTTTCTTGAACGTATTTGAACTGAACTTTTCTGGACTTATTGAAACTTATCCGAACTTATTCTACTCGATGAAACTAAATAGGAGTTTATTAGAAATGATTGAAAATTATTAACCTTGATTAGACATAATTGAAACTTATGAGTCCTGATTGACCGGATTAAAACTTAGTAAACCTGATTGAAAGATATTAAACCTGATTAAACCTAATTGAAACTTATTAGACCTAGTTAAACCTATCTAAACTCATTAAACCTGAAACTCTTTTCGGTGAGGTGAATAAATTTCACACGAAATCTCCAAAATTAGTAAACTTTTTGGGATTTGAGTCAAAACCCTGAACCAATTACCAACCTTGACAGACACATACCAATATTTAGGAGGAAGTGTCAATTAGTGTCACTCATTTCACAAATTAACATTCAAACATTTACCATAATTTAGATATTAGTCTTACTTTTCTAATGCTATGCTCTTTTCTCTCTTTCCTTTTCTGATATTCTACCGTTCATAATAGTAACTAGCCTTATATGTACGTTATGCGTGCAAAGTCGAAGGATGAATTGCTTTTATATTGGTTTTTTTTTTTTAAACTAATAGTGGTAGGTGTTGTAGTTTTCTTTTCTAATTAGGGGTATATTGGTCAAAAAGGGTGGACACCAAAGTCCTCAAGAGTTCCCATATATAATAGAGATTTAATACTCCATTCTGTTTCTGTCGTATAAGATAAAGTCATGTTTGGTTTGCCAAGTTATTGGTAGAGGAGTTGGTTTCTCATGCACCTCCTCTTCCTCACTCTTTTCACATTCTTTCTTCACTTCATTTCAGACCCTGCTTTTTAAAGGATCATCCATATAAATAACCCCAGATCACAAAACAAAAAAAGGGAAAAAAGATTCAACCTTTTTTTTTATCTTTCTTTCCTCAATCACAGTAAAAAATGGCAAGTAGGAGAATCTCATCTTTGTTTTCTCGTTCACTGTCCACTTATCTCAGTTCATCTGCTGGTAATTAACAATAATTCTCCTTTTTTTTTTTTGTCAAATGTGCATAATTTTATCTAATTTTGTGTTTTTTGTTGATCTTATGTCTGCTTTTATGGGTTTTTTTTTTTGTTAACCCTGTTTTTTTAATGTGTTTTTGTCAAAAGTTGTCAATTTTATTTCAATTCTTTCTTTCATTTTGATGATGTGTTTGTTAGTCTTTCTGCTTTGATGGGTTTTTTTGATGTCACTCTAATGACTGATCATTAGTTAAATTTAGCCCATAATTCTGGGTTTTAAAGTTTGTTACCCAGAAAAAAGAACCCTTTTTTTTTGTCAGAGAAGATGCTAATTTTCATGGTATTGCTGATTTTCTTTATGGGTTTTGAGCAAATGAGTGAAAAAGGAATCATACATTGAATTTTGTGAGTTTATGACTTCACATATGGTTAAGAGTTATTGCATGTTGATCAAGTCAATATAATGGATTACCGACTCCTAATAGATCAATAAAAAAAGTTATTGTTAATGTTGAGTTGGATTCTACCTTATATTAAATTCGATAAATAATATGGTTTAAGAATTTATTCTTCCTGTCAAAAAAAAAAAAAATTATTGTTACTCATTGCTACTATTCTTCACTTTCACTTTGTTTAGCTTTTCTTAGCCGCCAAAGAGGACTCTTTAGCTCTTGAATTAATTGATAATGAGTATCAAGATTTACTGTTTTTTTGGAAGTGGCTGAGGTTATGGAATATGAATTGTTTGTTGCTAACCTAATTTATGTATAGTCATTATCTGAATTTATGTACTTCTTGCACCATCCTAAGAAGGATGTCACATTTTTACACTGTACTTCTATGTGTAAGTCGATTTTGATTGGCCACTTATATTGGCAATTGGCTCAGTTTACTCCGTGTTCCAAACAATTTGATGTGATTTCGAAAGGATTTGATGGGGAAATCATACTTGAAATGTCATTGTAGATAGAATGATTGATATTTTTTGGATTGAAATTATCAAGTGGTTAGTCAAATATGATTTCGGAAAATCTAATGGTTCAGAATAGTTTTAAATTAAACAATCTGGGTCCGAAATGGAGTAATTGATAAGAAAATCTGGAGGAAAGATAAGGTAGGGCTTTGATCATTTTTGGCCTCATTATGACAGCAACTTTGAGTACTCCATGTGCTAGTTTTGAACTCCGAGCCAGAGCTTATGTAAGATAATAAATGGTTCTGAACTTCTAGTAGTGATCCTTGGAAAAAACTTTGTCTACCCACCATTAATAAAGACTTGTTGAGGGTTGTGGTAATGGAATCCAACTCAACATAATTATTATTTTTCTAATGCTCTATTAGTAGTGGGTTGTCTACCCGATTGGTAGGTGTAGCAATGTCCGTGATCCTCCTCTAAGTAGCTTTAATTTATTGCGATTAGTAATAGGATGATTCCGAAGAACTCATCACATTTTCAGTAATTGATTGCAATTGTGTTTTAATGCATATTGTTACATGCAAAATGACTCTTGGTGAATCAACTGCTTTCCTTAGAATAGGTTGGACTTTGGAGTAGTTATGAGTTATACAAGGTTGTTACGTTGAGATACAAGCTAGCCTTTTCTGAAGTAGTGTTGGACATCCCATTTCTGAAGTAATGGTTGCCTGGTTGGTACCTGTTGGCAGGGTGGTTCTATTCTATGATGCAAAACATATACATGAGTGCATGACACTAAGTGAATGCCATTAGCCTCCAAAATCCATGGACCATGATAAGGAGTTTGTTACTTACAAAAAACTCGTTTCCGCCCCCAACCTTATGGATGATATTTGCTTTTAATTTTTTTATTTTTTTTGATACGGTAAGTAACCGACCACAGATTGCACAACCTTTGTAAGATGGTTGAGGGGACGAGGGGTTCTTATGAACCAGTGAAATTAGTTATAACTAATAACTTTGCATACATGAAAGCCAGTTGTGCTCGTTCGTGAACTATTGGATAGGTGCTATACGTAGTCATTATTGAAAAGATATGGAATGAAATCCTTGCATATGAAACTTTGGAAGAAACTTATATTTATGGAGAGTAGTAGTTTCCCTCCCTAGCTAGTTGCCAACCAAGCAACTGTTTGGACTTCGGAGTAGGTGTTCTTTTTCTTTCTATGATCAAGGGACTAGGTATTCTTGAAAATATATAATTTGCCCTGTTCTAAACTAATGCAACTCTTTGGTTTTTGTACAATTCATATACTAACTCTGACCACATTTTTTGACCAATATATATATATATATATATATATAGATATATATATATATACAAAATGTTACTATGTAAAATCTTGTTCAATTAGTCTTGATGGATATTCTGCTTTTCAATCTTTACAACTTTACTAATAGATAATGATATATATATTAATGGTCGAAGTTGTGCATAGGTAAGCGTGAATTGTGAACCAATTGTATTAATAGTCATAATGTTGCATTTAGTTAGAAACAGAGGAAGTATGATTTATTAGAGGTTTGAGGAGGAACTGGTGTCTATTTACAGTCTTTTTTTTTCGCTGATAATCCTGTATGTATCTGTATTTCTTCAATCTTCTATGAACCAATTGTAAGAGCTGTTAACGGATGATGACTGTCTTGCAAAAATCTCTGTCAAGTACTTCTGTGATTCATGATTATATCATGTCTTATCAGTGAGATATGACCTTTCTTTAAATATGTTTAATTAGGGAGGAGCTCATGTGTAAGGAGGGGACTTCAAAGATTCAGCACTGCTGCTGCCATTGATGAACCAATTACCCCACCAGTGGAAGTAAATTATACAAAGCTTCTAATTAATGGCCAATTTGTAGATGCAGCATCAGGTCTGTTTTCATTTTGTGTTTATTTGTCTGAGATAAATGTGACAAGAGCTTTTTTATAATGTTTATGGTGTTTTCAGGGAAAACTTTTCACACAGTGGACCCTCGGACTGGGAATGTGATTGCTGATGTTGCTGAAGGAGATGCCGAAGATGTGAACAGAGCAGTATCTGCTGCTCGGAAGGCATTCGATGAAGGACCATGGCCAAAGATGACTGCTTATGTAACTAATTTCTCAATTTTCAAGAATATACTCCGAATTTACTTTATGATTGGCCTGAAGTCTAAGTTCATTGGTTTGTGCAGGAAAGGTCAAGAATCCTGCTGAGAGGTGCTGATCTAATTGAAAAGCATAATGATGTGATTGCTGCTCTTGAAACATGGGATAACGGGAAACCTTATGAGCAATCTGCGAAAGTTGAAATACCAATGCTTGTTCGACTTTTCCGGTACTATGCTGGTAAGGACGATAGAAACTACTTGATTAACATATGACATTATGAACTATACCCTTATTAAATAATAATGTTGCATTCTTTTTTTTTTGTTCTTTAAAAGCCTCTATCGTATAACTGATTGTGATTAAATTTTTATCCCCAGGTTGGGCTGATAAGATACATGGTCTCACTTGTCCTGCTGATGGACCATATCATGTGCAGACCCTGCACGAACCAATTGGTGTAGCAGGGCAGATCATTCCGTGGAACTTTCCCCTCCTAATGTTTGCCTGGAAGGTCGGACCTGCCTTAGCATGTGGTAATTCAGTTGTTCTAAAGTCAGCAGAACAGACTCCTTTATCTGCACTTTATGTGGCTAATCTACTTCATGAGGTACTATCCTGAGAGAAACACACCCTTTACTCATTAGTCATAGTTTGTAATACGTTTGCTTGTGAGGAGTTTGCATTAAAGCTGAAAGAGAGAATGTAAAATATTCGGCAAAATGATACTCAATCAGATAGTCTCAGAACAAGAAATATACTACTATTTCACGTCCGTCTTCTGATAGGTGTCTCATTTGATGGCAGGCTGGACTCCCTCCAGGTGTTCTGAATGTGATTTCTGGTTTTGGCCCAACTGCGGGTGCAGCTCTCTGCTCTCACATGAATGTTGACAAGGTAATCAAGGGTGTTTGTTCTTCTGGTGCTTGTTCAATTTGTTAGAAACTGTTCGTTATCACTTCAGTTTTTAGTCTTAAGTTTATTAAGGCATATGGTATAGGTTCTACAATGAACAAAATAAGTTATACTCAAATTGATCATGCTTATTTTCGAAACCGGCAATAGGAAACCGGAAAATGCTTTTTCTAGTTTCTGTAATATTGTTTTTAGATTTTGGATTGAAGATAAACGGATAATGTGCGGACCCTCAGTTGCCCTCCTCCGGCATTCAAGATTATATCCTTCCTTGGCCAATTGATAAAAAAAGTCTTTTTGGCCAAATTTACTTTCTTTCTCCAAAATTGTTTTATGTAATGTAATACTTACTTCTTAATGATGCTAATTAGTATCAGCTAACTCTTTTCCACAGCTTGCTTTTACTGGATCAACTAGCACTGGAAAACTGGTTCTTGAATTAGCAGCAAAAAGCAATCTAAAGCCTGTTACTTTGGAGCTTGGTGGGAAGTCTCCATTTATCATATGTGAAGATGCAGATATAGATGAAGCAGTGGAGACTGCTCATTTTGCTCTCTTTTTCAATCAGGTAAGACGAGGAAACTTTTCATCTAGGGCTGGCCTTTGTGGCTGATATTAAGATTAGTAGTACTAGTTGTAAATTTAGTAATTTGGTTCTCTTTAGGGACAATGTTGCTGTGCTGGGTCACGTACCTTCGTCCATGAAAGTGTATATGATGAATTTGTTGAGAAAGCAAAGCTGCGAGCAGCAAATAGATCTGTCGGTGATCCATTTAAGCAGGGGATCGAACAAGGTCCACAGGTAATAATAACTTTTAACATGTAAAATTCTTTTCTTACCAAACTCATCGTGGCGTTTGTTTTCAAAGACTCTATTGATATGTTTAAGATTGTTTAATCATGTTTACGGTGACACTTTTGAGTTATATAGATTGATCCGGAGCAGTTCAATAAGATTTTACGGTATATAAAATCTGGTGTTGAAAGTGGAGCTACCCTGGAAACTGGAGGGGACAAAATAGGCTCGAAGGGCTACTACATTAAGCCCACAGTTTTCTCAAATGTTACGGTATAGACTAACAACTTGCCTCACTTCTTTCAATTTCATCTCTGTACTTGTTTTTGATTAATCATAGCTCATCCCATTATAACTGGCTTCAGGATGACATGTTGATAGCACAAGATGAAATCTTCGGTCCCGTGCAAAGTATCTTGAAATTCAAGTGAGTTATCATACATCGCATTCATTTGTTTATAAATGAAGTGAAATATAAGGGTGCATTCTCTTCTTTTAAAAGAAAAACTTTCGGGTCAAACAACTTTAAATAAGTTATGGTGACTTATAAATCAAGCTTCAATAAGTTCCAATAAGTAAAGATAAGCTGAGATAAGTACCAATAAGTTCAGATCAGTTAACTTCCAATAAGTTCAGCAATCGTAAGTTGAAGGGAAAACACACTAAGTTCATAATGATCGCTCAATCTTATCAGTAAATGTATCTTATTTCTCCGTAATAGGAGCATAGATGAGGTGATACGTCGAGCAAACGCATCTGATTATGGGCTGGCTGCTGGAGTTTTCACTAAGAACATCGATACTGCTAACACTATTTCACGCGCTCTTAAAGCTGGTACGGTGTGGATAAACTGTTACGATGTTTTTGATGCTGCAATCCCTTTCGGCGGGTACAAAATGAGTGGGATTGGTAGAGAGAAGGGAGTTTACAGCTTAAACAACTACTTGCAAGTGAAGGCCATTGTCACTCGCTTGAAGAATCCAGCCTGGTTGTAGACAGTAAAGTTATTCTCTTTTCTTGAAATAAGAGGCTTAGTTTAAGCTATATATGCTCCTTTTTTTTTCTTTTTCAATATTTTTGTGATTTTCCCATCATTTTTACTTACATTGATGGTGAATGATGATGATTGTGATGATGCTGATAACTGTGATAAGATCCTTATCTAGAACATTACAAGTTGATAAATTTGGTTGTTAGCAACGCCTAGTTCTGAAAACTGTCATGTGTGGCTGGCTATTACTTATTTGTAACATCCGTTTTTGCAGTCTACATTAAGTATGGTTGTTAGTTTGTACTACTTCTACTTGCAAGTGAAATAGTCGCATTTGACAACTGCCATGAAAATTTAAAAGAATCCAGCAAGTTTACTATATATTTCCGCTGTTTTTGTTAGATGTAATATTTGCCTTTTTCGTGAGTGGATTAATAAAATCATATGTTGTGTCCAAAGAAAGGGAGATAGTATTAGCATGTTATCTAGATTCTAGAGTTTGTGGATGGAAGTACCTTATTACATCTTTCTACTGCTTCCAAGATCACAGTTAATCCTAAAATTAACATGGATTAGCCTTATTGAACAATTTATCATAAAACGATAAAAATTATTTTCAAGTATAATAAGGAAAATAGGAAATATGAATTGGCCGTATTGAGGGAGATGTGGTAGTTCAGTGGAGTACCACCTTGAATTCCAAGGCATTGTCCAGGGTTCGAATTTGGTGTGCCTTATATGCTAGTAGCAAAACTGGGATTGGACTTCGGACCAATTATCTTTTCTAATTAAAAAAAAAATAGAAAAAATGAATTGGCCGTATTGAATACTTTAGTTTTGGTTTGGGGTTGGACCCCAAATGGCAAGTCTACTTTTGCTTTATTTAGTGTTTGGAACTTAGTTGGACTTATCTCTATTTTTTTAGGAACCACCCGGTTTTCCCATACTCTTAAAGTATAAAATTATTTGTTGATAAGATTAACCATACTTGCTTTCCAAGTTGATTAAACTTTGGAGTTTTTGATTAGCAATAAGACTAGTAGGATTAGCAATAAGACTAGTACGTAGCATTGTCGGTAACCTATTACTCCCTCTACTTTTTTTATTTGCTACATTGTTTTGCACGGTTTTTAATACATTTTTTGACTCTTAATATCTCTTATTCCTTTTAAGTATTAAAATTTGATATTATGAATCTAGACATCGAGACGATCTAACAAGACCATATATGACTATATTTTTACTTATAAAAAAAATCAAAGTAATCAGTAAAAGTTGGTGGCTTGATTTTTCAAAAAAAAAAAAAAAAATTAGCAAAAAAAGAGACGCGGAGAGAGTAATATAGTCATGACAAAGTACTCCATATGAAGATGGATGTTGAATGTTCTTTTTTTCCTAACACAATTGGCCCTAGGCTTGACCCTACTGCTTGGGTACTCCTAATTGAAGGGTACTCCCAATTTAATATAGTCGAGACATTTTATAAGTGGGAAAAGAATACTGAAATCGTACCTCCAAATACCTCTATTGGAATTTGAACTCATGACATAACGCTAAGTTTAATTTCAATCTTTAGAACAAGTCAAGCTTGATATTGTTTGTACAAGTACTAGATTGAAACTAGGTGATATAAGAGTCTCACGCACTGTTCGTGAACTGTTCGAACTCGGCTACGTCAAAGTTCGATCAAAGTTCGGCTAGCTGTGGCTCAACTCAAGATTTTAACAAGCCGAGCTGAGTTTTGATAAGCTCGGCTTGAAAAGCACGTGAATAGACTTGATTACTTTTTTATATATGTAAATAATATATTATGTATGTATACATAAATTATATTTATTTTGGATAGTACACGATAATAACTTAACAATTTCATTGTTAAAGAATAAACTAAAAAACAAAAATATCCCAAAAAAAAAATATAAAGAAGACGAGTAAACTAAAGATAATAATAGGTCAAACTTGTTCGTGAACAGTTCGATAACGGCTCGATCAATGCTTGGTCAAAGCTCGGCTCGATCAATGCTTGGTCAAAGCACGGCTCGATTTGTCAAGTTTCGAGCTCGGTTGGAGTTCGAATAAACTTAAATGAATACAAGCCAAGCTAACAAGAGTTCGAACTCGACTCAACCGATAAACAGCGCTACTTGAAACGACTACTTCTCTTTACATATATATTGTCAATGCAGTGCTCGTACATATATATTGTCGGTCGCCTAATTAATCTTGTGGGCCATTAGCTAGACAATCTCTTATAGTATTCAGAATCTTTGAGTAATCCTGGCTTGTTTGAGAGCTGTTTCAAGAATCTGTGCTTAAAACACTTTAATAATACAATTTGGTCCGCTCCTAAAACTTCAAAGGTTAATTGTGGACCATAATGATATAGCTTGATGATAATGATGATGATGATCGATAAAAATCAGAAAGTTTGATATGGTGGGAAGACAAGTATAAACAATGAAGCAAACACAAGATACCCTACTGTACACTGCATATTACAGCAAAGTAAATCAGCACCTTGTATTATAAAAGATATGTAATCACATGATTAAAAGCCTCTTTAGTCTAATTACTCTTAATAATGCAACTCTTTTCTCATGTTTTGGCTCTTTAGACTTGGAATGAACATGAAATCTTACAAAAGATCCTTTATATGTCCTTACTTGTTTGTTAGCTTCACAAGTATTAATAGCCCTCTAACGCCTTAATTGAGAATACAAAACTTAAAATGTTTATTATCTACCTATACTGATTTCATTTAAGATGCGTTCTCTTCATTTGAAATCTCTTTAATAAAGCCTTAATGAATCTCATTATCTAAAGTTGGAGGAACGGGATTATTTTTTTTTAAAGTAATAACATAAATTATTAAGTGGTTTTAGAACACCCACAATAATGAATTTGGTTACCTTTCATCACCTTTCTCTCTCCTTTCCTCCTTTTTACTCCTCACGTTCCACTAACTTTGCTTCATCCCTTGCATCAACTTTCTTTTTTTCAACAACGGCGTTCACCTATTTCTCTCTCCTACTTTAATTATACCCTACCATATACTCTCTTTACTACCCAATTTATTTTTATATTCTACACTCACCTCACCTGGACCAAGTATAGGTGGTCAATGGGAGGTTTGGGCTAGGTGGGCCGCAGGCTGAAGCAGGCTGGGCAGGCTCGCCATGGCCTAGGACTGGACCACGAGTTTTGCGGGCTGGGTGAGCTGGTTTGGTGGGCCAGTTTGCTCGGCCCACACCGGTCTAGTCTTGGCTTTTTCGGTTCATGGAATCGGTTTGGCGGGCCGTGAGTTTGATAGGTGCATTGGACTAGCGGTTTTTTTTTTTTGAAAAAAATTTGTTTAAACAAATCAGTTAAGCATGAATTGATGAGTAATGTTAATGATATATTAATATATACTTTATTGTATAATTTTGGCCTTAATAATTTTTGTTATCATAGTATTAAATATTTACACTTGGAAAGTAATTTTAATACATAATGATTAGTAATTTTCATGATCAATAACATTTATTTGTATTATCATTACATCTTACTAATTACAATCTACACTTTCATAGTAATTTAAATAAAAACGAATGGAAACATTAGCAATTTTGTGGGCTGGGTGGGGTTGGGCGATTTTGGCAGCAGGCTTTCATATAGGTTGGGCTCAAAAAATAAGCCCGTGATCCTTCCAACAATTTCACGATTTTCATGGTTCTAGACCGGACAATTCACGTGCCTGGTCCACACGGCTCACGAGGCGGGCTAGGCTGGGCTGCGTAGGTTGGATTAGCCCGCACCCTTGGCCACCTCGAGCTTCAATTGACACTCTCTAAATAACTGAAATTCAAGGATCAACTAAGGGATTGCAGGCAGCAGTCAACACCAACCCCTTCTTAAGATTTATTTTACTTTTGGAAAGTCATTTTTGTGTTATATCTACATTTCTTAACTTTTAGAAAAAGATATATTTTTTTAGGCAAAATTGGCCTCAACACCTTGAACTATAGCTTGAGTGCACCCAACACCACCAACTATGACTAGTAGCCTAAACACCACCAACTACGGGGTGGGGTGCAGTCTGTACCACCAACTACGGGGTGCGGTGCGTGCAGTGTACCATAAAAATCCACCGTTTTCGGCAACATTTTAGGCTTCCAGCCTCATTTATGGTACGGAATGCACCCCACCCCATAGTTGGTGGACTTTAGGCTATTAGTCGTAGTTGGTAGTGTTGGGTGCACCCGAACTATAGTTGAGGGTGTTGAGGCCAATTTTGCCTTTTTTTTTTTTATAAAAAATGAAAAAGATGTTTTAGGGTAAATTGACATATAAACCTTCCTATAGATGCATAAGATACCCCACCAATAGCTTTTTGTTTTCCTTTCCAAAACTATGTTAAATTTTCAATCACTTTCTATCAACTTTATGATTATATAATAGTCAACCGAGGGAGGAACACCGCAATTTCGTCCAAACCCAAATTGCCCACAAAAGGATTTCTGGAATCAGAGGTATTTTGTGATCCAGCTCATGAGATTTCTTCTCTTTAGTTCAATGTTTATAGCTGTCTTTGATTTAGACATTATTTATGTTACTCCTATTCTGGATCCTTAACAGAAATGCATGCATAGGACAAAATAACTTTATATTATTATTTATAAAGTGTCTGTTTTCTTTTTTAAAATGAAGATATAAGTACTAATATTTTTTTTTTCATGTGGGTACACAGTGATCTTTGTTTTTATGTGTCCATTTTGTTGGATAAAGTTTGCTAGAATCTATGCCATGTAACAACAAAATAATCACTGCATAAACACATTATATTGCTACACTCTGATTTCCCAAACTAGGACTTTGGTACAATTTTTTAGGTCTTCATGTAATTACATAATCAATCTTTACTTAAGAATATAAAGTTACAAAAAAAAAAGAATCGTTACATTAATATATATAGAATATATAAAAAAATAAAATAATTAATGAATCCTTGTTATCTTGTGTTACATTCTGGTGGTAGGACTTTGTACCTACGTTTATCTTTACAATAAGAGTAAATCATTTGCTTGGTTCTTGCCCATTGAAGTCCCTTAATTTGCTGATTTGATAACTTAACAAAATCTTGACCATCTACGGGGTCCAAACTTGATGGACTACTACTCTTTGAACATGATTTACCCGAAAGATCCGTCGGGTCGTATACGCAACCCGCCATCTCCATTTGCCCTAATGAAGCGGTAAACGGAGCGTACTTATAGTTAACCGGGTATTTTCCTCCATGAGTTGCCCAATCGGATGCATCCCATATAGTGGTATAAACAGACATAGGTTTTGATGGGTAGGATTTGGACATGGCAGGGGTGTTTAGTACTTCTCTTACTGGTATATTATCCACTAGAAACCTGCATTTCGTAAACAAATATAAGATTATATGATCACATATTATTGCTATACTACCTAATATATTCATTAATTATTATTATTTTGTCAATGTCAAAAAAAAGTAATGCCAGATAGTAAGATTTCATTATGGATTTCGCCTAATAAAATGTGACTAGACATTTACGTTGAGTGTGGGGGAGTTTGTGTCTAGTTGTTGTTAGAAACTTCAAGTGATACAACTCATAGTGTTTTTGGGCATATGATGTCCATAGTGGCTCTGCCTAGCTTACTAGTTACTATCAACAACCCGTGACCCAACCGGCTGACTCTAAACACAACCATATTGTAGTTATTTATTTCCAAACTTTTTCCTCTTAGATAATTCATGGCGTGTATAAACCACTTTGAAAAACATGAAAATGTTATAATTTTCAATACTGCCTCCGTTCTTAAATAAGTGAAACACTTTTCTCTTATATGTAAGAGCTTTTTGAAAGGAGTATTTCACTTATTTCAGAATGGAGGAAGTATAAATTTTTATGCGATTTTGCCAATACCAAACACTTTTGTTTGGAAATCTTGGCCATAATTTTATTATTCTTTTAGTAATAAACTACTAGGTTTTAACTGTTTCTTAGAAGAACTTTCAATTTTCTCCCCCACAAACCAGTTGTCATATTAAACCATAATATGTACAAAAAATTGAATGACATGTTTTTTGGTAGGTAAAAGAGTAGCTAAAGTTGGCATTTGCTTACACAATATGGTGACTATTCCATATGATGCTATATTCATGAAACTGTGTTGTTGGGTCGAACCATAGACGAAATTTCTCTTCTCTCCCTGTCTTTACACTTCCATTCCCATACATGTTTGTTTGCAAAACCCAATTTCTGCTTTTTTGATGCCCAAGTAACTCAAAATCAATTTCATCATGGTTATGTGGAAAACGATCTGAATTAGACATCTGAAATCAAATAAGATAGAAAAATTCAATTGTCTAACAATATATATCTTGTAATATGATATATTTGCATGATTTGATGTAATATAACAAAGTCAACTATAGGTCAATTGAGATATATATTTTCAAGAAACGCATAATAGTTATTCTCAAGCCTCTTAGCTGGTGTGCCTGCTAGGCACTTATTCGGACCAATTATCTTTCCTAATAAAAAAAATTAAATGAATGTTTTGAGACGAATATATCTTATGCAACCGTTGTATATATAGTTTATCCTAACGTACCGGAAAAAAGAAGACATAAAAGTTGTGACTTACATAGAAGGCAACTACAATACCAGAGGTGAAACCAGGGGGAAGTTTGATAGCAGCACTGAAAAAACCATAGTTGTAATGATTCTTGGAACCAAAACCTGAACCTGATTTGATCATATAACATAAAAAAATACACAAATAAATAAAAAAACAAAGGAATCTAACTTGATCACTGAATGACAGTTTATAGTATTAAAAGCATTATATTTCAAGTATAGTAATATAACCTACCAGTTTTTTTGTCAAGAGAAATGTTAGCAAATGATCCATTGCCATAAATTTGAACATTAGAGTCTCCAAAGATTTGGGAGAAATCATTATTGAAGGAAAGATGAGGGAAAAGGCTAGTTAATCGCGGTGTGTTCGAGCTCGAAAACGTGTTCTGAGCATTAGTAGTGATAATGTAGCCATTTTTTGAGGTATGAAGTAAGAAGATGTACAAAATTATGGCATATAAACAGAGGTTCTTGCTATGCAAGTTTGCCATATTTTGTGAAAGCCACTAGTATTGTTACATAAAATGGAGGAGCGTGGAATTGGACAAATAGAGGGTGTGGTCTATTTATATGGAGCACAAGACTTAAGAGGCTGCTGGCTGGCTGAGTTGGTGCAAGCTGGATTTTTCTATTTTTTCCTGTCATTGCATATTTGTATGTCAAGGTTGTAGCTATTGGTATTTGAAGAAAACAATTCTGTTTGTGTGATAAGTTGTTTGAAATTGAAATTGAAATTGATTTAATTAGTTTGAATTTATTTCTCTGGTTTTTAAAGTGGGAAAAGTTGAGTATATATAAGAAATAATATTTTATTATAAGAAATTTAGATACTTGAAACAGTTTGAAGCTCTTTTAACTGATTTAGAAAAGTGTAAGATATCTGAGTAATATAAATTATTACTCGCTCCGTCTTATAATATATTGTTTGATTCTACTTTTTTATAGGAATTATGGTAAGTAGGGAGGAACGTAAAGAATTTTGTTTTTTAATTGAATGTTGTGGGGAGCTGAGTTTAGGAGAAAGAACGGAGAATAATTGATGAAAGAGCATTAAATGTATTGACTAATTTAACCATTGGGTATTATGAAGGCTTTGCACAATATGAGGGTATACAATGTATGCCCTTTTTTTTAATTTTTTATTTAACTTTCTGAACTACCCATTTTCACTATAAGTGATGTGGTCTTACAATAATTTAGTATGCACCCGATGCACACAATTCTATTTAACCTATAATGTAGTGTGTTGCCATCTGTACTATCTTGGTTTATTGAACTCTTCATTTAGCTTAAGCTCTTTTTAAAGAGTTCAAATCTTTTGTCTCACTTATTTGTACCATTATATGTGCCACTCAATATTATTGGTCTAAGTCATTAAATTTAAACAAAATTTCTTATATTTAACAAAATAAATAAGACAAATAACAATTAATGTCATCCAATAAGATTACACCCGCATAATAAGATTGAGTGGCACTAGAAAGTGGGTCAATTCACCCTTACACACTCATTATTGCTAAATATTAAAATCAAATTAGTACTTTAGATTTTATGACTGAATTATTGGGTATTTCACTCCCTAATTTACATCATCTCATTATCCTAATTATTGAAATTAAAATTGAATAACATTAGCTATCTTGAATTATCTAAACATAGCCCATGAAAATATCTGAGGCATCGTCTGAATTAACAAACTAGCTAGTACTCCCTCTGTCTATATTTACTTGCTATATTTTATTTTGTACAATTTTCAAGATATTTTTTGACCGTGAATATCTCTTATCCGATTCATTCAAGTAAAAAATTTTAAAAATTTAATATTATAAATTTAGACATCGAGTAATTTATCAAGATCATACGTGACAGTATATATTTTTTTACTTATAAATTAAAGAAAAAAATGACCAAATTTAATAGTTTGCTTTCCAAAAAAAAGAAAGTAGCAAGTAAATACAGACGGAGTAACTATCTTATTTACAAAATTTTGTACAAAATTGCCTTTGTTACGTTATTGTTTGTTGACCACTATCTAAAAACTTTTTCTGACGTTTGACTGTAGTGTTTCGGTGAGTAAAACCCATGTGCAGGTCATGTGACTTGTTATTTTCCTTATTTTATTTCCCCCTTTTATTTTGTACAAAATCCATGTGCATATCCTTAGTTACGTAAGGAGAGAGAGTGTTAGTTTAGAAAAGGGAGTGAAAAATAGAAGGGGGAATAAAATAAGGAAAAATAACAAGTCACGTGACCTGCACATGGGTTTTACTCACCGGAAAACTATAATCAATGTCGGAAAAAAATTGTTGATAGTGGTCAACAAACAATAACGTAACAAAAGTAGTTTTGTACTAAAATTTATAAATAAGGTAGTTTCTCGAAAAAAAGAGCGTAAATAAAGTAAATATGGACAAAAAAATCCTAAATAAAAACAGATAAGTGTAATGAATGGTATATTCAAGCATGTGGGATCGAATTGGGTATGTTTGGCTAGAGAACAAATGTAGCATAATTAATGCGGGTAGCGCTCCGTGTCAATGCATGCCTGTGCCTGCTGCCTCCAACTTCTAAGGGTAAGTTCATGGACTTTTGTAGAGAGATGCAAAACTCAAAAATTCAAACAAAAGGATTTTTGCTAACCTAAGGTGGAACTCAAAGGAACATCAGTAAATGCAAAAATATTAGTACTATTGAGATCAACTTTACTAATTAACGATGTTTATCTCTAGTTGATAGATTACCTATAGGTAGATCAGTAGATGTTTCGGTGATAGGGTACGAGCACAAGCCAAGCGTCTGAGTAGAGATAGATTACCCCAAGGGTGGATCCGGGATTTCCCTCCGATATGTAAGTCAATGACTAGTCAAAGGATAAAGTCTAGACAGAGAAAGTATATAGAGCGAGAGAGTCTGATCAAATACTATTCATTACCTATATTCATGGGGATATGATCCCTATTTATAACAAGTGGAAGAGTGACGTCATCTAATGGACGTCATTGGCACCCCCGCGACTCCGAAAGAACTGGGTTAGCATTAACTGTAATTTAGGAATTAGGCAGTCTTATAATCCGGAGGTATTTTAGTAACTTCACTTTGACTTATAGGCCATCTGAGCTTGGGCCCAAACAGAGAGAAAGTTTTTTTTTTCGAATTCAAAGTTAGCCGTGCCAAACTTGACTAGAGTAACTTGAAACACCTGGGATTGGCCAATCGTATTGTAGGGTGCTTGTGTTTACTCACTCGTGTAGTTAGCTGTTTTGCTTTAATATGGTGCTTCTTTTTTTTTAAGATGGTCCTTGTAACTTACTTTTGTGTTTGCTACTGACTTGGCTATCTCATGGAGTTGCCTAAAAAAATTGCCTTTCGACAGGTTTTGGGATCACAATATTGCATCGAAAATGCAAAAAGAAGATAAATTAATATAAATAATTTGGCAACTTTTTATGATTGCTTATTCGTAAAACTCTTTTCGATCTTTACATTGTTCCTTCGTAACTTGTATGTTATGCTCTTTAGCAGACGAAACCTTAGACCATGTTATTTTTACAATGCCTTTTTGCTAGACAACTTTTTAACTAAACCATGCAACACATGCTCATTTAGTTTGTAGATGCATAATCACTTCATCATTCACCAACAAGTCAATTTACCAACAAGCCAACTTTGATATAATGATTCTAACGGGAAGAAATCGAAATATTAACTACTTAATTAATTAAAGGAAGAAAATTTTGGAATAATTGAACCTCAAATCTCACGTATATAAAGTAGCCTATATCGCCCTCATGACCCTCATCTATAAACTTCAAACACAATTGATGTCTACAACTTTTGTCTAGCCTTCCTATCTCTCAATATGGGGGTATCGTTGGAATTGGAGAACTTTCTTCGAAAGATCTTTATAATTAATTGTTTTGATAGTGCAATTATGTTAATTTCCTAAAACCGTGCTTTACGTATCTTGATTATTATTGTAGATGCCTCATTCACGCGTCATGACATTCTTCTTCCGGTAAAAAGAAAAATAAAATAAAATGAAAGATTTCCACATCAACCCTATTGACTATTGTGATCTACTACTTTATGTTCCTACTGAATTGTAAATCAAATCCTCCACTAAACATCCTGTAATAGTTGATGTACTTGCAAATTCATAGTGGTAGCCTGATACTTTCGTGTTTCTTCTATATGTTATATGTAGGATAGTAAGAAGTAGTACACTTTTGGAGCACCTGCACAAGTAGGAGAAGAATGAAGATTTTGCGCACACCCAAAAAACTAAGATTTGTGGTCCAATTAAGAGAAAACCCTAGTTTCTCCCCTTACAGCATGACGCGGCTGCCATGCCAGCTACTTAATGGTTTGATTTTTAGTTTATATAGTGACATCTTGCATGCCACTTTGCTATCCCATTATTGGTTTGTTTGCGAAAGGTACCATACTGCTAGTATACAAGTATACTACCATCTATATTTGGTCAATTGGTCCTCTGGTAGGCGCAAAATTTTCGTCTTTTGGTTTACTCAAATCTTCACTAACATAATTTGCCAACTACTTATAATTGGTTTCCATTTTTGAATTGTTTATTAGTACTCCCTCCGTCTCAAAATAGTATTAACACTTATTAGGGGAGTTAAGCATAAAAGACACCACTAAACTTTGACAAAAATTGGAGTTTACTCACCCAACTTTCAAAAGTTGGAGTTTACTCACTCAAACCCAAATTCTGTTACTTTTGCTGTTAACTTTAATAAAATCAATAAAAAAGCTGATTTGGCACTGAAAAGGAAAAGTAACAATCTTTCTCTCTCCTCCTCTCAAAAGCAGATTCACCACCTTTCATCCACCACTCCACCTCCTGTCATTCACCACCTTCCAAAATCACCAAAAAAAAAATTGAACCAAAATCCCCAAACTCCTCTATGTTCTCCCAGTCCAAACTCAATAACAACGCCAAAACTGTTGTTTGTTGGGTGTTGTTGAGAAAACGCAACAATGGAGTCAGTTAGAGGACTATCCCAAAGAGAGCAAGACATCCAAATGATGCAAACTGTCGATGTTCACCCCGGCACTAAAAATTGCAACTTTCAGATGGAACGTACATCCACAAACGCCGCTCTGACGGTCTCTCTCTCTTTCATTTTTTTTTAGTTTATTCAATTTTTGAAGAATACCCAATGGTATGAACTTATAAAAAATTGAGCTTGGCATTTTATTTGTTAGATGTAAATGTTCATTTATTTTGTGGACTGATTTATTATGTTGGTTTATATTAGTATTATTGGGTAAAGAGGGTTATGGATATGGTAATCCCGAATTGTGATTTTGGGTTCGATTTTGGGGATTTTGGTTCGTTTTGGTGGTTGTGGGGGATGGGATGCTCAAATGTTTGTGGTCTTCTTAGATCTGATGTTGGGGTTTTGGGGTTAGAATGCTCGAATTCTAATGTTTTAGATTGGTTCTTAGATCTGATTTTGGAGTTTGGTTTGAATTTTCTGATTGGTTTTTTTTATTTGGTTGGTGGTGATTGGTGGTGGTTGTCGGTGAACGGGCAGTGGTGAAGGCGGGTGATTGGTGGTGAAGGTGGTGGTGGGTGTGGTGGACGGTGGTGAAAGTGGTGGTTGTGTGGTTGTCCGTGGTGAAGGTGGTGGTGAGTGTGGTGGACGGTGGCGAAAGTGGTGGTTGTGTGGTTGTCCGTGGTGAAGGTGGTGGTGGGTGTGGTGGACGGTGGGGAAGGTGGTGGTTCGGCGGTGAAGGTGGTGGTTGGTGTGGGTGGTGGGCTGGTGGCCTAGTGGGGGGAAGGAGAGAGGAAGACATAATATTTTTTTTGTATTTTAAATTCGAAGTTAACAGAAAAGTTAACACCGTTGTACTTTGGGTGAGTAAACTCCAACTTTTGAAAGTTGAGTGAGTAAACTCCAATTTTTGTCAAAGTTTAGGGGTGTCTTTTATGCTTAACTCCTTATTAGGGCCAGGCACGTAGTTTTAGATTGTTTAGTTATCAATTGTTATTTTATTGAAAAAGTAGATGTGATAGGTGTTAGTTGGTAGTAAAAGTAGTACTCCATAGTGCTTACATTCCTTTTTTGTTGTCCCAAAATGTTGTGCCTATTTTCTTTTTTATCAATTTATTTGGACTAAATTATCCTTATTTTTTACACAAACTTTCCAAAATACCCTTACTTTCCTCTCAAAACATGTGAGCCCATTTATTACCTTACACCATTTCAAGGAACATTTATTGCCTTTTGATTTTGTTTAAAACAAAAAGAAAATAAAGAACTAGTTTCAATACAAAAGTATCAAAAAAGCACTTCATTAAATACATTTTTTTTGGAAATCCTACTACTCATTCCTTTTTCCTTAATTCCCGTGAAAAATGAGAAGTGAGCACTATATTATGGGACGGAGGGAGTATTATTTTATTTGGTGGAGAGAGAGTGTGGGTCAATGGTTAGAGTTGGTAGGTAGTAAGAGTGGTATTATTTTATTTGGAAGAGAGAGTGTGGGTCAATGGTTGAAGGATTAAAATAACATTGGGTCATATCCAAAGATAGAAGTGTAAGGAGTATTCTGGGACAGACGAAAAAGGAAATTGTAAAGAGTATTATGGGACAGAGGGAGTATTAGCTTTAAAACTCAAATTATGTGACAGACGGTTTGGATTGATTCTATTATGATTTACTAATGTGTTTTACATATTTTATATTTGTACATGATTTTATATATTCCTCATTTAGCAAAATATATGATAAATGCACAAATATTTGTGTTGGGAGCACATAGTTCTATGTATTTCATATTGTATAACCGATAGTAAATGACTTTTCTAGGTATTTCATATTATGGTAACATACATATTGTACAACCGATAGTACTGACTTTTCTAGCTATTTTGCGTAGACAAAAGGATCTTAAAAAACAACTTTATTCTTTTGTTATCATCATATATACATTATGTAGAAAACAAATTGCAAAACGAAAAAATTGATATAGGCCAATCCGTTTAGAGGCGTCTTATACATTTGACTTTTGAATAATAATATAAAGACTTGGTTATTAATAATGCAAACAGAATTATCTCATTGTAATGTAGCCTTAATTAATCAATTAATGAGATGGCAATATATAGTATCCAAATTTAGATCGGATTTGTCATTTGTGTTAGATATACCTAAACTTCACCTCTTACCGAATTTCGATCAAACTTTTTAACCGATCGACTTGGGACCCTGAAGGATCCGTACTAATTTTTCATCCCAAACTAGAAGTTTATAACTACTCCCTAACTACTCTCTCTACTGAATATTAAAGAGTTTGGCGACTTCTAGTAATGTACTGTTTACAGGGGTAGATGAGGGTGTGCAAAGAGTCCAACAGCACAGGGCCCCAAAAATATAAGGGCCTCAAAATATATCATTTTTAAAAAATTTACTTCATATTTGAGGAAATCAACCTTGGATTCCACCTTTAATAAATTTCTCAATGATCAATCTTTAAATTTTCAACTTTTCATTTTTAGTATCCCAACCTTCCATCTTTATATTTTATAAATTTGGGGGCCTAATTTTCATTTTTTAGAGCAGTACCACAAATTTTTAAGACGGCATGTCTCATATAGAGTTATTGGTTTTCAACAAAAAAAAAAAAAAATTGAGTTATTGGCTTAAAATCTAACTCTTACCTATGTCATCAGCTCCTGTGTTACAATAGGGGAAAATGTTTTTAGGCTCGTGCCCACCGTATGATTGCCAGAACGTTATTGGCCACTTAACTATTACTCAATTATTTTACGTTTAGTAAGTAAAACTATAAAGAGAGGGAATTCAATTATTAGCCCAATAATGAGAAAGTGACTTGGTTGAAATACTTGCTACTTTTGTGTTCTTTGCCTATATGCGATCCAAAAGCTTTTGGTATTGTTCATCACTTTTATTTTACGGGAATCGATACTCAACTGCAACTTTTGTAGTAGTAACTCATGTGGAGCACACCATCACCCCATCATGTCTATCTAAGTTTTTCGGTGTATGTAGTTTATAATACCGTTACTGTTTTAGATTCGATTTTAGGTCCATTTTGTTTTGGTTAATTAGAAGGGTAATATGAACCTTTTAATCAAAAATATATGTCCCCAATTTTACATTATGTAATCTTTACTCTCTCCTAAACCTAATAAAATCAATTCTCCCTACTGTGTGGACATAGCAAATACATTATTTGTGAACCGCGTTAAATCTCTGTGTTGTTTTTCATTAATTCTTTGTTAGTTAATTACATCTGTGAGACTGTGACAACATTGTATTTGTTCAAAAGCCATAAATCTCAAAATCCTTGATGAGTTTTTTTCCTACCCATATTGAATGTACTTTTGTGTATCTAGAAAAATAAATATCTAGAGAAAATTGGAAGACAAAGGATAATAGTTTTAACATTGCTAATTAATTAATTTCTTATACTAACATAACACATTACGTTGAGACTTGATGTTATAGATATAATACACGCTTTCAGACGTTCCAGGGGTCCGGATACCGTCGACCATGGGATGTCTCCTAGGGACATGGGAGGTCAACTTAAGAACTACCATGGCTTAAAACGAGCATATAACGACATTCACGGCTATTTCGGGGTTGCATCGAAAAAATATAAATGGGGTATTTAGAGGCATTTTGAGGCAATGCAATAGGTCCTAAGCACCCGGGACACGTTACAAGTCATTTTTTTTTTTTTTTTGGTAAGTAAGTAATTATATTAAGCCCAAAAAAACGAAACAACCTATAGGAAGCTAGGAGAAAAATAACCCAAGCAACCACAACTCAGCTAGACATGCCCAGCCATTACAATCCTTCAATCCACTCTCTATCGCTATCTTTAATTTTTATGCTCATGATTTGTACAATTCTATGTTTAATCATATACTTAATGTCACTAACAGTTTTGTCTACAGTCACAACCACTTGATCCCAGTAAGCTGAATTACGATTTTCCCAAACCATATAAACAGTAGCTGCAAGGGCAGCAGTAGCCACCATTCTTTTAAATCTAGAACCTCTGTATCGGTCCTTAAGCCATCTGCAAATCTGGAGAAGTCCTCTACCACCCCATCTGACACCAAGCCAACTTAGCACTCCAGTGATACATTGAGCACTAAACACACACTCAAACATCAAGTGTTATACTGTTTCAACATGTTGTTGGCAGAGAATACAAGTATCATCAACACAAATATTCATAGTCTTAAGCCTCTGCCTTGTTTTCAATCTGTCCTGTAATGCAAGCCACATTATCACTCTGTGTTTTGGTTGAGTAAATCTGCACCACACATACCTGCTCCACTGGTTATGCACCTCCACACCCAGCAGTGCCTTGTATTGTTTTTTTATGCTATACTGTCTGTCATTCAGCCATTGAGTAGTATGAGTTTTATCATTCATTTCATTCTTTGCCATACACACATATTTCCATCCCCAACTAGCAGTATTTGGAGCACTATAAGAATTCCAGTGAGCTGAACCAATATAGATGCCATTGACCCATTTCACCCATAGATTATCTTTTTTCGAGCAACACTCCAAGCTAGTTTACTCACAAAGCGGCTATGTTCCATTTCCATGTTTCCCTAAAGCCCAAGCCCCCCGTTGTTTTAGTCTTGCATAGATTCTCCCAGGACACAAGACCAAATAGCGTTGTCATTGTGTTTTCCAGACCACAAAAAACATCTGCAAATTGAATTAACTTCCTTTAGAACACTTTTAGGAATTATGAAGAGCTGCCCCCAGTATGTGTGCACACTCATCAGCACACTATGAACCAACTGGCTCCTAGCAGCCATAGATAAATTCCTGGTACTCCACACCTGTATTCTGCTCACTATTTTGTCAATAAGGCCTTGACACTCATGAGCCTTCAATTTCATTGTGGATATGGGAACCCCAAGGTACTTGAAAGGAAGGGACCCCCTTTTAAAGCCACTCACCTTAGTAACTCTCTGAATAATATCATCTTTCATGCCAGCAAAGTATACTTCAGACTTGTGAGCATTTACTTCAAGGCCGATGCATCGTAGAACATCCCGAAAACCTTGAAGCATAAAATAGATGGATCTAAAGTCCCCATGACAGAAAAGCAACAAATCATCTGCAAAGCACAGATCAATGAGTTTCAAATTTCTGCATTTAGAATGATATTTAAAACCCTCCATATCACCAATGTATCTCAAAATTCTATCAAGATAGTCCATGCACAAAGCAAAAAGCAGAGGAGACATTGGGTCTCCCTGCCTGAACCCTCTTTGGGCCCCAAAGAACCCACTAGGAGCACCATTCAGCATGATAGAGAACATAGGGGTTTAATTTGCACACAGATCATAATCAAGTCAATGAACTTCCTAGGGAACCCAACACCTTCTAGCATTTGCTGCAAGAATTGCCAATTAACAGTGTCGTATGCTTTCTTCAGATCAAGTTTCATCATACAACTTGCTCTTGTAGACTTCCTTTTGTAGCATCTCACCAAATCTTGGCAAATCAACATATTGTGGAGGATGCTTCGCTCGACACAAAGGCCCCCCGGCTATCGACACAATATCGTGGAGAATCATATTCAGTCTTTCACTAATCAGCTTAGTGATGCATTTGTACAACATAGAACAGCAGGCTATGGGTCTAAACTCATAAACATTCTCAGGACATTTAACCTTAGGAATTAAGGTTAGAGTTGTAACATTAATTTCCTTAAGTAATTTCCCAGTTCTGAAGAAGTCAAGGATTGCCTCACTCACATCATCACCTATGACCTCCCAGCAGTGCTTATAAAAACAACTGTTGAATCCATCAATTCCAGGTGCTTTGTCATCTGGGATGCTGAAAACAATTCTCTTCACATCCTCCTTTGTAAACTCTTGTTGCAGAATGTTCAAATGGTGTTCAGTTAACTTCCTACCCTTGTTCATCAGAGTTTCAATAACACCTTGCTTCTGTTCAGTGCAAGAGAAAAGCTTCTTATAATATCTAACAAAAGCATCTTCCACCTTATCTCTTTGATTAACCCATACTCCATCACTATCCTGGATGGCATGAACCTTATTCTGTCTTCTCCTAGCCTTGAGAGCTTGATAGAAAACCTTTGAGTTTTCATCACCACATTTCAACCATGAAATCTTAGATTTCTGTTGCAAGAAACTATTCAACATTTTTTTGCTTTATTAAATTCCAAGGTAGCTTGCTTCTCATTACTGATCAAATCATGATCGCTTAAGTTCATTTGCAAATCGGCTTGCACTCTCTCAAGGGTATCTCTAGCCTTGATCACATTAGCTTCAACATCACCAAAACCTTCCTTATTCAAAGTTTTCAGAGCTCTCTTCACCATTTTAAGTTTCTTGCAGACTTTAAACATAGCACACCCTTGCACACTCCTACTCCATTCCACCATAACAGCCTCAATAACAGCTTCATGATTACACCACATGTTATGAAATCGAAATGGCTTTTTAAGCTGGCAGTCAGGATAAACACACATCAGGAGAGGGGTGTGATCAAAATCACCCTCAGGAAGGAAATTAGCTTCAGCTAAATCATAAGCATCAAGCCATTTATGATTAGCTAGAGCTCTGTCAATTCTTGAGTAGACCCTCTGGTCTCCATCCTGTTTATTACACCAAGTGTAATACCTTCCAGTTGCCTTAACATCAGCAATCTGACAGGATTGCATACAATCTAACATAGGCCTAATTTCATTTGCTCTAACTGGAGCACCAAGTCTATCTTCAGTACTATTCAGAGCATTAAAGTCTCCCATTAAGAGCCAAGGCATTACACAGTCCCTAGCTATGTTCTTCAATCCAGACCACAGCTCATTCCTGCTATGTTGATCATTAAAGCCATATACAAATGTGCAAGCAAACCCAGTACCTCCAGTTCTAGGATCAACTATACAGTGGATATATTGACTTGTAACCTGACATATATTAACATTAAAAGAAAGGGGACACCACCCTAAAATAATTCTCCCGTTTTCATGACATCCAAAGTTATGAGAAAAGCACCACCCAGGACACAAGTTAAGGTAAACCTGCCCTAGATTTGGCAACTTAACTCTTGTTTCTAAGAGGCTAATAACAGTTTAACATTGTGTGAGTTTATGAATTTACTCACCTCAATCTGTTTTGTCTTCCTGTTTAGACCTCTTATGTTCCACACCAATATGTTATCCATTAAGGCTAGGAGGCGTCACCTTCTGACCTTTATCAACCAATTCAACACCAATCTCAGCAACTTGTACACCCTGACTCATGACCTCACCATTGCAGCCATCAGGCAATGGTTCAATAGCATTGCCATCAGCCTCTGCCAACAAAACATTAAATGGGTTGTGGACAGGAACAACAACAGGAGCTGGTTCAGCAGGGCTCTTGGCCTTCCCTACCATTTGAAAGCTCTCTTTATCCACCACAACATTTCTCTTAGGTACCCAGGTCTTCTGCCCCACATTTCTTTTACAGTTATCTCCCTCATGTCCAAATCCCGAGCATTTAGAACACTGAATAGGCTTCCACTCATATTCAACTTTTTGCTGCACCTTATTGCCGTGTTCATTGCAAAATTCAATCACATCAGGAAGTTCTTGCTTCAATTCAACCTCCACCATGACCCTGGCAAACATCAATTTCTCCTTCCCCTTAGTCGCTTGGTCCATCTTAATTGCTCTCCCAATAATACCAGCAATCTTAAAAAGGCTTTTCTCACCCCAATATTTGAGTGGTAAGCCAGGAAGCTTCACCCAAATTGGTACTTGTTGCACATTATCTTTAGCCATATTCATATCAGGATCCCACATTCGTGTTATAAGTGGTTTTTGATCGAAAAATTGAAACCCATCAGTAGTAACTTTCAAACACGACTCCATTGAAGTGAATCGAACAATGAAAATGCCTCTTCCTATACCAGCAATTCTGTTAATCCCTAATTTCCCCCAAATACGATTAAAAAACCCCTCCATAACTGGTAATGGTGGATTCGCACCTAGGACATAGCAAACTACTGCATACGACCAGTATTCGATTTCATCTTGAATATCATCAGACTCAATCGTAACAATAGGAGAAGATTCACTTACTCTCTTTTCCGATTGAGCTTGCTCTGTTTCATCTGCCCATGACAGTCTCCTGGCATTACTCGCATCCTTTGAGCCACTTTGCATCACATTGAGCCACCCCGATAAGGTAGCCTTCTCCATCGATTGCTGAATACAATCCTCCAAAGATGGCGGGGAAATCACCATTGTAGCTTCATCAACTTCCTCATTATCAGGTTTCTCCTGTATAGGACTCGGAACATTCAGAGGAGGAATGCCCGTTACTTCATCAACACTCTTTGTTTTCCTCATTGGCGAGATGACGACCCTTACTTCTTTCCTTTGCCTTTCTGAGCGCTCTTTTTAGCTCCTCTCCCTCTTGCCATGGCGACGGCGCAGTTTAGGCAAGGTGCCTTAACGTACGCTGCGAGAGAAAAGAAACTAAGCAAGCTATTCCATACGAGGTAAAATACGTTACAAGTCATTCTGAAGCCCCTAGGAAGGTTTGAGGAGAAAAATACGACAGGGTCCGTATAATTCTAAAAAAGGCCTCAAAACTACTGAATTGAAGGTCGTAATATACGCTTTAGGACATTCCTGTGGTCGGGGCACCGGAGGACATGGGATGCCTTTTGGGGACATGGGAGGTCATTCCAAAGAACTCCAATGGCTTGGTATAGACATATGCCGACTTTCACAGCCATTTCAGGGCCATTCTGGAAAAGTATAAATGTGTCTTTAGAGATTTTTTGAGGCAACGAAAAGGATCCCAAGCACCCGAGATACGTTGCAAGTGATGCCAGTGTCGTAGGAAGGTTTAAGGAGAAAAATATGACAGAATCTGGAGAAATTCGAAAATACCCCCAAAACCGCCAAATTTGAATGTATACACGCTTCCGGACGTTTCTGGGCCCCATACACTGGAGGCCATGGCATGCGTCCTCGGGACATATGAGGTCAATTTAAGAACTCCCATTACTTAGGACGGGCATATAACAGCTTTCACGACCATTTCGGGGTTGCACCGGAAAAGTACAAAATGGGGTATATAGAGCTATTCTAAGGCAATGCAAAAGGTTCCAAGCACTTGGGATACGTTTTAAGTCATGCCGAAGCCCCTAGGAAGGTTTCGGGAAAAAAAAATGACTGGCACCGGATAAATCCGAAAATGCCTCCAAATATCAAAATTGCTGGTTATAATACACTTTCAGATGTTCCCGGGGCACGGGAACCGGTTGCCATGGGATGTGCCTCCTGGGAACCTGGGAGGTAAATTTAATGGAATCCCATGGCTTGGAATGGACATATGACAACTTTCATAGCCATTTCGAGGCCAATCTGGGGTTGCAGTAGAAAAGTATAAATGGGGTATTTAGAGGCATTATGAGGCAACACAAAGGGTCTTAAGCACCCGGGATATGTTACAAGTGATGTTAGTCCCGTAGGAAGATTTTAGGAGAAATATATGACCAGGTCCGGAGAAATCCGAAAATGTCCCCAAAACCGCCAAATTTGAAGGTTATAATACACGCCTCCGGACGTTCCCGGGCCCCAGGCACGGAAGGCCGTGGGATGCCTCCTGGCGACATGTGAGGTCAATTTAAGAACTCCCATGGCTTAGAACGGGCATATAAATATATAATAGCTTTCACGACTATTTCGGTGTTGCACCGGAAAAGTATAAATAGGGTACTTGAAGGCAATCTGAGGCAATGCAAAGGGTCCCAAGCACCCAAGATATGTTACAAGTCATCCCGGATCCCTCAGAAAGGTTTCAGGGGAAAAATACGACTGGTCTCGCAGATTCTAAAAAAGGCCCCAAAACATCCGAAATTGATGTTAGTAATACACGCTTTAGGATGTTCCTGTAGCCGGGCTCTTGAGGCAATGGAATGCCTCACGGGGACATGGGAGGTCATGCAAAATGACTACATGGCTTGGAAATGACATATGACGGCTTTCACAGCTATTTGGGACCATTCCAGTGTTGCACCAAAAAAGTAGAAATGAGGTATTTAGAGGCATTCTGAGGCAATGTAAAGGGTCCCAAGCACCCGGGATATGTTACAAGTCATGCTGGAGCCCCTTGAAATGTTACGGGAGTAAAATATGATCGGGCCTGTAGGAGTCCGAAAATGCCCCAAAACAGCCAAAATTGAAGGTTATAATATACAATTTCAGACGTTCTCAGACCCGGACACTGGTTGCCATGGGATGCCTTGTGGGGACATGGGAGGTAAATTTAAAGGACTCGCATGGCTTGGAACAAACGTATGACGGCTTTCACGGCAATTTCGAAGTTGCACTGGAAAATTATAAATGAGTTATCATTCTTAATCAATAAAAGGATCCCATATACCAAAGATACGTCACAAGTCATGCCAGACCTCCTTATGCAACCATAAGTATCTTATATTGGAAAAGAAAATAACACTTATAAGCCTAAGAAAATTGCTAATCATTGGTTATGGAGTGGAATCTTGAACGAAGACTGGTCTTGCTTTGTTACTTAGGTTTCATAAATTTTGACAACCACGAGCTAAAATCTAAAATGCTCCCCTTTTTTTACGACAAAACCAAAATATAAAATAATAAAATATAAGAACATAATTCAGATGTCATGTCTCGCAATTATTTTCCGTTGAGCTACAATATCGCATCTTCTACGTCAATGGAAACGAAGGCTGGTTCTCTACTTGACCTGGATGTAAGATCTACCATATCTCTAGTTCCGGGATATCGGCCACAGTTGGTTGCGATGAAGTGCTCACAGGGCAGCAATATGAAGCACAACTCACACATACATATACAACAATATACCAATGATACATGTATGAATGATGCATGCTATAGTTGGCATATACTTCATAATCCAAAACGGATACATCATTACATCTAATAAAGTAGTCAATTAGAAGATTTGGATTTTGTATATGTAATGTAATCCCAAGTTATGATAAGTATCATCCTCAACTTAAGTTAACTAAAATAGATGGTATCTACAAAAGTAGTATAGTCGTCAATGAGCTACCTTACAAAGATACGTACCAACTAAATATCACCTTGCATTTACAGCATCATCACTTTAAATATGCGTTGAACTTTCTTTTATACCCTGCTTTTTCCTCACTTTTGACCCCCACTCTCCTACCTCCCTCTTCACACACTCCCGTAATTGAAGGAATATGTCCTTAGACATCTTGGCAATTACTAAGTATAATTAGGAATTAAATTATGAAGATAATGAAGTCAATTATTTTCGTAATCGTATTTTCTTGCTAGAGAATAAATATGATTAATAGGACAATATTGATTGGGCCTATAACTAAAATATATTAATCCTATGAGGTCACACATTGTAGCACAAGTTGGACAAAGCACACCAAATCCATTTAGGATTAGGGTTGGGCCAACCATAAGGGGAATAGGAGCAGAGTTAGTTATCCTAACTAGCATATGACTCTTCTATTAAATATAGGATATAATATTAGGGTTTAGGTATGATCAATTCATTAAGCAGTTCTCTTTTCACAAAAAAGAGAACTTGAGAAACGCTAAAGATCTCCCTTAGTGACCGGCGCCTATACCATCAAAAGCAAGAGAATTTCTTCTCTTCCGTTCTATCAGACGTTGATGTTCAACTGGTGCTCGTGGACTGATTAGAGGAGCAACACTTGGGGATCTCATATCTTCAAAGCTTGCATACAACGTAACAGGGAATTCATGCTACAAAGGTTTTATATCTATTCCCTACTGAATGCATTATGTGTTTGATTATGTTTGCGATCCTATGATAGATGTTAGGAAATTGTTTCCTGAAATTCCGCTATATATATAGTGGTATTAGTTTTGCCTAATTCATAATATTCATATGATCATGTAATTGTATGCAAAGTTATTATTTTTATTCAATTAAGGGAGGATTTATTTATGGCTTAAATTTGCATAATTGATATTTGATATTAATTGATTCGAAATAGTAAATAATTGATTAATTTGTGACTTATGCTCAAAATAATTAATAAAGGTCCGATTTTTTTTTACTATGGACGAAATTAATTGTTAATTCATTCCTAATTTTCGGATTTATATATATAATTTGTTAGATTTAAAATTATTTAATGTTTAATTTGATTAATAATTGAAATAATTTGTTAACAATTAAAGATTTGATTTTTATATTTGTTAAATAAATATATGTTCTTCACCCACATAGATCTAGAATATTATGATAGATGGAAATATTTTTTGGATTTTTCCACTAATTTTTGGAATTTTATCATATTATTTCTTGAATTTAGTTAAATTTTATGTTAAATTTGATTATTCATAAATTTTAAGGATAACAATAGAAAATATTTGATTTTATTTGTTATGATAATTCAGTAGAGCACCCTAAAAATTATTTTCGAATTTTTCGGAGTTTAAATGTTAATTTTCTTAATTTTTTGGATATAATTTGATTTTTGCCCTAATTTTGAGTTTTGGTTAGATTTATTGTTTAATAAAGATTATGCATTCAAATCTAATCTCAACAAACCTAATTTTTTTTTTTAAGATTTGATGATTGATTCAAAACTTTCTGCCCTAATTTTCAGATTATTAAAATCTATTTAAATCCTAAATCTTTAAATAAGTTGTCAGTTAAAGATTAATCGAAATATCTGTAAATTGTTACAAAATTGAAAAGGGTTGCCAACCATGGTTGTGTGGCCCCGCTAGTGGCAGTGGATCCACGGTGGCTGGCGGATAAGAACCAGAAGTGGGAATTAGGGGAGGCGTGGCCCGCCGCTAGCGACAACCACACGAGCAGAGCAAGTTTGACGTGCGCGGCTTGTGCTGTTGGCGGGAGTTGGCAGCGTTGCTGCCGGCGTCTACTGTCGGGTGACTGGCCGGCGAAGCGGGGATGCGCGGCTCGGCTAGCCGGGGTCTTATTTGCTGGCTGGCGGGCGGAAGTGATGTCTGGTGTGGATGCAGGCACCGGTGGGGTTTGATACCCTGCTGCAATTTCAAAGGCTTAATTATAGCCAAGTGTATAACGGCAAATCTCGACACATTGGTGTGAGGCACATTTATGTGCTTGAGATAGAGGTGATCATGGGCCGGGCCGGGCCGTGACTACAAAAATTTGCCCATTGGTCGGGTCGGGCCAAAATTTTGTGCCCAAATCTCGCTATATCGGGCCGGGCCGAACGGGCTTTTTCGGGCCAAGCCAAAAATTAGACTAAAAAGTCATTTTTGGCTTGCCCCAAAGCGTGTCCCCCAAAAAAATGGGCCTGGCTGGGCCCGACTGCGGGCCAAAAAACCCGGCCCAAAATCGGGTCGGGCCGGAGTTGATCAGCTCTAGCGTGAGATGATTCATGATGAAGTCGTTACTATTGATTTTGTACGGTATAATGTGAACCTAGCAGATCTGTTCACTAAACCATTGCCAAGGGAAATGGTGTACAAAACATCGAAAGGGATAGGGATAAATCCCATGTATAAGTCACAAGTGGAGAAAACTTAATTAACATCTTGTACAACGTAAGATCTTGAATTCAATGAGGATCAAACTTGATTTGTGGCTTGTAGCACTCAAAGAGAGACATCCCAAGGTGAGTGCTTGTTTCTACAATGTTGGAGGATGATATATATCTTAATAAACCTTTGATTAGTTGCTCATGTTGTAGGAGCATGTGGATTAAGGTTTACCTATGTGAGTAAGAAGTTTGGCCGCTTCACCAAGTTCGGGGCTTGGCTTGGAACACTCATGAAGTGGATATAGACTCAAGCCCATTAAAGGAGTTGTTTTTACATGTGTGTTTATGTAGGCTTGTGTGTGTAGCATCTTCAATATTTTGTATGGTTGAGTGATTCAATGCTCAGTCATTCACTTTAATCGTAAAGAATGTTATACTAAGTGGAAATTCAATTTTAAAGACATTTTCATTTATGCACAAGTTTAGTTGCTTTATATTGTTTGCAAGTGGACATAATTCAAAGCATTAATACTATAAATGGAGGGGGATTGTTGGAACATTTATAGTTAAATGTGTTCGTTGATGATATGTGATGATATTACGTTTCGATGTTGTGGCGTTTGATGAAATATAGTGAGAAAGAAGAAAACAGAAATTAAAAGAGGTTTGGCGGGCACTTGGTGCGCCCGCACCAAAGACAATGGTGTGCCCACACCAAAGTGGTGCGCCCGCACCTCACATAACGGTGCACCGCACCATCGAGTCTGGAACTCGAAATTCTTGTCAGGAAGCCTAGTGCGCCGGCACCATATTGTTCTGATGCGATTCTTCGCGGAGTGGTACATGCTACTTCGTGTGAATGGATGCATACTTTCGTGCTTTTCTTCTGTAAATCTTCTCTAGTATATATTGGAATATATCGCATATGGAATGGGGTTAGAAACATTCATATACTTGCCGTAGGAGATTCATTTCTGAATTTCTCTCACTACAAGAAAATGCTAAAATAACGACGGCCTATCAGCGACGGCTAACAAAACCGTCGGTATAATCATAACAAGCGACGGCTAGAAGCCGTCGTTGATTACCGACTGCGTTTATAGCATTTTACGACGGTTTAGCTGTCGGTGATAAATAACGACGGCTAAAAGCCGTCGTTGAATTTTTGGAAGTAAAGCAGAATTTTTTTTAGCTTGGGCGACGGTCTGAAACGGTCGTTGATTCTAAAGGGGGAGTTTAATTGAAGCTGCTCTTTCAGTCGGGTTTTTTTTCAACAACAAAAAGGAGAGAAGTAAGTTGGGCGATTTTTGCAGCGACGAAACTCGGTCGACTCCACCTCCACCTGCCTCCTTCCTCCAGCCAACGGCAGCGACCCACCTCCACCTCACTTCGCCGGCGGTAAGCTTTATTTTCCTTTTTTTTAAAAATTTTGTACTCATGAACCAAACCCTAACAGTTGGGTTTTTTCCTCGTGAGAGAAGTGAACTTGGGCGACGAACTTCAGTCGGAATCCGTCTCGCCGGCGGCATCGACTCCTGTCGGACCGACATTTCGCCGGTGGTAAGCAGTGCCAATTTCTTTTTTTTTTTTAACAATTTGTGTACTCATGAAACTAAACCCAGAAAATTGGGTTTTTGCTAAATCTTGTTTTTTCTGCTAAAAATTTGAATCTTGTTTTTTCTGCTAAATCTTGTTTTTGGTGCTGAAAGCAAGTGGGTTTTTCATGTTTTCAAGATGTGGGTCTTAATCTGCTATTTGAGTTCTGGGTAACACACTCTTGGTATGGTGTTTTTTTTGTCACTTTTTTACTCACATTTTGTTAGTCTTGCTTTATTTTATGTATATTTCTTCATGTAAGTGTTTGATTTGGTGAGTGAAATCAGTAACAAGAAAGAGCATCTGGGTATTTTTGTTTTCTAACATTTGGTGGAAAAAAAGAATGGGTGAAAGTAACCCAAAATTGTTGGACTTAATATCAAAGGAAAAACAAAGGATGATGAATAATGAAGAAAGAAGATATGGGTGTTGTTCATCTGATGAAAACAAGCTTGAACTTAGGCTATTATTTTTTATTTTAGAGATGATGCATCTATGTGTGTTCTGTATGGATGATGGTTTACATCCATTTGTTTGTTGTTTGGTAATGCAAATGTAAACGTTTACTATGTTTTTTATCATATGCATTGTACTTTCTGTTGAACATGTTGAGAATTTGGAATTAAGTTTGTTCACAGCGTTTATAACCATACTTGTCAAATCCATGATTGAATTAATTTTTTTTTGAGTCATTAATTGCAATCTTATTTTAAGTCAAAAGGGGTGCTTGTGAACTTAAATTCGTAGTTACTTATTATTGGAGTTGCTTGTTTAGTAGAAATTGACGCTTAAAGGTGCCGTTTAATAATTGATTTTCTACATGATGTAGGATTACGTAGCACTTTAGTGTTTCTCTTTGGCTTAATTGTAAGGTTAGTAGCAATTTTTTTACCATATTTTGTCTTCAATTTATATTGTTTTTGTTCATGTAAATTCTATATTTTGATTTTTGTGTAAGTTTTTCATCATAAGTTGTTTTGATTGAAAATACACAAAATAGGAAAGTTAGAACCAAATATAGGCTAATATAGGCCATTTTACTTGAAAATGAATGAATACGAGTAGTTTAATGCTAGTTTAAGTTATAAACACCTCAAACATCATATATATAGTTAGTTTAATGTATTTATAAGTTGTTTTGATTGAAAATACACAAAATAGGCAAGATAGAACCAATATAGGCCATTTTAGGCCATTTTACTTGAAAATGAATGAATACGAGTAGTTTGATGCTATTTAAGTTATAAACACCTCAAACATCATATATATAGTTTGTTTAATGTAATTATAAGTTATTTTGATTGAAAATACACATAATAGGAAAGTTAGAACCAAATATAGGCTAATATAGGCCATTTTAGGCCATTTTACTTGAAAATGAATGAATACGAGTAGTTTGATGCTAGTTTAAGTTATAAACACCTCAAACATCATATATATAGTTAGTTTAATGTAATTATAAGTTGTTTTGATTGAAAATACACAAAATAGGAAAGTTAGAACCAAATATAGGCTAATATAGGCCATTTTACTTGAAAATGAATGAATACGAGTAGTTTGATGCTAGTTTAAGTTATAAACACCTCAAAATCATATATATAGTTTGTTTAATGTAATTATAAGTTGTTTTGATTGAAAATACACAAAATATGAAAGTTAGAACCAAATATAGGCTAATATAGGCCATTTTACTTGAAAATGAATGAATACGAGTAGTTTAATGCTAGTTTAAGTTATAAACACCTCAAACATCATATATATAGTTAGTTTAATGTATTTATAAGTTGTTTTGATTGAAAATACACAAAATAGGCAAGTTAGAACCAAATATAGGCTAATATAGGCCATTTTAGGCCATTTTACTTGAAAATGAATGAATACGAGTAGTTTGATGCTAGTTTAAGTTATAAACACCTCAAACATCATATATATAGTTTGTTTAATGTAATTATAAGTTGTTTTGATTGAAAATACACAAAATAGGAAAGTTAGAACCAAATGTAGGCAAATATAGGCCATTTTGGGCCATTTTACTTGAAAATGAATGAATACGAGTAGTTTGATGTTAGTTTAAGTTATAAACACCTCAAACATCATATATATAGTTAGTTTAATGTAGTTGTAAGTTGTTTCTATTGAAAATACACAATATAGGCAAGTTAGAACCAAATATACGCCCTTTTTGCCCACTTTATATTACTTGAATATGAGTATATTTAACCAAATGCAGGAGACATACAATAAGAAGCTGGATCATTGTACCACTCGGGGTAACACCAACCCCGATCTGTTTTATTGGGAGACAAGTTTGCGGGGAGGAACAGAGGAAAAGTTCGGGGGTTGGGTCGGGAGATCATCCGTACTACAACTCTTCATCGGGCGAGGAGATGGCGGCTCTTCACAACCATATGAACCGTCCATTTTTTCTCAGATTGAGGCGCAGGTGGAGGCAAAGGTCGCTGCGCGGATGGAAGAGGTGGAGGCAATGGTCACAGCACGGGTGGAAGCGTCAAGTCGGGCCATCGTTGAGGAAATGATGAGGAACATGTCTACTTTCGGCCACATGTCCTCAGGTTGCAACCCAGGCCCCCCTCCACAACGCAGACCAGACGATGACCCAGGGTTTGGTGGTGGCAGTAGTGCTACAGAGACACCCTTGACAGTGTAGTTTTTTTGGTTTTGGCAACTAGGTAACTAACTTATAGTTGGATATAGTTAGTCTAACTATTTTCTTGTAGTGTCAATATTTATCGGCATCTCGCTTCGTTTCTAGATGTGTCGGGTTATTTTTTTTTCAACCCGACTTCTACTTTATTTCCTGACACCGGGATCTATTTTGCGTACATATATTTAATCTAGGTAGTTTGTCTAACTATAGACATTTAGTGTCTATATTTATAGGCATCTAGCTTATTAGTTTCTAGCTTTGTCGATATATATTTTTTGTAAACACCGACTTCTACTTTATTTCCCGACATCGGGATCTATTTCGTGTACATAATTGTAATCTATTTCATGTAATTATACAATTATCTATGTAAATTGTAATATATATCAAAATTGCATATTTTTGTAATTGAAAAAATTGAATGCGATGGAGGAACAGCTTTAGCGTGGTATATTTAGGTGCAGCTGTGCAGGTACATGTTTAATTATTATTAAGAACAATAGAATATTAAATAATATTATTTTGAAACAACAGCGACGGCTAAACATTAAATCAACGACGGCTAGGCGATCAGCGTAAGGTATTCTATGCAGCCATGGACTTGAATTTTAACGACTGCTATAATATAGTAGCGACGGTTTAAAACAGTCGGAGATACAACGACGGTTTAAAACAGTCGGTGAAACACCGACGGTTTAAAACGGTCGGTGTCACAGCGACGGTTTGTAGCCGTCGTTGATTCGCCGTCTGCTTTAAACAGTCGTTGGCGTAGAGTCAACGTCGGCTTTAAATAACGGTCGCTGATGATCATAAAACCGTCGTTGAAAATATCACCGACGGCTTGACAGTCGTTGATTCTAATATCAGCGACCATCTTTTTACCGACTGCCTATCAACGACGGTTGGCCGTCGTTGATTATTTAGCGACGGCTTTTTAGGCCATCACCGACGGCTTTTAGCCGTCGTTGATTACCGCTTTTCTTGTAGTGTCTCCTTGTTCAAAGTAAACACAACCTTCAAACACATTGTAGTGTATATAGTTTGTCATCAACCAAACTTCATAATTTCTTCTTCGTATCTCACAAGAGTTTGCCGTGAACTCGTTGATCATAGTGGGGCGGTAAAATTCTTGTAGGAAAGCGTATCGCTACGTGCTTGGAAGATCTATTCGGTTTCCCACAAATCCATATATACACATATAACATATAACATTTAACCAACCAACCAATGCAAATAAAAGAATAACGTGAAAAAACGATTGTTGGCATAATCGTCAATTTAATAATTATTTTGGCTTCAAGGTTCGAAACAGGTAAAAAAAAATATTAAAATCAAATTAATTTTGCAAATGTACTATGTGATTTATCAGGAAAAAGTTGGTCGCTAGATAAAATGGCTAGTAGAACGAAATCTTTGAATGGATATAACTTTGGCTCCCGGGCTTGGAACAAGGTAAATCTTTTTTTTTTTCAAATCATAACTTATGAGATCAATGATTTGATATAGCTTGAAGAAAAAAAAAGTTCGCCAAGAAAAATGGCATGTTTAGCGAAAACTCTGGAGGCATGTAATTTTGGGTCTACGACTTTGAAAGGGGGCCTTTTTAGAAAAAAAACCATCGCACAACTTTTCGAGATTTACATCGTGATGTGACCATAAAATAGTTTACCTAGAAAAATTGCATGTTTAGCGAAAATTTTGAAGGGACAAAATCCGAGTGGAATCTTTAAGAGAAATTAGCATATGTAACTTGTTGAGATATGTCATATTGTAGCTAAATTTTATTTCGCAAAAATTTAAAAAGAATAACTATGATTTTGGACTCGAAATGGAGATATTTTTTTAAAAGTCGCACAACTTTTCAAGTTATACAACGTGATATAGTGTTGTATAACTTGAAAAGTTATGCGATTTTAAAATGATATAGCCCTCTTCTAGAGATAGAGATGTTAGTAGTACCCTATGTACCTCTTTTAAAAAAATACAATGTGATATAGCCAGAGAAAAAAGTCACCAGAACATAGTGGCGTCAAATTTGAATGCCTATTAAAAATCAAAAAGAAAAAAAATCCAAAATGTTCTTGCATTTTTCCTCTTTATATACATTCAACCACCAATTAAGAAAATAAAATCATTCTGTGAGAATAAGCCCTCAAATTATATATCTTCGTGGGCTAATATTTGAACATGCAAATAATAAGACAAAATAGACCGGATTGGCGGATTAGTATGTGCAAGACTGCAAGGTTCACAAATGTTGACATAGAGATAACAGACTACCAATTCCTCCGAGCCCATATACAGTCACATCCAGTTAATAATGGATCTGATCCAACAGAATAATATATTAGTTTTGGAACCTAAGCCTTACTTCGCAGCCTTTACTCTAAATCAACTCGAGTCAAAATAATCTATACTTATATATTAAAAGGTGTTCATCAATAAGGAACTGCGCCACGTGGTGTTATCCCTTAAAGTGTTGACTTCATGTACTCCACATACAATAAAAAAAGTTAGAAAATGTATGGTATAAAATTTGATCCCATGACCTCAAGCTTGTATACTAAAGTCTTAACCACTACACCAAGTAATGTTTGGTGCTATAATTTCAATGTGAAATACTAATAAATGAAAATTATGATATCCCGGGGCATAGCCCGTGCATAAAAACTAGTTATAACTTTTTAAACGCAAACTATTAGGAAAGATGGTGTGACAGACTGACAGTCACATTGTTAATTAATAATTAGCTCAACAAAAAGTTATAAATGTTAAAAGAAAATAGGTAATTAGGTACTAAGTTAAATAGTGAGATACCAATACAAAAGCTTTAAACAGTAAATAATTACTATCAGATTGATATGGGACAGAGGTAATATTGAATTTGCGATATCACTTTGCTTAGCTTTTGTCCTTTAAACATGAGAGACTTTCTAAATATGCTCCAATTTGATGGTTTGCGCACTTGTGCACTAATTGTGGTTCTGCAACTTTAGTTGATGGAACAATTTGCAGTAATTGTGGTTCTACAACATTTTATATGATCATTTTAATTTTTATATATTAGTAAAAGAAAAAAATAAGGTCAAATTAAAGTGAGAGGTGTGAATAGTGCAAAAGCCAAAATGTTGCACTCAAAAAGAAACAGAGAAAGTTAAATTGATACTTTTATCCTTACAAATTGGTAAAGTGATTTCTTTAACTCATAGCTTTTGTTTATAAACTAACTAGTATTTTTTGCACGCGATGCGTGCGCGAACATCGCGGTGATATTGAACATGTTTCTTTTGCTTTCAAAAAATATGGAAGTTACTTTCACTAAAAAAAATCTGGTAGTTTTTTTTGGGGGGAAATCTGGTAGTTACATTAGAGTTTTTTTTTAAAAAAAGTTCTATGACTTTTTTGCCCTCATAAGTTATCCTGGAAGAATAAAAACATAAAGGGTATTTTAGGGAACTCAGGTGGACACCAAAGTCCTCAAGAGTTCCCATATATAATAGAGATAAATATATCCTCTAAACTGATACTTTTATTTTTATAAATTGATAAAGTTATTTTTTAAACCACTAACTTTTGTTTATAAACTGATATCTTATATCTATAAACTAATAAATATATCTTATAATTTGATAGTTTATGTTTATAAACTAATACTTTTATTTTTATAAACTGATACTATAAGTGTTTAAACTTATATCATGTGTTTATGAACTTATAGCCTTATAGGTTTATAAACTGATAACAATATGTCAATAACTGATAGCAATTTATTGAGACGCGTCTCAGCCAAGACATTTTCATCTATCAACACACCTCAGCTAGTAATCCAGCCAGTGGGTGGATATTGGTATGTGCCATGTAGCAAACCAATCAACTAAAATCGTAAAGTAAACAAGTTAATACTTAATACTCCATCCGTCCCAAAATATAGTTCCCATTTCCATTTTGGGTGTCCCAAAATATAGTTCCCATTTCCATATTTAGTTCCACATTTTTCCGTAATTTGTCTAAAAAAACCGTGTCCCATCATTTATTTGCTTCTTGAATTTTGTTCTTTGCTTTGTTTATTCAACCCAAGTGTTACAATTAATGCTCTTTCACCAATTATTCTCCATTCTCTTTCCTAAAATCATCTTTTCCCATACAACATTTATTTAAATAAACAAAAAATCTTTACTAACCCTCTTAGATTTTACTTGCATAAATTACCGTGAAAAAAGGGAAATGAGAACTATATTTTGGGACGAAGGGAGTAGTAATATCAATTACTAAATAAGGATTTGTCTATCTTATGCCACAAAGCATAGGATAAGAAACATTTATTAATCAATAAATGTGAGCCGGGCTTAATTAATGATTCTTAATTTTTTTAATGCTCTATTAATAGTAGGCTGTCTACCCGGTGAGGAGGTGTTGCAATGTCCACAAGGCATAAAAGAGACAAATCCACTAAATAAATTTGAATCGGGAATCCCATAAATTTAATGCCTTGGAAATGAATATGAAGTATATGAAACAGGAAAATTCATGCGTGGTTTCCTTCCCAGAGCTCTCACAAGTCAACCTTAGATTTAATGATACTTGCACTAAATTATCACAACACATACCATGTTGTTACAACCTGTGCACTCCATGCCCTTATAATAATTTCATGCACTCAAATCATAACTCAAGAAGATTCCCAACCCTGGCCCATTTTTTTAACAACCAACAACCGATTGCCAAACAACCCCTATAGCTTTTAAAATCAATGTCCAATTTGACAAGAGGACCTTGCATTGGATGTGTAATTATTAAGTTCCAATGAGAAATTCCCTGGATAAAAACTCTTATTTTCTTTAAACTTTGCAGTTTTCATTCAGGCCTTGTTCTTTTGGACTTATTTTTAGTTCAGTTAATTTTAGTTCAGTTTAGTTCAGTTCAGTTAATTTCAGTTCAGTTCAGTTTCTCTCAGTTCAAAAGAATGGGGACATGAAATTTTGATGGCAATTTCATTCAAGAGTTGTCTTTTGATCTTAAATGAACATAAAGGGAAAACATTTTTCTTGTTTGTATATATAGTTTCTCAATTCCATTATTTTTGTAACATAGTCCTTGGAACATTTTCGAAAAAAATCATGTAAATAGGAGAAAGATAAAGATTAAAAAAGAGTGAGACCTTTGTGATAGACGAGAGATAGAGAAAGGTATTATCAATAGATAAAATTTCTTCCCTAAAATTGAAGGGCTCATATTTAAAACTCTTATGGTAACTACTACTCCCTTCTTCCCTTCGTTTCTTTTTAATCTACACACCTTTCTTTTTAGTCTGTTTCTTTTTAATCTACACACCTTTCTTTTTAGTCTGTTTCTTTTTAATCTACACACCTTTCTTTTTAGTCTGTTTCTTCTCAATATGTGACATCTAATTTCTCCCATGACAACCCTTTTTAATATTTTAACCCACTTTTTAGTTTATCAATTCCTCTGTTTTTTTATCATTGTCACTTTCATGTGCACGTCTCCCAATGCACCTCTTTGAACTTAAATATCTTTCATTATATATTAGTAAAAATTATATCGATTGAATATTAATAAGGTATTAATTGAGACAAATCAAACAAGACCCCACATGACTATATTTTTTCTTATAAATTGAAAAAAATTGAGAAAATTCTCTCTAAGTATGAATAATACCAAGATTTCAAGTGAGAAAGATAAAAAAAACAGAGGGAGTACTTTTCAATTTCTCTATCAACTTTTTCAGTTTAATTCCCTCTTAAATTTTTAGACTTTTCCTTATTTCTCCCCGAAAACGAAGTGAGTAAACTAATCAAAGGGAATATTTATCTTGTAGCCACTCAAAGAACCTTTCTTTTTAACTAGTTTAAGAAAATAGACATTGTCTTCCTTAGATTTGAAGAAAGACTAAATAAATAGTTTCCAAAACAAGTCTCATAATCCCACAAAAATGTCGGCTGCCACCTTTCACGTAAGCCCCATCACCATGCACGAGCAACGTAAGTTCCCTCCTTCAATCTCTCTCTTCCACGTGCCCCCCACACTCTCCATGAAGCCTCACCAACGTATCATCCCATGCCACGTGTCTCCTCATCTCCACCCATAAAAGTAGCTCAACCTTTCAAACGTCTTTTTCATTCCATCCAAACACAAAAAAAACACACACACACAAAAATCCAACAAAAAAAATCCACAAAAAGAAGAAAAAAAAGTCAAATGTTACATAACTCGGATGAGTTGACTCGCCGGACATTGAGTTTTCCGGCAGTGAAACCTTGCAAGTCAATTTCCATAACTACCCTTTTCAACTCTATACTTTCTCTCACCAAACAAATATGCAACTTCAAATCTCCTGAATTTGTTTTCACCTCTAACAAAAGAAATGCCAAGAATGCCCTTCGCTTAATCTATGTTCTTCACCTTTTTCTAGAAGGACTACGAGATGCAGGGGTACTTTGTATGGTGGGTAAATCAGTCATTTCACCTCTTTTGGATCTCCACGTGGCGCTCCAGAATCTCAACTTTCTTTTACAAGACTGCTCGCGCCAAGACGCGCGTGTTTGGATGCTCATGAAATATGACCGAGTGGGCGATCACTTTCGGGCCTTGCTTGGGTCGGTGGGTGCCTCTTTGGATGCACTTCCATTGGATGTGGTTAGTGTTTGTGATAATGAGGTGAAGGATTTGGGTTTGTTTTTGATCCATCAAAGAAAGCGGGTCCTTTTTGAGGCCCAAAACGAGGATGTTTGGGCCTCAAATATGGTGAAATCAGCATTGGGCCGGTTCCAAAGCCGGGTCATACCCGACCCAAGCGAGCTTAGATTGATCATGAGTTACTTGGGTATTAAGAAGTGGAGTGATTGTAATGAACAAGTCAAGTTTCTTGAGGAGGAACTCGAGACGGGTTCGGGACCCGCTGCCAAGGTGACGGGCCTAATGGTGTATTGCCGTTGTGTGCTCTTTGATTGCGTTGATGGTGATGTTACAAGAGTTTACAACAAGATATCTAACTACAATGTTGGTTGCTTGAACCCGGATGATATCAAGTGCCCTATTTCACTAGAGATTATGGTGGATCCGGTTACGATCTCAACGGGTCAAACCTATGATCGGGTCAATATTATCAAGTGGTTCAAAGCGGGCAACCCCGTATGTCCGAAAACGGGCCAAAGGGTCCAAAACCTAGATTTGGTGCCTAACATAGCACTTAAGAAGGTCATCAAGCAATATTGTTTAGACAATGGGTTCACATTACCCATTTCTAAAGATATGGCATCAAGGAAAAAAAATAATGCTACTTATGTAGCAGATTTGGCAGTTGAAGAAGCTGCTAAAATGGTGGCTCATTTTTTGTCAATTAAGCTAGCAATGGGAACAATGGGAGACAAAAGTAAGGCAGCCTATGAGATTAGGCTGCTTACTAAAAGGAGTGAATTCAACAGGGTATGCTTTATAGAATCTGGGGTAATCTCATATTTGTTAAATCTACTTTTATCTAAAGATTTAATAGCCCAAGAGAATTCTATGGCCGCCTTGTTGAACCTCTCTAAGCACCCTAAAAGCAAGCCCATCATTGTTAACAATGGGGGCTTGGCTTTGATTATTAGGGTGCTTAAGAACGGAATCAAGATGGCGGCAAGGCAGTATGCTGCCGCCATCTTGTTCTATCTCTCCTCGATAGAAGAATATCGAGGATTGATTGGAAACAACCCGGAGGCAATTCCATCCTTGGTAGAATTGATCCGAGTTGGGAGTGATCAAGGCAAAAAGAATGCCTTAGTCTCCATTTTTAGTCTCTTGTTGCTCCCAAGTAACCATCCTAAGGTGCTCAAGGCTAGACTAGTCCCTCTTCTTATAAGCTTGTTAGATGTTGTGGAATTAAGTGAAGATCTTACTGTCAATTCCTTGGCAGTGCTCGCGGTCTTAGCAGAGAAAGCTAATGGAGCTAGGGCAATCTTGCACGCTAAGGCCTTGGATCGTGTCATAAGAATCTTGTGCTCGTCTTCATCTAGTTCTTCTAGGTTTGTAAAGGAGCATTCTACATCATTGTTGCTCGCAATGTGTATCAATTGTGGGAGAGAAGTGGTCGAAGTTTTAGTGAAGAACACTTCTCTCATGGGAGCTCTATATGCACTGCTCCTTGAAGGAACTGCAGTGGCTAATAACAAAGCTAGCTCGTTAATCAGTCTTCTTCATGACTTCTCAGAAAGGAGTTCATGTCAACTCAGACCTCATGATGCTTTACCACGCGAAAATTTTATTCATGTGTGGTAAACTTAAGCCTACATCAAAATCTTTTTTTTCTTCTAATTTGTAGATATATATATACACTACATATTATTGTTGAATATGCTTTCGGGATCTGCTCAAGTTTTTGAGAGCTAATCCTATAGTGTACGAGCTTCCATCTCTTTTGTGAAGCTCGATTTGTAGAGATTAATTGTGATACTTCAAAATTCTTATCAGCAAATGATGTACAAAAATTGCTACATAGCAATAAGTACGGTAAGTTATTGTGTAATATGCTTGAGAAATTAGCCCGTGTTTTTAAGGGATAATGTCATAGTGTATGAGCATCCAACTTTTTAGTGAAGCTCATTTTGTAATAATGCTAATATTTTTAAATTGTTCTTTGCATTTGATGTAATATGTAAATTAAACTTGTTACTAATATAAGTTCGTTCGAATATCTTATGTTATAGGCGATTCAATAGCTTTAAACAATACAACACAACTACGAGACTAATTAGTGAGAATTTATCTTCGAAAACCCAAAGCAGTAGCCTATCCTAATAAGAAAAAAAAACTCCATACTTAGACTAGTGTCTTAATTTTGTGATAGTTTTGCATTTGAAAATATGTTTATGTTTGATTGTGATGTTTAGGGATGTTGTCTAGTGATATTTGGTTGGATTGAAGTAGTATAGCCGATGTAGCATATGTTGAGGTTTGTGTGGGAAGGAACTAGTCATCACACGCAATCAGCCGGGCTTGGCGAGGGCCTGTGTACCCTTGTGTTTTTGCGTTTTATTTGTTATACCTCCAATGTTTTTTCTTTCAAGTTGTACCCTTGAATTTTTTATATATGTTCCATGGTGTACGATATACCCATCCATTAAGTCTTTATTGTTCCTCTTTGAGTCTTTGTTGTGAGGAATATTGTTCTTCTCCTAAAACTATATTCCTTTCTATGAAAAGTAACTATATTCTCCACTAGCGTCTAGCGTTTTATATGTTGTACCTCCAATATTTTTTCTTTCAAGTTGTAGCCTTGAATTTTTTTATTTATTTTATGGTGACCCATCCATTAAGTCAAAATATTTACTGCATTTAAATCAAAGGTACAATATAAACAATTATTTGCTTGGATTTACAATATAAATAGTTTATTGTTCCTCTTTGTTGTGAGGAATATTGTTCTCCTCCTAAAAGTATATTCCTTTTTATGAAAAGTAGCTATATTCTCCACTACCGCTTTATATATTTTACCTCCAATGTTTTTTCTTTCAAGTTATAATACCCTTAAATTTTTTTATTTGTTTTATGGTGTACCCATCCATGTCAATATATTTGCTGCATTTACAACAAAGGTACAATATAAACAATTTATTTGCTTGGATTTACAATATAAACAGTTTATTGTTCCTCTATGATGTGAGGAGTATTGTTCTCCATCTAAAACTATATTCCTTTATATGAAAAGTAGCTATATTCTCCACTAATGTTTATGCGAAAATAATAGACAAGATAGAAAAGTAGGCCACACACAGCACGCTACTTGCCTGAATCCAACTTTACATAGTAGACTAAAGTCTCCCCTCTTTTCCTTTACATTGCCTTAAGATGTCCTAAAAGATACTTCATCCGTTTCATTTTAATTGTTACACTTTGACATTTTACACTATTCACAAGTTGCACTTTGACCCTCATTTGTGATTTATACATGAATAAAAACATAGTCATGTGGGATCTTGTTAGATTCGTCTTAGTATGTATTTTATTAATATGTATTTTTTATAATTTTTACAAATACAAAACTAGAGATATATATCCTCAAAGTTTTGCATTGGCATGTGTGAAAAGTGTAAGTGTAACCATTAAAATGAAACAGAGGGAGTATGACTTTTCACATTTATCGAGACACAACGTATTCCTAATTTTATAAATGTAAAAATTATAAGAAATACATATTTGGAAAGTGTACAACAAGACGAATCCAAAAAAAAAATCTCACATGATTATATTTTTCCTTATATATAAATAGCAATTGATGGTCAAAGGGAGTTAAATGAATAGTACCCAAAGTCAACGTATTACATCTAAAAAAGAATGGAGGGAGTATAAGGTGGATGAATGTTGACTTTGCTTCTTTTGAACCAATAACTCCTTGGATGATATTTCAACTATCTAACAATCTCGTCTACATTACTTGCCCTTTTGCCTTCTTATGCAAAAAGTTTCAGGTTGATATCCTTGGATTAAATGAGCCAAAACCAAGACAAAATCGAACCAATAGCCAATCCAAGAATCAAGAACACCGCAATCAATATCCCAGTTGTTTCTGCGTGTTGAAGTCGAACTCTTTTGGGAGCTAAAATCATCACAACACTGGCAAAGTACCCAGTTGTAAGCCCCAACAAAGATGTCAAGCTTAACACAGGAATCTCGGTTCGAAAAAATTCAGGACCATCCAAGCAGCCCAAGTATAAAGGGTAGAACAACAATCTAGCAAAACATGCACCCAAGGCAATGTTTGCATTGTCTAGAAGATACACAGCCGTTAAAGACTTGCCAACGAAATCGAACACATTGAAGCAAGTTATTAGGAGAATTGCATACCAATCTCCAAGAATAATAGAATGTACATCTTCAGTAATTGAGCCAGGAAAGATTGATAGAGTCACAATATATATGAGGCTAACGCCAAAACCATACCATTTAATTTTTTGCATAATTTCCCAAATGGAACCAGTAGATAAAGAACAATCATTCTGATCGCGTTTATTCTGGCTTACGGCCTGTGTTCGAAGCTTGTTGTAGTGCTTGATTACAGGAAGGTGACTTACCACATTATACAAGAAAATGCAAATGACAACAAATAAAATTGCGACGATGAAGTATAGGATTGCACTATCCCTTAAACCATGGATATCTTGTGGATACACTGCTTTGGTGAATATTCTCATAAACGAAACAAGGACCCCTATACAACAATAGTTGCACATAGTTGGTTCATGTATTGTTATGTGCACATAAATCTAGATTGGTTATTTTCACATCATAACTTAATATTCTAAGAAAATTAGGCTCAAAGTTTCGTATGCTTCGACCATAATCCAATGTGATCGTTTTTATATATGGTCGGGGCAGAGAAGGATCATTCCTAATCAATAGCCCTCAAGATATAAAATAATTCATATCTTATGTACCACTTTTTGCATATCATCTTATGTACCACTTTTTGCATATCACCTGTGCGCCACTTCATTTTATTGGTTGGTAATATCACTATGCCGGTCAATTTAAATTTCAAAAATCATTATAATCAACCAATAAGAATAAGTAGCAGTTATATAAATGGTACATAAAATATGGGACAAAAGATTTAGATTCCACGACATATTGGTCACGTATTTGCAAGTCAAACACTTAAAAGTATGGTGCGAATTTAAAAGATCTCCACCTCCAATCACCCTCACCTGATAAGATTTAGAACTCATATTTACCTCTCGAATTTGATTATTTAATTCGAGGGATAAATTGACGGATTTGTGAGTTCATTTATCAAACAAATCTACTTGTTTAGGAGTATTTATTATACTAAAGAGTGAAGGCAAACCTGACGCAGAAGTGCCAGAAAGAACAGCCTGCATGTAACGATGCGGCAACTCAGCAGCTGAGCCCATAACACCACCTTCAACAAGCGCATTAGCTACACCAGACAGGCCCACGGCCCCAACAGTAACATAAAGCCCATAATAAAGCCCAGTTCGGCCCTTAATGTAAAACAAGTCAATAAGAGGCACCACAAGAAGGGCCAGCAAGAAGAGGCCCAAGCCCAAGTTGATACGAGCATAGGCATTGAACTTGCGGAAGTAGAAGATGATGAGCAGAAAAAGAAGTGAAAATGAATAGTAAACAACGGCGAAGATTCGATTAACACTGTGATTTGGATAAAGGTAGTGGAAGTAATCAACGGCTGTGATGAAAGCATTCCAAGGAAGTAGAAAACCTGTTCCTAGTATGAAGTAGATGATGTATGCTAGATTTAAGGAATCTTCAGGAATGTTGTTTTCCTTAGATATAATCTCTTCATTATCATGTCTGTTGTGGTTGAGTAGAGAGATTATGGCTTCTTCTTTAGCTTCCATTTTCTTTAGTTGTGGATTAGTAAGTTGTGACTTGTGAGACAGGCCACTAAAATACTAGATTGTGAGTTGTGGTTTAGCGTGTTTCCATGATATAATTGCCAGGGGAGGCTAAGGCTATGTGCAGCGTGAGCAATTGAACAGGGCCTCAATATATAAGGGCCCAATTTTATTAGTTGTCCGCCCAAAGTGAAAAAATAATAAATAAATAAATCTGATTAAAGGTTGTTACTTTTCAATTTATCGAGTGTAATGTTGGATGCAGATTCAAAGAGGTTAATTCTATATGGTGTTCTATTTCATCTCTTCCTGTTCTCCAAAAAAAAGTCCACATTACTGACTTTAATTATTCACTAAAAAATTTCAATCCTTACAAATTAATTTAGCACAAGGCCCTGAGTTATACGAGACGTCCCTAATAATTGTTTGCGTCGGCAATTGACATTTTGTTTCAAGTAAAAGTTGTAGTTCGATATGGTTGGGCAGTGACTTGCACATTAATTGAGTTGTAAGAGTTTGGGACCTCTTACATATATTTTGGGAGAAATGGGGATGACACGTGGCAGTGCCTTGGGTTTTTTTTTTCTTCTAATTGTATTATTAGCAAGAATTGAGTAAGTCATTTAATTTCAATTATATATGCATATAAAACATTATTATAATTTATTCTAATTGTATTTCTAAGCTATATTGAACTCTTTCTTTCTTAAAGTTTATAATAAAAACTAGTGATGAATACTTTAATAAGTTTTTTTAGAAGTAAATTAGCATCATTGATATGTTAACTCTTTGAAATAATGACTATATGAGCTCCATATTTTCTATTCAAAGTCGATCAAAGCATATTACTAGGAAAATTGTTTTTGAATGTAAGGTAAGAACTTTTACATGACAGAGAAGTGACATGTGACGGACATACCTGTCATGTTATTAATGACATATCAAGCTAAGCTTGGCCTAGTGGTAAGGAAATAACCTTCCAACTTCAAGGTTGGGGGTTCGATCCCCACTAACGGTACTTTAGGAGAGGGTTTTCCCTTACCACCCCCCCACTCTCAAAGTGGTTGCCCGCAAACCTAGGCCGGGTTAACCTGCGAGAGGTTTCGGTCTGGCAAGGCCTTTCATCTTACTAATAGGTGTTGAAGCTATGATGTATAGCGCACACCGCATGTGAGTGTCCCACATTGATTTAAGAAGAGAGATGGGTTCACTTTATAATGCAAAGGGGCTACTCCCCTTATTGCCATATGGTTTTAAGGTGGAACCTCCTTTGTCTCATGAAGTTGACTCTCTCTCCTGTGATGGGTGCGGCCGCACCCATATTTAACATTAGGGTCCCCCGTGGGGGCCCCAAAAATGTTATTAATGACATAGCATCATGTTAGGGTTTGAAAGGGGGCCGACAAGTGACATACAACAATACTTGTCCATACATTTTAATAATATATGTTGATTAATTTAAATTACTTGATTAGGCAATAATTACATCCAATAACTAGTAACTTTTCAAAGTATTAAGAACTTAAGGTCTTATAAACCGATTAGGATAATGGATAGTATGACTGTACAGCTACTAGTTATCAGTTTATGACCGAAACATAAAGCGATTAAAAGGTTACTTTGCTTCTTTTGAATCAATAACTCTTTGAATGATACATTGATACTTCCTTCAACTCTCCAACAATTCGGTCTTCATTACTATATATTGGCCTTGGACCTTCTTATGCACAAAAATTCAGGTTGGTATTCTTTGATTAAATGAGCCAAAACCAAGACGAAACTGAACCAATAGCCAAGCCAAGCATCAAGAACACCACAATCAATATCCCAGCTGTTTCTGCATGTTGAAGTTGGACAGTTTTGGGAGCTAAAATCATCACAACACTGGAAAAGTACCCATCTGTAATTCCCAACAAACATGTAAAGCTTATCACAGGAAGCTCGGTTCGAAAGAACTGAGGACCATTCAAGCATCCCAAGTACAAAGGGAAGAACAAGAATCTAGCAATACATGCACCCACGGCAATTTTTGCATTGTCTAGAAGATACACTGCCGTCAAAGACTTGCCAATGAAATCGAACACATTGAAGCAAGTTATTAGGAGAAGTGCGTACCAATCCCCAAGAATAATAGAATGTACATCTTCAGTCACCGAGCCAGGAAAGATTGATCTAGAGACAATTTTTACAATGATAATACTAAAACCATACCATTTCATTTTGTGCATAATTTCCCAACTAGAACTGGTAAATAAAGAACAATCATCCTGATCGTGTTTATCTAGGCTTACGGCGTGTGTTCGAAGCTTGTTGTGGTGCTTGATGACGGGAAGGCGATTCACCACATTATACGAGAAAAAACAAATTACAACAAATAAAATTGCAACAGTGAAGTATAGGATGGCACTATTCCTTAAACCATGGATATCTTGTGGATACACTGCTTTGGTAAAGATTCTGAGAAACGAAACAAGAAGCCCTACAAACAATAAACGCACATCGTTGGTTCATGTATTGTTTAAGTGAACTTTAACCTCACTTCAAAAGCTTTAATTTATAAATGTTGACGACATCATTGAAATAAAGAGGGTAATCGAAAAATAAGAATCATACCCATCACAAACATATTCGACGTGTTAGATAAGACAATTAAAGAATAAAAATCACATGGGACGATGGTGTTTTATTTTGACTTATATTAAATGAGCTTTCCATGTTGATGTTGCCTAGAAATCGTGTTATCTCTTAGCAAGTTAACATTACATGCTTTTGATATCTTTGTTGCCTAAATATAGGCTTTTGATTTTGTGGCTAAACTATATTATATCTAGCTTTGATCAATAATTAGTTTCTGACTATGCACACAATAGTAAAAATTGAATATCTCTCATCTAATAAAAATGTGTATTAACATAAATCTAGATCGGTTTTCACATCGTAATAACTTAACAGTATATCATATCCTACGATATATTAGTCTGGTATTTACGAGTCAGGCACTAGAGAGTAAGGGACAAATAAGGGAGGAGTATAGTTACTGTTTTATAACGTAGGAAAAGTGAAATCAAAGTGAAGGCAAACCTGAGGCAGAAGTGCCAGAAACAACAGCCTGCGTGTAGCGGTTTGGCAACTCAGCAGCAGAGCCCATAACACCACCCTCAACAAGCGCATTCGCTACACCGGACAGGCCCACGGCCCCAACAGTAACATAAAGCCCATAATAAAGCCCACTTCGGCCCTTAATGTAAAACAAATCAATAAGAGGCACCACAAGAAGGGACAGCAAGAAGAGGCCCAAGCCCAAGTTGATACGAACATAGGCACTGAACTTGCGGAAGTAGAAGATGATGAGCAGTAAAAGAAGTGAGAATGAATAGTAAACAACGGCTAAGATTCGATTAATACTGCGATCTGGATAAAGGTAGTGAAAGTAATCAACGGCTGTGATGAAAGCATTCCAAGGGAGTAGAAAACCTGTTCCTAGTATGAAGTAGATTATGTATGCTAGATTGAAGGTATCTTCTGGAATAATGTTGTTTTCCTTAGGTATAATCTCTTCATTATCATGTCTGTTGTGGTTGAGTAGAGAGATTGTGGCTTCTTCTGTAGCTTCCATTTTCTTTTTTGGCGTTTAGAGAGGCTACAAGGACAAGAGATGAGAATCGATCCCAGGATCTTTTGAAATCGGAAGAAAAGCTCTAAGCTAACAGATGAGCTATCCCTCACTCCCAGCTTCCATTTTCTTTAGTTGTACTGTAGCTCTGTAGGTATAGTTATATTTTGTTTCTTAAGCTGTTGTCAAGTGTGAACTCTGTCACGTAAGAATTGAAAATTGTGAATTGTAGACCACTCACCACTAAGAACGTAGGAAATATCTCTCACATAGTCACATCTAAGAATTGAATGAAGCTATCAGTTCCAGAACTATTCTACACTCAGAAGTGTGACACTGTAACTATTGATCAGCTTTGATATTTATTTAACGTGACTAACTTTTAGTTGTTATATAATAGACTAAACTGATTTCCTTGTCATAAACCTAACAATGAGTGAAATTGATTTTTACTAATAAATGTAATTATTTAACCTGTGGCCTCCCATCTGGAAGTCGGAGAGCTAACCAACTACTCTAGTCTTCTATCTCGGCGCATGCTACTTACTATATTACTGATACATAACAATATTGACATCTATAGTAGATCTAACCCATACGACTTAGTATTAGTAACATTATTTCCTATCATGTTATCTACAGTAGATAATATCACCATAGCAAACTTGTAGATACATGACTGGAAATAAATGTTACTAATACTAAGTCGTATGGGTTAGATGTACGACCTTCTTTCTCGGGGGTGAGTGCCAATTCAACTCGGAAATGTACAAACTTCGTATATCGAGTGACATTTTCGTAAATACATGTTACTAATATTAAGTCGTATGAGTTAGATATTAAGCCGTGATTTTCTCTTTTTAATATTTTTTAAACAAGAAAATATCACGACTTAATATTTGACCATTACGACTTACTCCCTCCGTTTCATTTTAATTTACTCACTTCACTTTGGGGGAGAACCAAGGAGAAAATGCAAAAGTATGAGAAACCGAAAAGGTGGAGAGAGAAATTGAAAAGTGAGAGAGAGAAATTAAAAAGTGGGTTAAAATATTAAAAAATGGATGACATGGGTGGAAAAAGAGTAGAACGTAGATGTGACATGTTATCAAAAATAGAAAAAGCAACAGTATGTAGATTAAAAAGAAACGAGCCAAAAAGGAAAGTGTGTAGATTAAAAAAGAAAACGGATGGAATATATATCGGTGATATTTTATTTACAATAATGTCACCTAACGTACAAAGTTTGTATATCTCGGAGATGAATATGAATTTTTCCCTTTTATCAAGACGTCTCTCCTCTCTCTGTGCGCACTCTCTCTCGGGTCTCCTGATCTCCTTCCCATCTTCATACCTCTTCTTCGCCTCTCTTCTTCCTCCACTACACACAAAACAAATCTGGCTCATCTTCGCCATTATGGCATTATCTTCCTCACCAAAAAATATCCCGACTGGTAAAAGCTCCTCTTTCTCTTGTAAATCATAATACTGTATAACTAACTGTTTAATAATGATCTATGTAGTTGGCAATATGTCCTTTCTTTGTACTGCGCGAAATCCTGTGACATGTAAACAATTGATTAGTAATAATTTATGCAAAACACTTACTCTTGTCTTCTTGCCTAAAAAAAAAAAATTACTCATGTAGTCATGTCAGTCATGTCTACTTATCTTCTTTCAATAATTATATTGAGCGGATATTTTTGGAATTTTCCTTTTCCAATTATTAAGCTTTTCGCATTGAAGTTTCCTCCTTTATAGCCTACCGCCCCAGGCCCCACCCCAAAGACATTTACAAAACTACAATTATTCCATGTAACGTCATGGAAAGAAAAGTTCATAAGATACTCGTTTTTCTTTGTGGTATAGTGATCATTACCCTTCATATTAAATTAATGCCTCTCTCCACCTCATCTAGAGTGTACAATTTTTTTTTTTTTTTTTTTGACATTGACAAAATTTGCATTAATTAAAAACCTGGATTGCGATCCTAATGCTAATACATGCAAACCGAAACAACCAAACAAGTAACAAAGAGCTTTATAAGCTCGTACATACTTTATGAAAAAAACAACTAATCGATTACATGTCCAATCCAAAAACAGTTTTATGTCTTGAGACGGCACGGGTGAGGTTGAGTTATACGTCTTAATGAGAAAGACTGATATGAGAGGGAGTCTGTTGTGATACGAAACTCGATGATTTTCAAAGAGAGATCACACACTACAACTATTAGACCCCAATAATGTCCACTAGGCACTAAATTCCAAGGTTCTTGAAAAGAAACATCCTCCTTGGATTTCCACTGATTTTACGAACAATGAAGTCACGTCCTTTGGTGACTTTTGACCTTGCTTCGAGAGTACCCTGATAGGGGTGTCGCGCACCTAACAAAAATAAATAACCTAACTAACCTCCTAACTATGTAGTAGGGTAAGTCGAGTCGATCCCACGAGAGAAAGTTGTTCCATGATTAGCCATTAATTAATGGTAAGACTAAAGGAAATTAATATCAGAATAATGGTGGAATAAACTATACTAATCAATATCAAAATAAAAGACTCTAGAGTTAAGTATCCCCACTAGCATGAATTAGTATAATAATAATTTCAACCCCAAACTAGTCAACTAAATGTTCACAAGGAAAAGTACACCTATAAAATACCATAAACCTCTCCCGAGTATCTATGGCTTCTCTAATATGCACTCAAGCCTACTCCCGTGCAATCATGCAAATTAAAGACATTAAACGCGGCACTCTAACTTCCTAACAATCCATTCTACCTACTCCTGTGGAGAACTTCATGTCCTTAATTGAATTACCCAAATCCGTCAAAATCCAACTCCCGTTGTGATCAAGACAATGGAATCATAACAATACTAGTTATCCCTAATCTAGTATTGAAATATGCACAATCAATTAAGTAAGAACAATTCAACAATTAATTTAGGAGTTTAAAGAAATAATCATGAATTAATTCATACTAGGGTTCAACTTAACAATAGATAGAAGAACTACTCAAGCATAATTGAAAATAAATAAAGAAACTAGTGAACAATAGTTTAAATTCATAATAATAAACAAAGAGAAAAGAAGAAGAAAATAAATACTTGAATTAATGGAAGAAAGATAGAGTCTTGGAGAACAATGAAGATCTACAAGTTTCTCTCTCTAACTTCTCTCTAGAAACCCTAAAAAGTGTTTACCATCCACACTCTTTTTGTCATTAAACGAATAAAATAGTATTTATAGCTTCCTAAAATAATAAAACCGACATCGCTACGGAGCAGACCAACACGGACGTGTCAATTATGACACGGACGTGTCAATTATGACACGGACGTGTTGACCTGTTACTACATAAATATCCTACGATAGAAAAGCTACTCCCCCGAAGAAATCAGAGTGACACGGACGTGTCATAAGTGACACGGACGTGTTGTCCTGTAATCGTCAGATTCTTCAGCTCAACTTCGAACTGCTATAACTTTTGATCCAGAGCTTTGTTTGGTACATGTAATATATCGTTGGAAAGCTCTTCAAGTCTAGTTTCTAACCCAGTTGGAATCACCTCATTATCAATTTTGTGTCAAAATTTATGAGTAAAATGGTGCAGAGGTGTCATATTTTGCACAAGTACACAAAGTCCTTTGTATCTTCTTCAATTCCAATCCGTTTTGGGCACATGGTATATCCATTTGAAGGTCATACAAGTTCCTTAATCATCATGTCCTTAAAAAGGAGTCCAAAGCATCTGAGATAACATCAAAAGACCTAAAAACCCGTGAAAGCATCGTAGCTTATAAAAAGTGACCTAAATATGCATATATGCAATGTAATGCTCTAATACAACATGAAAATGCACCCTAATATGCAACTAAATTATGTTAGAATATGCACTTATCAAACTCCCCCAAGCTAAACTTTTGCTTGTCCTCAAGCAAACCAAACCAATTCACAAGGGAAGTGTAAGATGAACTTTTGTACAGGATTTATATGTTCAGCCATTCAATTTCCAAGACATGAAATTCGGGCATATGAAAGATATTATAATTATAAGATTAGACTAAGATAGACCACAAATCATACCTCATATAAATTCATGTAATCACAACTTGACTCACCATGGCAATCCACAAACCTTCCCCCAAGCTAGACTCAATTAAACTAGGCAAACCTCACTTTGGTCGAGCACACATTCTCTCATGTGTTTATGGGTAATGATTTTTTCACTCAAATATATACCAAGTCGACTCGAATGAATTATTTTTCTTTAAACTTGACTATCATCTCATTATCCACTTAAACTGGCGAAAACATGAATATAGATCATGAGGACTTACAAAGGGTTGTAGTGTGGCTAAGGTAAGAGTTGGAAAATATTTGGGAATGTGGTGCTAAAAGCCAACTAGTGGAGAAAATAACACTTTAACATCTATGGCCGTTAGATGCAAACGCCACAAAAACTTCTACTAGAAGTTCAACAACTCATTACCAATAAATCAAGATAATACCCAACCTTATCAACTCCAACAAACATTATCTCACCTTTTATTCAATCTTTTTTTCATTTCTTTTTTTCAATTTTTTTTAGATCATTCTTCGCAACTTCTTCATCATTCTTTTCATTTTGCACTTCCACACTATAACTTTAAGCATTTTTTCTTTCAACATATTTTCTTCCAATAATTACCAAAAAACCACAACACAAGCTTAAACACATGAACTTTAATGTTACTCCACTTAGCAAGGCTTTGGTAGAGAAATCATAAAAGGCTAGAGGCTTGTAATGAAGGTTGATCAAGAGAATGGAATATCAAAAGCTCAACATGGGTTAATTAAAGGGAATAATATATATGAAAAGAAAAATGTCTGAAGGCTCAAAACAATGAAAAGAACGCCTCAATGATATCAACACATGTATATGCCACATAAGTATCAAAGAGTGCCAAGTCAAGTTCAAGAATCACACTTCATGAGGAACTATCACACAACAAAAAGTAGAAGACTGATGTAGATGTGTCAGTCTATAAGGCTTGAAAAATCCTCACTAGGCTTATGCTTACCGAGTAAAATCCAGTCTTTCTTGGGGAATGCCAACTAACTTTACCACAAACCATTCAAGTTGCAAAACAATCGTACCATGAAGCGGTCAATGAAGTCTAACTCAATCTTGTAAAATTTAACTACAATATCCAAAATATGCCCAAATCTCATAAATTATCAATCTCATAAATTAAAACATATATTTCTTGTTTGAATGCAACAAAAATGCAAAACTATACTAATATGCTCCTAATACTATGAAAGCAATAAATCATAACTCACTTTCGTAGCAATCACGATTGCACTTAGCATGTGCAACAAGCCCTTTAAACCCCTAGGCTGCCCTAGTGGACGAGTAAGGTCTCGTGAAGGTTTTCAGAAGGCATACCCACAAAGCCAAATTAAACATGCGAAAATTCAGAAGAAGAAAAAAAAATAATTAAAAATAAATAAATAAAGAACCTAAGCGATAATATGTGTAAAGTTATGACCCAAAAAGTAATTCCTCCCCCAAGCTAAATAACACATTGTCCTCGATGTGACAAATAAATATAGGGAGGAGAAGGGAAAGGGAAACATCCACAACCACATAACAGGATCAACTTCCTCAATCACACAATCAAGTTAAACCAAAATAAATGGCAAAAGAGATATGACTCTCAAAAACTTGAAGAGAGGGAAAAGAAAGAGTATACCAAAAGTGTGTCGTGGGTGAAAACCCTTAATTGAACCTCCTAACAGAGCATAAGATCAAGTACCTCGAAATTAACCTCAATGAATAATAGGAACTCAACCCCTGGATCACAATTTGCACAAATTTTATAAGTTAGTAATCAAATAAAAAAAATTAGAATTTCCTAATTCTAAAATTAAAAAGAAAAAAAAAGGTTAGAAAACTTGGTTTGCCTCCCAGGAATAGCTCATTAAAGCCCTTAGTAGTTTGTCAAATGCATCTGCATGCATCTCACAAAAAAGCAAATAATATACAAAAGAAAATATAAAATAAATTAGTTCTAATTCTCTACAAGACCTGCAAAAAGGAAAATCAAAGAAAAAGTTATATTCACAAGAGAAGGAAGAAAAAGAAAAATTATTAGTCTTTTTACATGATCCAATATGTTGGGAAGAAACCGAATTTACATCAATTACGTGATCATATGAGTCATACAAAGAGGGAGAAATAAGGAATGATGGAGGATATAATATAGGGGAAGAAGGAATGAGGTCAAGTTTTTGAGACAAAGGAACATGAGACTCAAAAACAGTAAGTGGAACCGATAAAGACTCATGAATTTCATCACTCTCATCTAGAGACTTCTCTAAAGAAGGCTTTTCAACCAAGGGTTCTTCCTCCTTCAAAATATCCATCACATTGATCATTTTCTTAATCTCATCATCATCCCAATAATTCACATTTATTATCCCTCCCGCATCATCATCATCATCATCATCATAAATATATGGTTCGGGATGAGAATTTTGAGCAGAATTATCACAAACATATTGGGGAGAGCGGTTAAAACCATGTAGGGGTGTCACATCACACAGAGAAATAGCAAGCGAAGTAGAGTGACAGTTCGAAGAATAAGAAGGTGTTGTAATATGCATTTCGGATGAAAAAGATGGTCGAGAAGATAAAGACATATCCCACTCATAATTATTCCGAGCCAACCACTCAATTAGATCCCAACAATAATCGGGTGATTGAGATAGAAATTGTCCATTAGACATAGACTCCAACACCTCTCTAGTTTCTTCATTTAAACTCTCATAAATCACTAGGCACATATCCCAAATTTCAATTCCATGGTTAGGACCAATAAAATCGCCAAGTCTATAATAGTATTTCCAAAACAATTCATTCTCATATTGAGGAAAAGAAAAAAATTGCTCTAGAATTACTAGCAAAAATATTGGGTTCATGGAACATGTATGGTAATTCATGAGAACTCATGCAAAAATTGGGAGAATTTTGATATGATGCATCAAAACTATAAACATGAGAACCATAAGAATTATGACTATGGTGCCTATCAAAAGAATTATCCCCATCACAATAATAATATGACTTCATGATACGAAAAAGAAAAAAAAATATTCACAAAAGAAACGAAAAAAAAAAATTTATATACACTATAGTCTCACCAACAATAAAAACTAAATAAAACAAACAATCTCCCCGGCAACGGCGCCAAAATTTGATAGGCGTGTCGCGCACCTAACAAAAATAAATAACCTAACTAACCTCCTAACTATGTAGTAGGGTAAGTCAGAGTCGATCCCACAGAGAGAAACTTGTTCTATGATTAGCCCTTAAATAATGGTAAGACTAAAGGAAATTAATATCAAGAATAATGGTGGAATAAACTATACTAATCAATATCAAAATAAAAGACTCTAGAGTTAAGTATCCCCACTAGCATGAATTAGTATAATAATAATTTCAACCCCAAACTAGTCAACTAAATGTTCACAAGGAAAAGTACACCTATAAAATACCATAAACCTCTCCCGAGTATCTATGGCTTCTCTAATATGCACTCAAGCCTACTCCCGTGGAATCATGCAAATTAAAGACATTAAACGCGGCACTCTAACTTCCTAACAATCCATTCTACCTACTCCCGTGGAGAACTTCATGTCCTTAATTGAATTACCCAAATCCGTCAAAAACTCAAAATCCAACTCCCGTTGTGATCAAGACAATGGAATCATAACAATACTAGTTATCCCTAATCTAGTATTGAAATATGCACAATCAATTAAGTAAGAACAATTCAACAATTAATTTAGGAGTTTAAAGAAATAATCATGAATTAATTCATACTAGGGTTCAACTTAACAATAGATAGAAGAACTACTCAAGCATAATTGAAAATAAATAAAGAAACTAGTGAACAATAGTTTAAATTCATAATAATAAACAAAGAGAAAAGAAGAAGAAAATAAATACTTGAATTAATGGAAGAAAGATAGAGTCTTGGAGAACAATGAAGATCTACAAGTTTCTCTCTCTAACTTCTCTCTAGAAACCCTAAAAAGTGTTTACCATCCACACTCTTTTTGTCATTAAACGAATAAAATAGTATTTATAGCTTCCTAAAATAATAAAACCGACATCGCTACGGAGCAGACCAACACGGACGTGTCAATTATGACACGGACGTGTTGACCTGTTACTACATAAATATCCTACGATAGAAAAGCTACTGCCCCGAAGAAATCGAGTGACACGGACGTGTCATAAGTGACACGGACGTGTTGTCCTGTAATCGTCAGATTCTTCAGATCAACTTCGAACTGCTATAACTTTTGATCCAGAGCTTTGTTTGGTACATGTAATATATCGTTGGAAAGCTCTTCAAGTCTAGTTTCTAAACCAGTTGGAATCACCTCATTATCAATTTTGTGTCCGAATTTATGAGTAAAATGGTGCAGAGGTGTCATATTTTGCACAAGTACACAAAGTCCTTTGTATCTTCTTCAATTCCAATCCGTTTTGGGCACATGGTATATCCATTTGAAGGTCATACAAGCTCCTTAATCATCATGTCCTTAAAAAGGAGTCCAAAGCATCTGAGATAACATCAAATGACCTAAAAACCCGTGAAAGCATCGTAGCTTATAAAAAGTGACCTAAATATGCATATATGCAATGTAATGCTCTAATACAACATGAAAATGCACCCTAATATGCAACTAAATTATGTTAGAATATGCACTTATCATACCCGAAATTTAGTCTCATTGGACTGAAACTCGAAAGATGTGGAGGTCAAAATTTGCTCCAAATCAAATTGGAGGGTCTCCCATGAGATGCACTTTTAGGTGTGATGACATCTGAAGTCATCACGAGAAATTGGGGCGAGTTAGATTGATGAACTTCGCCCCACTTATGGATCCGAAGATCCCACCTCACAATCTCAAGCCTAGAAGAACGACGCACAACAAATATGAATTGAGAACCTCCTCTCATCTTAACCAACTCTCGAATTCCTGAAGCAGCATAACCCCACGACCAACTCCAGGGTTATTGGCTCTATTTAATAGGTTTCCTAGATCTTCCTTTGTCATAGGAAACCCATAACCTTGCAATGCCCACCGATCACTACTAACGAACACCCTAGCACACTCAGACACAAAAAGGCCAGGATTATTGGATCTGGAAGATACTGAATTAAAACTGAAACATAAAACAAACATTAAACAAACTAACAACGCGAATACGAGATTCATATTTGTACTCCACCAAGACGTAAACCGGGGTTGGGGAAGGGGAGACTTGACCAAACAGGGGAGAGGGGAAGGGAACTCGACCAAGACAGGGGAGGGGGACGGGGCTGGGGAACACTGGGAGGGGGAGAAAAACCAAACGGGGGAGGGAGCTTCAACAGGACGCTAGGTGTGACAACAACTTTGACAGGGGAGGGGGAAAAGGGAACCGACTAACTAACAGGGGAGGAGGGCGAAGATCCAAAAGGGAGCCCTAACAACCCTACCACCGAGGACGCGAGAAGGGGAGGAGGAGACAACGGGGTACGCTAGGAGGGAGGCCCGCGAAGGCAGCAGGGGAGGGGGGAGACTACAGGGGACGCGCGAAGGGGATGAGGAGACACCGGGGGACACTAGGGGAGAGGCCGACGCAGACACCAGGGGAGGGGAGGAGACTACGGGAAAACGCTAGGGGGAGGACGAGACCCACGACGGGACTGGGCACGATGGGGCTGGACACGACGGGAAAGCAAAGAAACTGACGATGGGGCTAGGCTTGCCGGCGAGGCTGAGAAGCCAGCCACCAGCGAGCCTAAAGGCGGATGTTGAGGGCTCTTACTCTAAGATTTGTGGCCGGGTGAATTTTACAATTTTTCTGTTTGAAGTGGCACGTAGGGACTTTTTTTGGAGGGGAAGTTGAAATTTTTGATCATATTCATTTAAGTAGTACTTCTTCCGTTCTATAATTCTTGCAATATTTGTAATTTCATAATATTTATTGTACTAATTTGAACATTAATATATTCAGTTTGCATTTATTAGTAAAAATTAAATAATTCCTTTTTATAAAGAAAAACTACATATTGAGATGAATCTAACAAAATCCATATGATATTTCTTTTTACTTTGTAATTAATGATAAGAATTTGTGATTAAAGTTTATAAAATTTGATGTTAATTTTTTTGCTAATTAAGTAAGTAGATTAATGAAACATCATGTTTACAACCTAAAACCTGCCTAAAGGAAGGCAAACCAACTAGATTGGACCACCTTGCACCTTAGGAGGTTAACCAGACCAATGAGGTCACTAGTACACAATTAGCTCACTTATTACAGACTCACAAACCAATTATAATCTTGTCTAGATACTTTTTGAGGCAAAACATGTGCAAGGGATATTCATCTTACCTTATAAAAAAAATTAAAAGTATATCACCATGGCAAACTTGTAGATAACATGACATGGAAAAAAGGACTAACCTCTCTCTCATAACCGAGTGTCGGTCCATCTCGGAGATCGATGTACAAACTTTGTATATCAAGTGACATTTTTCGTAAAAAAAATCACGACTTGATATTTGACCCTTACGACTTGATATCAGTGATATCTTATTTACAAAATGTTACAAAGTTTGTACATCTCTAAGATGAATAGAATTTTCCCCTTTATCAGCACGAATCTCCTCTCTATATGCGCTCTCTCTGGTGATCTACTCCCATCTTGATATCTCTTCTTCGCCTCTGCTCGTCCTCCACATAAAACAAATCTGGCTCATCTTCACAATTATCTTCCTTACCAAAAAATATCCATACTGGTAAAAGCTCCTATTTCTCTTATTGTAAATCATAATTATTACTCCCTCCGTCCCATAATATAGTGCTTATTTCTCTCTCTTGAGGTCAAACTTTAAAATCTTTGACCAAATATTCTCATTTGTATATATAAAAAAAACATATTCATGTGGGATCTTATTAGATTTATCTCAATGTGTACTTTCATAATATCAACTTTTTATATTTTTTATTAATATGGAATTGAAGATATTGAAGGTCAAATGTTTATCTTGGAGTCTGTGTAAAAAAGAAACAAACACTATATTATGAGACGGAGGGAGTATTTATTAGGGTGTTAGTTGGTCCATTTGACTGTATAACTATTTGATAACGATGGATGTGGCTGACAATGTTTCCTTCTTTGTATTGCGAGAAATTCTGTGACATGTGAACAATGCAATTCATTATAATTAATGCAAAACACTTGCTTATCTCTTTCTTTCCTAAAAAATAAACACTTGCTTATCAGACGGCATGCAAAAAATTGAAGGATTTATGTACTCGACTTAAATGCAATTACTAATTATATTATGGATCGTATTATGGAGATAATAAATTTGTTCTATTGGGTCGTCTATACGTCTTGCTAGAGAATGCTATAGAACTCTGGGTTAGGAAATTATAAACCCGAAGCCCAATATAATGGATCCTATTAGGTCACACAATATACTTGGATCAACAAAAGAAACCTAGAGCCCGTAAGGGCCCTAGGGTGGCCGGCCAAGAGGAGGGGAGAGGAGAAGTGATTCTCCTTCTAACCTAAATATATTTATATATTTAGTTAGGCAATAAGGAAATAACATAAGATATCTCTCATTATTCTTCTCTCTCATATTCTTTCCAAAAGTCACAAAAACTCCATTAAAGTAGAAGAAGAATTTCTTCCTTCCAACAAGTATTGGTGGAGTGTTGATCCGGGTTGGTGGACCAAGTAGAGGAATCACAATTGAGGTTCTTTTTCCGAGTTATAGAAGCTTTGTGGAATTCACGCTTCAAAGGTAAATTCTTAACTATTATGTGATTCTTGAATGTATATGCATGAGATCCTGTTTTAAGTGCTTAAGAATATGATTCATGAAATTCCGCTTAGAGTACTTAGAATCCTACAAAAATGTCAATGTCATTATATCAAATATCAATCAAGTTTCACGAACTAGAGCCAAGATGTATAATTGCCGTCCAATGATTAAGGAGGTTCTCATTTTCGGTAACAAAATTAAAATTGGACCCTTTTACGTACCATATTTTAATTTTTAATTTAGTTTTGTTTGTATACAACTTTTATCATTCATATATTTAATTATATATTTATGAAAATTGTATAAAATTGAAATTTTATAAATATAGATGAATCCAATTAACAACGCCTTACATGTAATAATTTGTATTCTATATTATTTACAACTCCAACGCCATACCATTTGATTTTCGCCATGATCTCCCAAACATGGCCAGTTACAGAATGTTCTTGCTCGAGTTTCCCCTCGTTTGCAGCAGCCTGCGTTCTCAGTTCGTTGTAGTAGTTGCATTGATAACAGGAAGTCTTTGCGCTACATTGTATAAGATGATGATACAAATGATCACAAAAACTATACCAACAACAAAAGTCATGGGTGTTTTGTGGATATACGAGCTTTGGTAAAGATTCTTAGCAGCGAAAGACACCTATAATGTCAAATGATATGTAAATGGCTAAATGCAAATATGCAATATAAGTTCAGCCCATAGTTCGAAAATGCGATTTCGGTAACGATCCCGGAAACGATTGCGGTATCGCTGGAACGGAACGGATACGTTCATCATGGACTACGTCGCGGTTGCCACGACAAGAATTTGGTTTTAAAACTTTTCAGGGTTTTTAATAATTGTACCCAAATATTATAGATGGGCTGATACTTCTATAGTTCTCTATAAATGGAAGCATAGTTGTGGCCCAATGCATAAAAGAAATAAAAAATCGGGACTGAAGCATAAAAGAATTAATAAAAAAAATAAGAGAAATGAAAATATATAGAAAACAAATAAGACTGACAGCAACACGTTTTAAAAAAAATGATAGAGAGCAATAAATAAGGATGTGGAACAGAGGAGGGAGAAAAGGAATTAAAAGAAAAATACTGACAGAGAGTAATAAATAAGGACGTGAGAGATAGGAGAGAGAAAAGGAAATAAAAAAAGAATATGCTCCACAGCTGTCAAAGCACGTGAGAAAAGATAAAAAAAATAGAAAACGCACAGCCACACATAGGATAGAGAAAAGGAAGACAAGATCGAATAAAAGAAAGAGAATATGAAGATCGTAGAAGATGCGGATGCCGGAGAAGAAGAAGCTCGAAGAAGATGACCTAGAAAACTCACGGATCGGACTCGATGCGGTGGAATAATATGGGCGAGTTTGGTGCGATGCAGTCGTATCGTACAATATGTCGGATTAAAAAATTAATAATCCAGTATGAATTTGTAAATGTCGGTTTGTAACTTGAAATTCCGTTCCAAAACAGCCGAACCGAAACGGAACGGCCGCATTTTTGAACTATGGTTCAGCAATTATTGAAAGAAAACAATCAGTCTAGATAAATTATTCAACCTTATGGAAAGAAGAGAAGTTCATAAGAATTTGTTCTTTTTTTTGGTATAGTGATCATTACCCTTTATTTTCTTTAAAGGTAAGATGAAATCCTCTGAACTGCCCACGCACAGGGCCCTCACCCAGAGGCTCATTATAAGTCAGACACCCTCAACAAATGCTTGGGGAGGAATTAAACCCTAAAATTTGCTAGGGAAGATGGGAAAGTTCGCCACTTGAGCCAACCCCAATTCATGATCATTACCCTTCATATAATTAATGCCTCTCTCCACCTCATCTAGAGTGTACAATTTTTCTACTTCTTCCGTTCTGTAATTCTTACAATACTTGTAATTGCATAGTATTTATTGTACTAATTTGACCAATAATATCTTCAATTGTGCATTCATTAGTAAAAATTATAAAAGTTTTATATTGAAAAATTACATTGAGACAATGAATCTAACAAGATTCCATATGATATTTTTTTTAAATTTACTATATATTGATGAGAATTTGTGATTAAAGTTTATAAAATTTGATCTTGAAATAGCAAGTATTGCATAAAATACAGAACGGAGAAATTTTGATCTTGAAATAGTAAGTATTGCATAATAATAAATATATTTGAAATTGGGCTTAATTGTTTTTGATAATATTTATGAGTTTCTATGAATAATTAGTTGTTACTACTGAATTTTTATGGGGATTGTATGAATTATTTCTATTATCGAACACTTTATTTTGATGCTCGGGCCTAAATTATATCATCAAAAGAATAGAGTTTAAAATTTTGGATATTTTGGATTAGATCCAATCTAGTGTCTGAAGATCCGGATTAGATTGGTTCAGACTCAAACACTGATTGGTTTAGATTTGAATTAGAAAATTAAAATCCAATTTTTATTCGAATTGGATTAGACTAGGCCTAAATTCAAACCGTGTACCGAACTTTTACCCCCTAGAAGTTAGTATTAATAACACGAAAGATTTATAAATGACATGAACCAAAACTTAAAAAATTACACGAAACATCTTCAAAATGATATGAAATATGCCAATAATGACATGAAATACGTCAATAATGACATGAAACACTAATAATAGTTCACACATGTGAGATGTTGTTACGCAATAAGTTATGGTGTAACATGTTACACCAAAGACGCACTCAAAAGTTTGTGATAAATACTTAAATAAGTTTTCTTAGGAGTAAATGAGCATCACTGACATATTATCTCATTGGTATGAGCTCCATGTATTCTAGAGTGCGTCTTGGGTGTAACATGTTATACCATAACTTATTGTGAGTAGCAATATCTCACATGTGATAATTAAATATAATTATTTCATGTCATTATTGGAGTGTCTCATATCATTTTGGAATTGTATCATGTCATTTTAAAATTTGATTCTGTCATTTATAAAATTATTTGTGTCATTATCGGTATGTTTCATATTATTATTATTCACTTTTATGTCATTTTTAAGCAAACTTATACCATTTTCTCTATTTCATTGTTATTTTTCAACTCTTTATATACCTAACCATTATTACAAAAACTGATATCATTTATAAAAGAGATGATATCATTATTACTTACTTTTATGTCATTTTCAGTGAACTTGTATAATTTTCCCTTATTCCATTATCATTTTTCAAATACCTTACACAAACTAATATCATTTATAGGAAAAATGATACTGTATCATTATTATTCACTTTCATGTCAATTTTCAGCAAAGTTGTATTATTTTCCTTTATTTTATTATCATTTTTCAATTGTTTATATACTTTATCATTACTCCACAAACTAATATCATTTAAGAAAAATCATATCATTATTACTCACTTTTATGTCATTTTTCAGCAAGCTTGTATCATTATTATCTCTTTCTCTGTCCTCCCCTCAAAACCTAACCTTCACTACTCCACCTAGCTCCTCCCACCCAACACTCCACCTCTTTCCGCCCTTCCCAACGCACCGCGCCACCACACCACTATATCACCTGCAGCCATTCATCAAATCTCCTCTATTTCTTCTTCTCCGTCACCACCACACCTCATCACGATTCACTAGCACCAATGAGCAGCGCCATCAACGCGGACGTCAACGACACTATGACTATCGTCGTCCCTCCCCTTCGTACACGTGGCCATCACTTCTAGCATCTCCATTGCTCGTTCAATCACCACCGTATTTTCTCTCTCCCCTACTCTTCGCACCATCCATATATAGTCTAACCATCTCCGTTTTTGTTGATTTCGAGGTTGCGATAGCGAGAATATGCCGATAATACAGGTTTAATAATGGATAAATCTAAACCAGATCTAACTAAATTGTAAAGCTCGAGAATCAAAATCAAACGTTAGTTGGTAGAAATCTAATCAATTAATTGATTAAACTGATTAAATTGAGGATTTCTTGCTTAAATTCGTCGTTGCTCGATCGTGGATTTTTCTGAGAGAAATTGGAAGATCGTGAGGATTTTCAAGGTGCAGAGAGGGAAAATAATGAAGGCGAGGAGAAGGAGGAGAGAGAGACTAGATGAGAAAGAGAGACTAGAGGTGTGAGGTTTGTGGAAGCAAGGAGAGGAATCCTTAGTTTAGTTATGTTCTTTTTTATTCAAAAGCTTAGGGCCCGTTCGGTATTACTGTGGTTTTCTTTTTTTGGTTTTTTGATTTTCAAAGTCATATGATATATGTCCGATAATGAATAAAATATTAGTCAAATTTATTGGGAACATGATGATTTTGAAAACTGACAACTAAAAAGTGAAAACTACTTTTTCTGGTTTCATGTTTTTGGTTTTTAGTTTTCAAAAAAAATGAAAACTGAAAACAAAAAACGATAACGAACGGGCCCTTAGTTTAGTTATTTTATTACACCAGAAATTATGGTGTAACAATTACACCTAATTAAGACTTTGTTATATTAAATCGTACTATAATGAAAGTTTTTTTTGAATGTAATAAGGTAAGAACATGTGAGAGAGAAGTGACATGTGACGGACATACCGGCCATGTCACAAATGACATGGCGTCATGTTAGTGTTTAAATAGGGGGTGGCACCAGCACGTGGCGAGCTACAATATAAACTTGACTCTACATTTTAATACTTCCTCCATATAAAAATAAGTGAAACACTTCTCTAAAAAACAAAAACTGTTACATAAACGAGAGTTTGTTTCACTTATCTCAGACAACAAAAAGTATATATATATTAATTAATATATATTATTAATTGATTAGGCAATAAATACATCCAGTAACTTTTAAAAGCATTAAGCACTTAAGATCATATAACTCGATTCAAATACTGAATAACATGAGTGTACAACTACTACTTAGTTATGACCAAAATACAAAGTGAGTAAAAGGTTACTTTGCTTCTTTTTGAATCAACAACTCTTTGGATGATATACTTCCTTCAACTCTCCTACAATTTGGTCTTTGTTATTGGCCTTGGACCTTCTTATCCACAAAAATCAGGTTGGTATTCTTTGATTAAATGAGCCAAAACCAAGACAAAATTGAACCAACAGCCAAGCCAAGAATCAAAAACATCACGATCAATATCCCAGCTGCTTCTGCATGTTGAAGTTGGACCGTTTTGGGAGCTAAAATCATCCCAACACTGACAAAGTACCCATTTGTAAGTCCCAACAAACATGTCAAGCTTATCACAGGAATCTCGGTCCGAAAGAACTGAGGACCATTCAAGCATCCCAAGTACAAAGGGAAGAACAAGAATCTAGCAATACATGCACCCACGGCAATTTTTGCATTGTCTAGAAGATACACTGCCGTCAAAGACTTGCCAGTGAAATCGAACACATTGAAGCAAGTTATTAGGAGAATTGCGTACCAATCCCCAAGAATGATAGAATGTACATCTTCAGTCACCGAGCCAGGGAAGATCGCTCTAGTGACCATATATATAAAGATAACAACAAAAGCATACCATTTGATTTTTTGTATAATTTCCCAACTAGAACTGGTAAATAAAGAACAATCATCTTGATCGTGTTTATCTAGGCTTACGGCTTGTGTTCGAAGCTTGTTGTGATGCTTGATTACTGGAAGGCGATTCACCACATTATACGAGAAAAGACAAATCACAACAACTAAAATTGCAACAATGAAGTATAGGATGGCACTATTCCTTAAACCATGGATATCTTGTGGATACATGGCTTTGGTTAAGATTCTGAGAAACGAAACAAGAAGCCCTACAAACATTAAACGCACATCGTTGGTTCATGTATTGTTAAGTGAACTTTGACGTCACTTGGATTAAATGCTTTAATTTATAAATATTGACGAATGACGATATCATTGAATTAAACAAAGAGGGTAATGACAATCAATTTTAAACAAAACCCAAAAATAAGAATAGTATCCATTAGGCCATTACAAGCATATTTAACATGTTAGATAGATAAGTGTCTAGTCACTTTCCATAAATAAGAATCACATGGTACGATGGTGTTCTATTTTCTATTAATAGATTGACAATCAATTTTAAACAAAACCCAAAAATAAGAATCATATAACAATATTCGACATGTTAGATAAGATAAGTGCCCAGTCACTTTCCATAAAGAACAAGAATCACATTGTACGATACGATGGTGTTTTATTTTTATTAATAGATTGGCTTCGATCAAATGACTTTTCGATGTTTTTTAACTAAAAAGTACTACATCCATTCCTATTCTGAACTTCTATTCATCGCCCTAAAAGTCTTTCACAAAAGTCTTTAAAATCGTCCCAAAAAAAGTTGAAATTACATTTCTAACCTTTTCCTTCTTTTCCCTAAACCACCACCACCACCCACCACCACCCACCTCACTCCACCACCATCCACCTCCTGCCGACACCACCCCATCGCCACAGCCAACTACCAGCCACTGGAAGGAGTCGAATTTTTTTAGGACCATGGAGCGAATGTCCGGCCAGGACGTTCGCCCATCGTCGTAAAAAATTTCGACGGCTTCCACGTGGGTGGTGGAGGAGGTGGTGGGTGGCAAGTGGGGAGGTAGGTGATGGCAGGTGGTTGCGAGGGGGTGGCAGGTGGTGGTGGGTGGTGTGGAAAAGAGGGAAGGGTAAATCGTAAAATAGTCTATAAAAATAAATTTGGGGCGTTTTAAAGTAATTTTGGGGCGACGTTTAACAAACCCCTTCCTTTTAATCTACACACTTTTCTTTTCTGGTCGTTCCTTTTTAATGGTTCTGTTACATTTATCTATATAAGGTAAAATTCTCAATCGTTATTCCCCACTTTTGTCCCACATATAGTCCCTCACCAAATATTTTACATGCTTTTGATCTTTATCCTTCCTAAAATTAGGCTTTATGTCGATTTCGTGGCTAAACTATATTACATCTAGCTTTAATCAATAATTGTCTCTAACTACGCAATAGTAGAAATTGAATCTCTCTCATCTCATAAAAATGTGTATTAACATAAATCTAGATCGATTTTCACGTCATAATAGCTTAATAGAATTCTAAGATATATAGTTACATGTCGGATCAGACATCAATCCCTTCGATATATTAGTCTAGTCTTTACGAATCAGGTACTTAAGATAAAATGAAAAGTGAAGGCGCGCAAACCTGAGGCAGAAGTGCCAGATTGAACAGCCTGCATGTAGCGGTGCGGCAACTCAGCAGCTGAGCCACATACACCACCCGAGGCAAGCCCATTAGCTACGCCGGACACGCCCAACGCCCCAACAGTAACATAGAACCCATAATAAACCCCACTTTGGCCCTTAAGGTGGAGCAAATCCATGAGAGGCACTACAAGAAGAGCCAACAAGAAGAGGCCCAACCCCAAGTTGATGCGAACATAGGCATTGAACTTGCGGAAGTAGAAGATGATGAGTAGAAAAACAAGTGAGAATGAATAATAAACAACGGCGAAGATTCGATTAACACTACGATCAGGATAAAGGTAGTGGAAGTAATCAACGGCTGTGATGAAAGCGTTCCAAGGAAGTAGGAGACCTGTTCCTAGTATGAAGTAAATGATGTATGCTAGATTTAAGGAATCTTGTGGAATATTGTTGTGGTTGAGGAGACAGATTGTGGCTTCATCTCTTGCTTCCATTTTCTTTAGTTGTAGTGTAATTCTGTAAGTATTATATTGTGAGTTGTGGTTTAGCGAGTTTTTGGAGCTGTTTGTGAAGTGTGAACTTGTCACGTAAGGAAAATAAATTGTGAATTGTAGACCACCAAGTATGTAGGAAATATCTCTCACATTTAAGAAGTGAAAGCTACCAGTCCCAGAACTATTCTACACTCAAAGTGTGACGATAAATCACAATACCTCACTTTTCTAGATTACAAAAAAAAAAAAAAAAAAAAAAAAAAAAACTTTAAATAGACCGGGTTAACAATAACTTATTGTTAGGCGTGTTCATTCCGAATAATCCGAACCGAAATTTCGGATCGGGAAAAATGCGATGATAAGAAAAAATTGGATACGGATCGGATTGGATATCTAAAACTAAAATTTACATTTTTCAAATGAAAAGTTCATAAAATAAGTTTCGGATCGGATCGGATCATCGGATATTTCGGATATCTGGTCCAGAAAACGGATAATTTTGGATCTTTCGGGTCGGATTTCTATTAGGGTTTTATTTTAATACCGCAAGTGTACGGTGTCGTAGCACATACGGGTCGAACTCAGGGAGGTATAAGATTAACCACTACTTGATTTTAGATTACAAAATAGTTACACAATCCAGAAATGAGGAAGAGTCTATAAACTAAAGGCTAAACAAATGACAAAATATGACAAACAAATGCCTCATGCTTCACCATGCGAAAATTTTATTCATGTGTGGTAAAGTTAAGCCTACATATTCTTCAAAATCATTTTTTTTCTTCTAATATATATATATATATATATATATATATATATATATATATATATATATATATATATATATATATATATATATTGTTCTATTATATGCTTTAGGGATTTGCTCAAATTTTTGAGGGCTAATCCTATAATGTACGAGCTTCCATCTATTTTCTGAAGCTCATTTTGTAGAGATTGTGATACTTTTAAATTGTTATCAACAAGTGATGTACAAAAATTGCTACATAGTACTAAGCACTGTAAGTTACTGCATAATATGCTTGATAAAGTAGCTCGTATTTTTTAGGGCTAATGTCATGATAGTGTATCAACCTCCAACTTTTTAGTGAAGCTCATTTTTAAACTGTTCTTCGCGTTTGATTTAATATGTAAATTAAACTTGTTACTAATATAAATTCGTTCAAATACCTTATGATATAAGTGATTTAATACCTTTAAACAATACAACACAACTACGAGACTTTTTACAAAAAAAATCGAATAACCTAAAGAATTTATCTTTCAATATCCAAAGCAGTAGCCTATATCCTAATAAAAAAGATATCTATATTTGGGATGATGTCTTAATTTTGTTATGGTTTTGCATTAGAAAATATGTTTACGTCTAATTGTCATGTTTAGGGGAGTTGTTCAGTGATATGAGATTTGGTCGGATTGAAGTAGTGTAGCCGATGTAGAATTCCAGAGATTGTGTTGCATGTACATTGGTCGAAATTTGGGCGATGTCCAAATTAGAGACAAAATAAAAAAATTTGGGCATTTTTATATAATAGACACTGAACTATACTAATAAAGAAGCAATTCATGCTATGCACAAGGTGATACGAACATAGGCACTGAACTTGCGGAAGTAGAAGATGATGAGCAGTAAAAGAAGTGAGAATGAATAGTAAACAACGGCTAAGATTCGATTAATACTGCGATCTGGATAAAGGTAGTGGAAGTAATCAACGGCTGTGATGAAAGCATTCCAAGGGAGTAGGAACCCTGTTCCTAGTATGAAGTAGATTATGTATGCTAGATTGAAGGTATCTTCTGGAATAATGTTGTTTTCCTTAGATATAATCTCTTCATTATCATGTCTGTTGTGGTTGAGTAGAGAGATTGTGGCTTCTTCTCTAGCTTCCATTTTCTTTTTTAGCGTTTAGAGAGGCTACAAGGACAAGAGATGAGAATAGATCCCGGGATCTCCTGAAATCGGAAGAAAAGCTCTAAGCTAACGGATGAGCTATCCCTCACTCCCAGCTTCCATTTTCTTTAGTTGTATTGTAACTCTGTAAGTATAGTTATATTGTGTTTCTTAAGCTGTTGTGAAGTGTGAACTCTGTCACGTAAGAATTGAAAATTGTGAATTGTAGACCACTAAGAACATAGGAAATAACTCTCACATAGTCACATCTAAGAAGTGAATAAAGCTATCATTTCCAGAACTATTCTACACTCGAAGTGTGACACTGTAACTATTGATCAGCTTTGATATTTATTTAACGTGACTAACTTTTTAGTTGTTATATAATAGACTAAACCGATTTCCTTGTCATTAACCTAACAATGAGTGAAATTGATTTTTACTAATAAATGTAATTATTTAACCTGTGGCCTCCCATCTGGAAGTCGGAGAGATAACCAACTACTCTAGTCTTCTATCTCGGCGCATGCTACTTACTATATTACTGATACATAACAATATTGACATCTATAGTAGATCTAACCCATACGACTTAGTATTAGTAACATTATTTCCTATCATGTTATCTACAGTAGATAATATCACCATAGCAAACTTGTAGATACATGACAGGAAATAAATGTTACTAATACTAAGTCGTATAGGTTAGATCTACGACCTTCTTTCTCAAGTGTGAGTGCCAATTCAACTCGGAAATGTACAAACTTTGTATATCGAGTGACATTTTCGTAAATGCGTATTCTTAATATTAAGTCGTATGAGTTAGATATTAAGTCATGATTTTCTCTTTTTACTATTTTTTAAACAAGAAAATATCACGACTTAATATTTGACCCTTACGACTTATATATCAGTGATATTTTATTTACAATAATATCACTTGATGTACAAAGTTTGTATATCTCGGAGATGAATTTGAATTTTTCCCTTTTATCAACACGCCTCTCCTCTCTCTGTGCGCACTCTCTCCGGTCTCCTGATCTCCTTCCCATCTTCATATCTCTTCTTCATATCTCTTCTTCGCCTCTCTTCTTCCTCCACTGCACACAAAACAAATCTGGCTCATCTTCACCATTATGGCATTATCTTCCTCACCAAAAAATATCCCGACTGGTAAAAACTCCTCTTTCTCTTGTAAATCATAATACTGTATAACTAACTGTTTAATAATGATCTATGTAGTTGGCAATGTGTCCTTTCTTTGTATTGCGCGAAATCCTGTGACATGTAAACAATTGATTAGTAATAATTTATGCAAAACACTTACTCTTGTCTTCTTGCCTAAAAAAAAAAATTACTCGTGTAGTCATGTCAGTCATGTCTACTTATCTTCTTTCAATAATTATATTGAGCGGATATTTTTGGAATTTTCCTTTTCCAATTATTAAGCTTTTCGCATTGAAGTTTCCTCCTTTATAGCCTACCGCCCCAGGCCCCACCCCAAAGACATTTACAAAACTACAATTATTCCATGTAACGTCATGGAAAGAAAAGTTCATAAGATACTCGTTTTTCTTTGTGGTATAGTGATCATTACCCTTCATATTAAATTAATGCCTCTCTCCACCTCATCTAGAGTGTACAATTTTGTTTTTTTTTTTTTTGACATTGACAAAATTTGCATTAATTAAAAACTGGATTGCAGTCTAATGCTAATACATGCAAACTGAAACAACCAAACAGTAACAAGAGCTTTATAAGCTCGTACATACTTTATGAAAAAAACAACTAACTGTTACATGTCCAATCCAAAAACAGTTTGTCTTGAGCGACGACGGGTGAGGTTGAGTTATACGTCTTAATGAGAAAGACCTGATATGAGAGGGAGTCTGTTGTGATACGAAACTCTGATGATTTTCAAAGAGAGACTGTCACACTACAGCTATTAGACCCCAATAATGTCCACTAGGCACTAAATTCCAAGGTTCTTGAAAAGAAACATCCTCCTTGGATTTCCACTGATTTTACGAACAATGAAGTCACGTCCTTTGGTGACTTTTGACCTTGCTTCGAGAGTACCCTGCTAGGGGTGTCGCGCACCTAACAAAAATAAATAACCTAACTAACCTCCTAACTATGTAGTAGGGTAAGTCAGAGTCGATCCCACAGAGAGAAAGTTGTTCTATGATTAGCCATTAATTAATGGTAAGACTAAAGGAAATTAATATCAGAATAATGGTGGAATAAACTATACTAATCAATATCAAAATAAAAGACTCTAGAGTTAAGTATCCCCACTAGCATGAATTAGTATAATAATAATTTCAACCCCAAACTAGTCAACTAAATGTTCACAAGGAAAAGTACACCTATAAAATACCATAAACCTCTCCCGAGTATCTATGACTTCTCTAATATGCACTCAAGCCTACTCCCGTGGAATCATGCAAATTAAAGACATTAAACGCGGCACTCTAACTTCCTAACAATCCATTCTACCTACTCCTGTGGAGAACTTCATGTCCTTAATTGAATTACCCAAATCCGTCAAAATCCAACTCCCGTTGTGATCAAGACAATGGAATCATAACAATACTAGTTATCCCTAATCTAGTATTGAAATATGCACAATCAATTAAGTAAGAACAATTCAACAATTAATTTAGGAGTTTAAAGAAATAATCATGAATTAATTCATACTAGGGTTCAACTTAACAATAGATAGAAGAACTACTCAAGCATAATTGAAAATAAATAAAGAAACTAGTGAACAATAGTTTAAATTCATAATAATAAACAAAGAGAAAAGAAGAAGAAAATAAATACTTGAATTAATGGAAGAAAGATAGAGTCTTGGAGAACAATGAAGATCTACAGGTTTCTCTCTCTAACTTCTCTCTAGAAACCCTAAAAAGTGTTTACCATCCACACTCTTTTTGTCATTAAACGAATAAAATAGTATTTATAGCTTCCTAAAATAATAAAACCGACATCGCTACGGAGCAGACCAACACGGACGTGTCAATTATGACACGGACGTGTTGACCTGTTACTACATAAATATCCTACGATAGAAAAGCTACTGCCCCGAAGAAATCAGAGTGACACGGACGTGTCATAAGTGACACGGACGTGTTGTCCTGTAATCGTCAGATTCTTCAGCTCAACTTCGAACTGCTATAACTTTTGATCCAGAGCTTTGTTTGGTACATGTAATATATCGTTGGAAAGCTCTTCAAGTCTAGTTTCTAACCCAGTTGGAATCACCTCATTATCAATTTTGTGTCAAAATTTATGAGTAAAATGGTGCAGAGGTGTCATATTTTGCACAAGTACACAAAGTCCTTTGTATCTTCTTTAATTCCAATCCGTTTTGGACACATGGTATATCCATTTGAAGGTCATACAAGTTCCTTAATCATCATGTCCTTAAAAAGGAGTCCAAAGCATCTGAGATAACATCAAAAGACCTAAAAACCCGTGAAAGCATCGTAGCTTATAAAAAGTGACCTAAATATGCATATATGCAATGTAATGCTCTAATACAACATGAAAATGCACCCTAATATGCAACTAAATTATGTTAGAATATGCACTTATCAAACTCCCCCAAGCTAAACATTTGCTTGTCCTCAAGCAAACCAAACCAATTCACAAGGGAAGTGTAAGATGAACTTTTGTACAGGATTTATATGTTCAGCCATTCAATTTCCAAGACATGAAATTCGGGCATATGAAAGATATTATAATTATAAGATTAGACTAAGATAGACCACAAATCATACCTCATATAAATTCATGTAATCACAACTTGACTCACCATGGCAATCCACAAACCTTCCCCCAAGCTAGACTCAATTAAACTAGGCAAACCTCACTTTGGTCGAGCAAACATTCTCTCATGTGTTTATGGGTAATGATTTTTTCACTCAAATATATACCAAGTCGACTCGAATGAATTATTTTTCTTTAAACTTGACTATCATCTCATTATCCACTTAAACTGGCGAAAACATGAATATAGATCATGAGGACTTACAAAGGGTTGTAGTGTGGCTAAGGTAAGAGTAGGAAAATATTTGGGAATGTGGTGCTAAAAGCCAACTAGTGGAGAAAATAACACTTTAACATCTATGGCCGTTAGATGCAAACGCCACAAAAACTTCTACTAGAAGTTCAACAACTCATTACCAATAAATCAAGATAATACCCAACCTTATCAACTCCAACAAACATTATCTCACCTTTTATTCAATCTTTTTTCATTTCTTTTTTCAATTTTTTTTAGATCATTCTTCGCAACTTCTTCATCATTCTTTTCATTTTGCACTTCCACACTATAACTTTAAGCATTTTTTTCTTTCAACATATTTTCTTCCAATAATTACCAAAAACCACAACACAAGCTTAAACACATGAACTTTAATGTTACTCCACTTAGCAAGGCTTTGGTAGAGAAATCATAAAAGGCTAGAGGCTTGTAATGAAGGTTGATCAAGAGAATGGAATATCAAAAGCTCAACATGGGTTAATTAAAGGGAATAATATATATGAAAAGAAAAATGTCTGAAGGCTCAAAACAATGAAAAGAACGCCTCAATGATATCAACACATGTATATGCCACATATGTATCAAAGAGTGCCAAGTCAAGTTCAAGAATCACACTTCATGAGGAACTATCACACAACAAAAAATAGATGACTGATGTAGATGTGTCAGTCTATAAGGCTTGAAAAATCCTCACTAGGCTTATGCTTACCGAGTAAAATCCAGTCTTTCTTGGGGAATGCCAACTAACTTTACCACAAACCATTCAAGTTGCAAAACAATCGTACCATGAAGCGGTCAATGAAGTCTAACTCAATCTTGTAAAATTTAACTACAATATCCAAAATATGCCCAAATCTCATAAATTATCAATCTCATAAATTAAAACATATATTTCTTGTTTGAATGCAACAAAAATGTAAAACTATACTAATATGCTCCTAATACTAAGAAAGCAATAAATCATAACTCACTTTCGTAGCAATCACGATTGCACTTAGCATGTGCAACAAGCCCTTTAAACCCCTAGGCTGCCCTAGTGGACGAGTAAGGTCTCGTGAAGGTTTTCAGAAGGCATACCCACAAAGCCAAATTAAACATGCGAAAATTCAGAAGAAGAAAAAAAAATAATTAAAAATAAATAAATAAAGAACCTAAGCGATAATATGTGTAAAGTTATGACCCAAAAAGTAATTCCTCCCCCAAGCTAAATAACACATTGTCCTCGATGTGACAAATAAATATAGGGAGGAGAAGGGAAAGGGAAACATCCACAACCACATAACAGGATCAACTTCCTCAATCACACAATCAAGTTAAACCAAAATAAATGGCAAAAGAGATATGACTCTCAAAAACTTGAAGAGAGGAAAAGAAAGAAGTATACCAAAAGTGTGTCGTGGGTGAAAACCCTTAATTGAACCTCCTAACGAGGCATAAGATCAAGTACCTCGAAATTAACCTCAATGAATAATAGGAACTCAACCCTGGATCACAATTTGCACAAATTTTATAAGTTAGTAATCAAATAAAAAAAATTAGAATTTCCTAATTCTAAAATTAAAAAAGAAAAAAAGGTTAGAAAACTTGGTTTGCCTCCCAGGAATAGCTCATTAAAGCCCTTAGTAGTTTGTCAAATGCATCTCGCATGCATCTCACAAAAAAGCAAATAATATACAAAAGAAAATATAAAATAAATTAGTTCTAATTCTCTACAAGACCTGCAAAAGGAAAATCAAAGAAAAAGTTATATTCACAAGAGAAGGAAGAAAAAGAAAAATTATTAGTCTTTTTACATGATCCAATATGTTGGGAAGAAACCGAATTTACATCAATTACGTGATCATATGAGTCATACAAAGAGGGAGAAATAAGGAATGATGGAGGATATAATATAGGGGAAGAAGGAATGAGGTCAAGTTTTTGAGACAAAGGAACATGAGACTCAAAAACAGTAAGTGGAACCGATAAAGACTCATGAATTTCATCACTCTCATCTAGAGACTTCTCTAAAGAAGGCTTTTCAACCAAGGGTTCTTCCTCCTTCAAAATATCCATCACATTGATTATTTTCTTAATCTCATCATCATCCCAATAATTCACATTTATTATCCCTCCCGCATCATCATCATCATCATCATCATCATCATCATAAATATATGGTTCGGGATGAGAATTTTGAGCAGAATTATCACAAACATATTGGGGAGAGCGGTTAAAACCATGTAGGGGTGTCACATCACACGAAGAAATAGCAAGCGAAGTAGAGTGACAGGTTCGAAGAATAAGAAGGTGTTGTAATATGCATTTCGGATGAAAAAGATGGTCGAGAAGATAAAGACATATCCCACTCATAATTATTCTGAGCCAACCACTCAATTAGATCCCAACAATAATCAGGTGATTGAGATAGAAATTGTCCATTAGACATAGACTCCAACACCTCTCTAGTTTCTTCATTTAAACTCTCATAAATCACTAGGCACATATCCCAAATTTCAATTCCATGGTTAGGACCAATAAAATCGCCAAGTCTATAATAGTATTTCCAAAACAATTCATTCTCATATTGAGGAAAAGAAAAAATTGCTCTAGAATTACTAGCAAAAATATTGGGTTCATGGAACATGTATGGTAATTCATGAGAACTCATGCAAAAATTGGGAGAATTTTGATATGATGCATCAAAACTATAAACATGAGAACCATAAGAATTATGACTATGGTGCCTATCAAAAGAATTATCCCCATCACAATAATAATATGACTTCATGATACGAAAAAGAAAAAAAAAATATTCACAAAAGAAACGAAAAAAAAAATTTATATACACTATAGTCTCACCAACAATAAAAACTAAATAAAACAAACAATCTCCCCGGCAACGGCGCCAAAATTTGATAGGCGTGTCGCGCACCTAACAAAAATAAATAACCTAACTAACCTCCTAACTATGTAGTAGGGTAAGTCAGAGTCGATCCCACAGAGAGAAAGTTGTTCTATGATTAGCCCTTAAATAATGGTAAGACTAAAGGAAATTAATATCAAGAATAATGGTGGAATAAACTATACTAATCAATATCAAAATAAAAGACTCTAGAGTTAAGTATCCCCACTAGCATGAATTAGTATAATAATAATTTCAACCCCAAACTAGTCAACTAAATGTTCACAAGGAAAAGTACACCTATAAAATACCATAAACCTCTCCCGAGTATCTATGGCTTCTCTAATATGCACTCAAGCCTACTCCCGTGGAATCATGCAAATTAAAGACATTAAACGCGGCACTCTAACTTCCTAACAACCCATTCTACCTACTCCCGTGGAGAACTTCATGCCCTTAATTGAATTACCCAAATCCGTCAAAATCCAACTCCCGTTGTGATCAAGACAATGGAATCATAACAATACTAGTTATCCCTAATCTAGTATTGAAATATGCACAATCAATTAAGTAAGAACAATTCAACAATTAATTTAGGAGTTTAAAGAAATAATCATGAATTAATTCATACTAGGGTTCAACTTAACAATAGATAGAAGAACTACTCAAGCATAATTGAAAATAAATAAAGAAACTAGTGAACAATAGTTTAAATTCATAATAATAAACAAAGAGAAAAGAAGAAGAAAATAAATACTTGAATTAATGGAAGAAAGATAGAGTCTTGGAGAACAATGAAGATCTACAAGTTTCTCTCTCTAACTTCTCTCTAGAAACCCTAAAAAGTGTTTACCATCCACACTCTTTTTGTCATTAAACGAATAAAATAGTATTTATAGCTTCCTAAAATAATAAAACCGACATCGCTACGGAGAGGCACCAACACGGATGTGTCAATTATGACAAGGACGTGTTGACTATGTTACTACATAAATATCCTACGATAGAAAAGCTACTGCCCCGAAGAAATCAGAGTGACACGGACGTGTCATAAGTGACACGGACGTGTTGTCCGTAATCGTCGAGATTCTTCAGCTCAACTTCGAACCGCTATAACTTTTGATCCAGAGCTTTGTTTGGTACATGTAATATATCGTTGGAAAGCTCTTCAAGTCTAGTTTCTAACCCAGTTGGAATCACCTCATTATCAATTTTGTGTCCGAATTTATGAGTAAAATGGTGCAGGAGGTGTCATATTTTGCACAAGTACACAAAGTCCTTTGTATCTTCTTCAATTCCAATCCGTTTTGGGCACATGGTATATCCATTTGAAGGTCATACAAGTTCCTTAATCATCATGTCCTTAAAAAGGAGTCCAAAAAGCATCTCGAGATAACATCAAAAAGACCTAAAAACCCGTGAAAGCATCGTAGCTTATAAAAGTGACCTAAATATGCATATATGCAATGTAATGCTCTAATACAACATGAAAATGCACCCTAATATGCAACTAAATTATGTTAGAATATGCACTTATCATACTTGAAATTTAGTCTCATTGGACTAAAACTCGAAAGATGTGGAGGTCAAAATTTGCTCCAAATCAAATTGGAGGGTCTCCCATGAGATAAAATCTTAGGTGCTATGACATCTCGGAAGTCATCACGAGAAATCACAGCATTGATGAACTCGCCCACTTATGGATCCGCCAAGATCCCACCCTCACAATCTCAAGCCTAGAAGAACGACGCACAACAAATATGA